>CM033644.1:206169473-206580761 GCA_019512145.1 Engystomops pustulosus
CTACATTGGTGATGCTTCTCTGTACATTGCCGATGTGATGCTATACATTGTGGAGGCTCTGTACATCGCGTGCTGTGATGTCCTATACATTGTGGAGGCTCTGTACATTGCCGGATGTGATGCTATACATTGTGAGGCTCTGTTACATTGCCAGCTGTGATGCTATACATTGTGGAGGCTCTGTACATTGCCGGATGTGATGCTATACATTGTGGAGGCTCTGTACATTGCCGGATGTGATGCTATACATTGTGGAGGCTCTGTACATTGCCGGATGTGATGCTATACATTGTGATGGCTCTGGACATGCCGATGTGATGCTATACATTGTGGAGGCTCTGTACATTGCGCTGTGATGCTATACATTGTGATGCTCTGTACATTGCCGGATGTGATGCTATAATTGTGGAGGCTCTGTACATTGCGGCTGTGATGCTATTACATTGTGAGGCTCTGTACATTGCCGGATGTGATGCTAACATTGTGAGGCTCTGTACATGCGGGCGGATGATGGACTATACATTGTGGAGGCTCTGTACATTGCCGGATGTGATGCTATACATTGTGGAGGCTCTGTACATGTCCGGCTGTGATGCTATACATTGTGAGGCTCTGTACATTGCGGAGCTGTGATGCTATACATTGGATGGCTCTTACATTGCCGGTGTGATGCATACATTGTGGAGGCGTTACTTGCCGGATGTGATGCTATCATTTGTGGAGGCCTCGGTACATTCGCCGGAGTGTGATGCTATACTTGTGATGGCTCTGTTGATCTATCGCGGGCTGTGATGCTATACATTGTGGAGGCTCTGTACATTGCCGGATGTGATGCTATACTTGTGAGGCTCTGTACATTGGGCTGTGATTGCTATACATTGTGGAGGCTCTGTACATTGCGATGTGCTGCTATACATTGTGATGGCTCTGTACATTGCCGTTTGATGCTATACATTGTGGAGGCTCTGTACATTGCCGGATGTGATGCTATCACTTGTGGAGGCTCTGTACATTCCGGATGTGATGCTATACATTGTGGAGTGCTCTGTACATTGGCCGGATGTGATGCATACATTGTGGAGGCTCTGTACATGGCAGGGCTGGTGATGCTATACAGCATGTGGAGGCTGCTGTACATTGCCGGATGTGAGTGCTTACATTGTGGAGGCTCGTACATTGCGGGCTGTGATGCTTACATTGGAGCTCTGTACATTTGCCGGATGTGATGCATAACATTGGGGAGCTCTGTACATCGCCGATGTGATGCTATACATGTGGAGGCTCTGTACATCGCCGGATGTGATGCTATACATTGTGGATGCGCTCTGTACATTGCCGGATGTTGAGCATACATTGTGGAGGCTCTGTACATTGTCATACTGTGATGCTATACATTGTGGAGGCTCTGTACATCGCCGATGTTGCTGCTTACATTGTGGAGGCTCTGTACATTGCGGCTGTGATGCTATACATTGTGGAGGCTCTGTACATCGCGGGACTGTGATGCTATACATTGTGGAGGCTTTGTACATTGCCGGATGTGATTAACATTGTGGAGGCCTCTGTACATTGCAGGCTGTGATGCTATACATTGTGGAGGCTCTGTACTTCGCCGGATGTGATGCTATACATTGTGGAGCTCTGTACATCCCGGATTGATGCTCTACATGTGGAGGCTCGTACATCGCGGATGTGATGCTATACTTGTGAAGGCTCTGGTACATTACCGGATGTAATGCTATACATTGTGAGGCTCTGTACATGCAGGCTTTGTGCTATACATTGTGGAGGCTCTGTACATTGCAGGCTGTGATGCTATACATTGTGGAGGCTTGTACATCGCCGGATTTTGTGATGCTAGACATTGTGGGGCTTGTACATTGCAGGGGTTGAATGATGTATTGACCTTCCCTAATACTGAATGCAGTCCCGAATGTTTGTCCTAAACTAACTTCTCTGCTGGAATGGAGTTTCGGCTCCCTGGCGATCTTGATATTTTGACAACAGGACTGTATTTTCTGCTTTGAGGTGAGCTAAGCGTACTACATTAAAGGTCAGAAATATCCCAAAGAAGTCTACATGAAAGACCTCAAGGAGAGAACAAAGTCAGATGATTTGGATCGTCCGCTCACAGATCCGGCCCTCGGCTATAAACATGAGACGATCTCACGCGCTTTTCACACACTGATCATGTCTGTGAAGCAGTCACAGTCCAGTACTGTACAGTCAATATATACCAGGGAAAATGACATGTACTTCTCAGATTTCTATTAAGGTGTTTAGGGTATGCATGGGATACCATTGATATTCATGGTGGTCTGAAACTCTCGGGGTCATTTTACTAAGGCCCGATTTGCGTTTTCCTGACGTCTTACCAATATTTCGATTTGCGCCGATTTTCCTGTATTGCCCCGGGGTTTTGGCGCACACGATCGGATTGTGGCGCATCAGCACTAGCATGCAGAAACAGGGGGTGGCCGAACGAAAACCGAAGTATCGGAGAAACCCGCGCATTTAAAAAAAAAAAACCACGTGCTTACCTTCACCAGATAGGATCGTGGAACTCCGGCGGACCTCGCGGACTTCAGCGCAGCAGCGACACCTGGTGGACTCGGAGGGAACTGCCTAATATCCCTGAAGACACAATCCACCACAGAGAACGCGCCGCTGAATCGCGAATGGACCGGGTAGTAAATCTGCCCATCATGTTGAAATGTCTTCAGTGTAGAGCAGGAACTAAAGGTTGTACGATAGTGGTCCATCTTCAAGCAGCATGTTATAAGAGCAAGGAGAGCTGACAATTGAACATAGTGTCCTATCTGCAAGCCCATGTTATAGAGCCAGGCGAGAGCTAGCACTTTACATACGTGTCCAATCTACAGGCTGTGTTTATGAGCGGAGGAGCTGATGCCATTGTACTATGTGTCCTATCTGCGCATGTGTGTTATAGAGCAGGATACCTGAGCACATTGTACATGTTTCCTATCGCAGGCAGTATGTTATAGAGCGTGTGATCTGAGCGACTGTAATAGGGTCCAATCTCAGGCACGTATGTTTATATAGAGCAGGTGGATCTGACAGACGTGACATAGTGTCCATCTACAGGCAGTATTTTATAGCAGAGGACCTGAGCACATTGTACATAGTGTCCTATATGCAGGCAGCATGTTATAGAGCAGGAGGGAGCTACAGAATTACATAGTTCCTATCTGCAAGTTAGCATATTGGTAGAGCATTAGGACCTGAGCACATTGTACATAGTGGGGTCTTTATTAAGGGCCCCATTCGCGTTTTCCCGACGTGTTACCCGAATATTCCGTTTTGCGCCGCTTGTACTTAAATTGCCCCGAGATTTTGGCGCACGCGATCGATTGTGGCGCATCTCGCTGCATGCGCGACGGAAATCGGGGGGCGTGGCCGAACGAAAACCCGAGTATGGTTAAAAACCGCCGCATTTAAAAACCGAAAATTGTGTTGTGATGCTATACATTGTGGAGGCTCTGTACATTGCCGGATGTGATGCTATACATTGTGGAGGCTCTGTACATCGCGTGCTGTGATGCTCATATACATTGTGAGGCTCTGTACATTGCCGGATGTGATGGCTATACATTGTGAGGCTCTGTTACATTGCCGCTGTGATGCTATACATTGTGAGGTCTGTACATTGCCGGATGTGATGCTATACATTGTGGAGGCTCTGTACATTGCGGAGGTGATGCTATACATTGTGGAGGCTCTGTACATTGCCGGCTCTGTGATGCTATATCATTGTGATGGCTCTGTACATTGCTCGGATGTGATGCTATACATTGTGGAGGCTCTGTACATTGCAGCTGTGATGCTATACAGTTGTGATGCTCTGTACTGCCGGTGTGATGCTGCATAATTGTGGAGGCTCTGTACATTGCGGCTGTGATTCATACATTGTGAGGCTTCTGTACATTGCCGGATGTGATGCTAACATTGTGGAGGCTCTGTACATGCGGGCGGTGATGCTATACATTGTGGAGGCTCTGTACATTGCCGGATGTGATGCATACATTGTGGAGGCTCTGTACATGTCCGGATGTGATGCTATACATTGGAGGCTCTGTACATTGCGGAGCTGTGATGCTATACATTGGATGGCTACTGTACATTGCCGGATGTGATGCATACATTGTGGAGGCGGTACATTCGCCGGAATGTGATGCTTATCATTGTGGAGGCTCGGTACATTCGCGGATGTGAATGCTATACATTTGTGAGGCTCTTGTATGCTGGGTGCATGTGAGGTGCTATACATTGTGGAGGCTCTGTACATTGCCGGATGTGATGCTATACATTGTGGAGGCTCTGTACATCTGGGGATGTGATTCATACATTGTGAGGCTCTGTACATTGCGATGTGCTGCTATACATTGTGAGGCTCTGTACATTGCCGTTTGATGCTATACATTGTGGAGGCGCTCTGTACATTGCCGGATCGTGATGCTATACACTTGTGGAGGCTCTGTACATTGCCGGATTGTGCTATACATTGTGGAGTGCTCTGTACATTGCGGGATGTGATGCTATACATTGTGGAAGGCTCTGTACATTCGCGGCTGTGATGCTATAAGCATGTGGAGGCTTGTACATTGCCGGATGTGATGCTTACATTGTGGAGGCTCTGTACATTGCAGGGCTGTGATGCTAATACATTGGAGGCCTTGTACATCTTGCCGGATGTGATGCTAACATTGTGGAGGCTCTGTACATCGCCGGATGTGATGCTATACATGTGGAGGCTCTGTACATCGCCGGATGTGGATGCTATACATGTGGATGCCTCTGTACATTCGGATGTGATGGCTATACATGTGGAGGCTCTGTACATTGTCAGGCTGTGATGCTATACATTGTGGAGGCTCTGTACATTGCCGGATGTGATGCTATACATTGTGGAGGCTCTGTACATTGCAGGCTGTGATGCTATACATTGTGGAGGCTCTGTACATCGCCGGATGTGATGCTATACATTGTGGAGGCTCTGTACATCGCCGGATGTGATGCTATACATTGTGAAGGCTCTGTACATTACCGGATGTAATGCTATACATTGTGGAGGCTCTGTACATTGCAGGCTGTGATGCTATACATTGTGGAGGCTCTGTACATTGCCTGATTGGTGCTCTATGACATTTGTGGAGGCCCCTCTGTACATTGCGGGCTTGATTGCTATACATTGTGATGGCTCTGTACCATTGCCGGATGTGATGCTATACATTGTGGAAGGCCCTGTAACATCGCGGGCTGGGTGATGCTATACATTGTGGAGGCTCTCGTACATTGCCGATGTGATGCTATACATTGTTGAGGCTCTGTAGCATTGCCAGGGCTGTGATGCATAACATTGTGATGCTCTGTACATTGCGGCTGTGATTGCATACATTGTGAGGCTCTGTCATTCCGGGTGATGCTATACATTGTGGAGGCTCTGTACATCGCCGGATGTGATGCTATACATTGTGGAGGCTTTGTACATTGCAGGGGTGAATGATTATTGACCTTCCCTAATACTGAATGCAGTCCCGAATGTTTGTCCTAAACTAACTTTCTGCTGGGAATGGAGTTTCGGCTCCGCTGGCGATCTGATATTTTGACAACAGTGACTGTATTTTCTGCTTTGATGTGAGCTAAAGCTGTCTACATTAAAGGTCAGAAATATCCCAAAGAAGTCTACATGAAAGACCTCAGAAGCGGAGAACAAAGTGCAGATGATTTGGATCGTCCGCTCACAGATCCGGCCTCGGCTATAAAACATGAGACGATCTCACTGCGCTTTTCACACACTGATCATGTCATGTGAAGCAGTCACAGTCCAGTACTGTACATTCAATATATACCAGGGAAAATGACATTACTTCTCAGATTTCTATTAAAGGTGTTTTAGGGGTATGCATTGGGATACCATTGATATTCATGGTGGTCTGAAACTCATCGGGGGTCATTTACTAAGGGCCCGATTTGCGTTTTCCTGACGTCTTACCCGAATATTTCCGATTTGCGCCGATTTTCCCTGTATTGCCCCGGGGTTTTGGCGCACACGATCGGATTGTGGCGCATCAGCACTAGCATGCAGAAATCAGGGGGCGTGGCCGAACGAAAACCCGAAGGATTCGGAGAAACCGCCGCATTTAAAAAAAAACCACGTGCTTACCTTCACCAAGTATAGGATCGTGAACTCCGGCGGACCTCGGCGGACTTCAGCGCAGCAGCGACACCTGGTGGACGTCGGAGGAACTGCCTTAATGAATCCCTGGAAGACCCAAATCCACCACAGAGAACGCGCCGCTGAATCGCGAATGGACCGGGTAAGTAAATCTGCCCCATCATGTTGAAATGTCTTCAGTGGTAGAGCAGGAAGAACTAAACAGGTTGTACATAGTGTCCTATCTGCAGGCAGCATGTTAAGAGCAGGAGGAGCTGAGCAGATTGAACATAGTGTCCTATCTGCAAGCAGCATGTTATAGAGCAGGAGGAGCTGAGCAGACTTTACATAGTGTCCAATCTACAGGCAGTGTGTTATAGAGCAGGAGGAGCTGAGCAGATTGTACATAGTGTCCTATCTGCAGGCAGTGTGTTATAGAGCAGGATGACCTGAGCACATTGTACATAGTGTCCTATCTGCAGGCAGTATGTTATAGAGCAGGTGGATCTGAGCAGACTGTACATAGTGTCCAATCTTCAGGCAGTATGTTATAGAGCAGGTGGATCTGACCAGACTGTACATAGTGTCCAATCTACAGGCAGTATGTTATAGAGCAGGAGGACCTTAGCACATTGTACATAGTGTCCTATATGCAGGCAGCATGTTATAGAGCAGGAGGAGCTCAGCAGATATTACATAGTGTCCTATCTGCAGGTAGCATATTGTAGAGCATTAGGACCTGAGCACATTGTACATAGTAGGGGTCATTTATTAAGGGCCCGATTCGCGTTTTCCCGACGTGTTACCCGAATATTTCCGTTTTGCGCCGCTTGTACTTAAATTGCCCCGGGATTTTGGCGCACGCGATCGGATTGTGGCGCATCGGCGCTGGCATGCGCGCGACGGAAATCGGGGGGCGTGGCCGAACGAAAACCCGACGTATTCGGAAAAACCGCCGCATTTAAAAACCGAAAATGTGTCGCATAAGGACCGCTTACCTTCACCTGGTCCAGCTCGGTGCATTCCGGCGCGATGAGTTTACTTTCAGCGCAGCAGCGCCACCTGGTGGACGGCGGAAGAACTACCTTATTAAATCCCGGCCGGACCCGAATCCAGAGCGGAGAAGCCGCCGCTGGAACGCGAATGGACCGGGTAAGTAAATTTGCCCCAGTGTCCTATATGCAGACAGCATGTTATAGAGCAGGAAGAACTAAACAGGTTGTACATAGTGTCCTATATGCAGACAGCATGTTATAGGGCAGGAGGAGCTGAGCAGATTGAACATAGTGTCCTATCGCAGCAGGCATGTTATAGACAGGAGGAGCTGAAGGCAACTTTACGTATAGTGTCCAATCTACAGCAGTGTGTTTAGAAAGCAGGAGGGCTGAGCAAATTGTCATAGTGTCCTACTGCAGCAGTATGTTATAGAGCATGTGGATCTCCAGACGGTACATCGTGTCCAATCTACAGGCAGATGTTTAGAACAGTAGAGACCTTAGCACTTGTACATAGTGTCCTATCTGGCAGGCACATTTTATAGATCATGCAGGAGCTCAACAATATTACATAGTGTCCTATCTGCAGATACAATTGAAAGCATTAGGACCCTGAGAACATTGTACATAGTGTCTCTATCTGCAGGCACATGTTATAGAGCCGGAGGAGCTCAGCAGATTTTTACATAAGTGGTCCTATCTGCAGGCAGCATGTGGTAGAGCAGGAGGAGCTCAGCGATTTTACATAGGGTCCTATCTGCAAAAGCCTTTTTAGAGACAGAGAAGCTCAGCAGATTTTAATAGTGTCCTATCGCAGGTAGCATGTTGTAAGAGTAATTGCTAGAGACAAAGGGATCAAAAGCGCTACCGGTGTATAAATTCAAAATCAAGTATATGAAGATGGGGTTAAATTGCGCTCACCTTAGCGCGTTGTGCAATCAGGCACAACCCTGTTGAAATCGCACATCGATGCCGCCTAGTCCCTTGCCGGTTTGGGAAACCGGGTAAAAGCATATATATCACGAAGGTAAAAGAGGATTCCGTCCTTGACGTAGTAGGAACAAGGACTATAGCCCGCGCTCTTCCAATCCAAAAATGGTAGTTTATTATAACATTTAAAATCAAAAGTTAAAAATAGAATAAATATAACACGCATTTCGCGTCCCTATTGCAAACGACGCTTCCTCAGGTCTAAATTACACTTGTTAGCCCCAACATTATAAATACCCATCGTACAGGAATTGATGTCCAACAAAAGGAAGTGATGTCAACAGATTGATCTCACCTATAAACATTTGCTTTAATATTTCTCACAAAATAGTTCTAGCTATCTCCTGTATTGCAACTAAGTAAACCGTCTTATTTCTTTGGTTTCCAAAAACTAGTTAATTTGTTTAGGACTAAGTCCTGAGCGAGGGGTTTGGAATGTTGGTGGAATACACCTGGGTGGGAAGACATCTCTCGATCACATGACACAATGAGCGAATTGTTCAGACGGTGATCGAGAGATGTCATTCCCACCCAAGGTATTTCCACCAACATTCAAAACACCTGTCTCTCAGACTTACATCTACAAATTAACTAGTTTTTTGGAACAAAGAAGATAGACATGTTCTACCTTTAGTCCTTGCACTACATAGATATCTGAACTAAATTTTGTGATCAATTTTAAATGCAAATTGTTATAGTGAGATTCATCTGTTGACATCACTTCCTGTTGACATCACTCCTGTTGACATCACTTCCTGTAAGATGGGTATTTATAATGTTGGGCTAACAAGTGTAATTTACCTAGGAAGTGTCCCGTGCAATAGGACGCGAAACTTTGTCGATATTTATTCATTTTTAACCTTCGATTTTAAATGTTATAATAACTACCATTTTTGGATCGGAGAAGCGCCGGGAGTATAGTCCTTTTTTCCTACTACCGTAAGGACGGAATCCCTTCTACCTTTCGGATCATATATGTTGTAGAGTACTATGAGATGAGCAGATTATGGAGGGGATCCTGACCTTCCTGTGTATATGCTTTTTGTGCTTTCCATATCCCAGTTATACCAGTGGGTAAGGGTTAAACTTACTTCTGGTTTGGGCTTGTTGGCAATGAGTGATTCTCTTTTAATTAAATCCAAAGCCTCCCATTAACATTGTACCCTGGACCGGTGCTGAGAGCAGATAAGCAGCACTTTCCATATAAAATTTTGTGAAAGCTGCGGCAAGTGTTCTTTATTATCCGTTAAATGGACAGAAGGGAATATTTTATTGAAATACCTATGTAGAAATTAAAAAGGAATAAATTAATCGCTTTATAATAAATTCTTTACCTTGCGGCGCGGACAATCTTTACCATTCCTGAACTGACAGCCCTGATGTCCACCTCAGATGAGTGAGGATCTGCAGGCTAGCTGTGATGTGTGACTTCTATTGGATTGGTCATTGGTAGTTGATCAGTTTGGGTGAGACACCAGGGGCCCCGCTGACCAGCTGAGGGCAACAGTGTTGGAACGTCACAAAGCTGAGAGCCTCAAGAAGACAGCCCCATCTGTAGTGTTCCAATGATCTGGCTTCACCGTAGGTTCCATGATAACCTCCTAATGACCTATCCAATGGAAAGCCCATTAGTAGTATTAGTGTCAAGTAATGGTCTTCATGGTCACCTTCAAATGTTGTTGGGTCTGTTAGACCTACAGGCTCATTACTGAAGTAGAGTTCCTATAGAACTATGGTGAGATGCTTATCCATGGCCTCCTTCCTTCTAAAATCAACTTTTAAAATTATGCAAGAGGGGCTCATTAGAATTATTTAAAAAGTTGATGTTAGAAGGAAGGGAGGCTACATAGTGTCCTATCTGCAGGCAGCATGTTATAGAGCAGGAGGAGCTCAGCAGATATTACATAGTGTCCTATCTGCAGGCAGCATGTTGTGTGTAATGTGTAGATGTATGTGTGTAATGTGTAGGTATATGTGTGTAATTGCAAAGTGTCCAGAGCACCAGTTTAAGGTACCCAAAAATGTAAAAATCTATGGGATTTGGGATTGTACAGACAAATTGACTCGTCTGGTGAGTCTAATCTAGCCGAGTCTAATACTTTCACAAACGTAACTTAATTTTTCCTTATTTTTAAGATGGAAAGACCACCCAAAATATCCGTTGCATGAAGAATATTAAATTCTCCATTTACTCAAAGCCACAAGAGTTGCTCTCCGGTTTACAAGACGTCACAACAAAACATCTATTTCTGTGCAAAAACAATAAAGTATAATGAATGTAAATACATAAGAGTCTGAGTATATATATATCTCACTATCCTCCTTGAAAATAGGGGAGACAATGTACCTTTAAAGGGGTTTTGCCACGAACTAAAGTTAGGCCCTATCCACCGGATAGTAGGGGTCTTAGACCCCCACAGATTGCGAGAACAAGGGTTCCGTGGGGCCCCCGTTGCTCCGTCAGATTAATGAAGCAGACGGCCGCACATGACCGTTCTGCTCCGTTAATCTTTATGGAGCTGCTGGAGATCCTTGAGCGGAAATGGAGATTAATGGAGCAGAACGGTCATGCCCAGCCGTCTGCTTCATTGATCTGATGGAGACCCCCCCCCCCCCCCCACTGATCAGCAAGTTAGGCCCTACTTTAGTTTGTGGGAAAACCCCTTTAAGGCCAGTCTGGTAAAGTCTGTGCAAAGTCAGCAATCATGGCTTCTGGTCAGGACATCAAGAACCTGATAGCAGTTAAGAACAATTAGAGGTCATTGATGACTACATACCTTCATGAGATTAATCAAAATGGGAACCTTCCTGTGGGAGAAACTGCCTTGCAAAGCCCAGAGGTACAGGAGATTGACCCGAAGGTACGGTAGTAGACTGCAAGGTTTCCAGGTAGACCACCATGGCAGACAAAAAAAAACCCACCACTAGCTAGTAGTGATGAGCGGACCTAAGTCGCAAAGTTAAAAGCTCGGGATCGGCTATGGGTGTGGCTGATCCCCCCGGCCTTTAATGCTCGCTCCCAGAATTGTTATCGGGGGGCAACGATCCTCCTCAAAATGGTGGCTCACAGTGCTGCCGGCATGTTAGTGCCCACCCAGGTGGAAGGAGTAAGTTATACAGTTAACCCCCATGTTCATTCCTTGCATCGATCATTGGTGTCACTGGTGGGCAAGTCTGAATACTAGCTACAATTGGGCTAGCTAGTTTCAGTTGGGTATTTTAAGTTTACTTACCCGGTCCTGTCACGATCCCCGATCCGGACGGTCCGCCGAAGATGAAGTCCGGTGCAATTCACGTAGCTTGTGCGCCCGAGATCCTGCATGTGTGGCTTCCCCGCTGAGGTCCGCCGGAGTTCACCTTCTTCTTCCCGGTGTATGTGAGTGCGTGTCTTGCGACACTATTTGAATTTTACATACCGTGCATAGTCCAAATCCGTTGGGTTGTCCGAAGGCCACCCCCCGATTTGTGTTGCATGAAAGTCGGATCGCGTGCACCAAAAAACCCTGTTAAATGCGGCGCAACACGGAAATCGTTGGGAAACCCAATAAAAATGCGGTGTGCCCCAATGTGTGAACTCTGCCTCAAGTGTTGATCTCTGGAGAAGTTTCCTATGTTCACCTCTCTGTGAGCTCCACACACCAGAAGATCTGAGACATCATGTATAAAATGCCCCAATACTACATGGATCCATTTTTCTACCCAAGTTTCTACTTCAAGACTGGTTGCTGCTCATATGGGTTTCTTCTGAACCTAATAGAGGTGAAGTTTTATGCACATTGCTCAAAGAAAATGTATGTAGGATCCTGTAGGATCTCTCTATGATGTGGTCTGTACTATTATCCTCCTCCTATTACTATCCTAGTTGAAGATGGTTGGGAAGGTTGTATCAGCTCCCATCACAGGCCTTGTGCGGGTGATCCCATCACGGGCCTTGAAGTTCGGGTAAGGAGGACCGAAACCTACAAACGTTTCTATGAACCTGAACTTTGTAGATCGGGTCCACTGAACACTAATCATGGGCTAATGTCTTTCCTTACACTGTGGCTGTCTGCATTTTTTTACCAGTTTTCCCGGGACTTAGCATGGTTCATGGACGGTAAGAAGAACAATTTGTCCCTCCGGTAATAATCCCTCATACATCCCTGTGAACTGAAAAATAGTTGTGGATCTATGAAGGTTGGGAGTGAAAAAATCCAGACACAAAAATTAAAAAGGGCATCGACGGGAAGGTCTATTGTACTAAGTCTATTGACTTTGTACGATAGAGTTGGGCATCTGCCAAGCTTCCCCCGACATCTGGCACCCTCCCAGCCATTTATGAAACTTTTGAACCATATATCAGAATGTGATCTTGGTATGAACTGACACAGACCTCGTAATAACCCAGTTTAATGTTTGAGGAAGAGCTACGAAGTAGTTAAGAGGTGGAGCCATCCCATTGAGATCCTGCCAAGCACACACAGGTTCACCGAAGGAACTGGAGGACAGATCGGAGCTACGAGCAGTATAATGGCACTGACAAAACATTCCCGAATTACCCTGAATGATGGACACAAGATACCAGTGGTGGGACTGGGCACCTACGCCCCCCAGGAGGTAGGTCAACACAGCTATTAGCAATAGTGACAAGTCTATGATCCACCTTTCGTGGTCCTGGAACCTCTTGTCTTTGATAAAAAACTTGAATATGAGAATAACTTCAGTTATTATATCACAATAGAACCCCATAGGGGTCATCTGGTTGATATCATTTAAGACATTCCCTGAAGATTTAATAGGATGAAGTTATCACCGTAACTTTTAACAGTGCAGGAATGTTATAATAGGGGCAGGTTTCACAGCACTGGAGATACGTGATGGGGGTCGGGAACTTATCGAACTAATCTGAAAACAGATTCTACTTGTTGGATTTTTATACTAAGGTCTTCCAAGGTTGTCCAGGAAGTCTTCTGCAGTCTTCACCATAAAGGGCTTATGGTTACTACATAGAGGCTCAAGAAGAGGGTGAAAGGTTAGGTTAGGTACTAATGTTTTGGAGAACAGATGCCAGAACCTATCCTGATCATGATTCTATGTGACAATGGATGTGATACCTGATTTCTCACTGTTCCAAATGACAAAAATGTTGCATGCAACTATTTTTATTCTAGAGTAGCGTGACCCCATGTTCTCAGTGCTAAGTTGGCCTTTGACCCAGTTGAGGGCACAGATAGGAGGTAAGAGGGAACTACAGGCCTGGCTACTAGTTCAATAAGAGTGTAGTTCCTTTACTTTGGAGCCCAGTGTGATGGCGTCTCGGAGTGTGGTTGTGCCATAGGGTCTAGTGGTAGAGGAAGCCACCAGGATGTTATTGGCCTTTAGTTATCTGTTACTGGTGACTATTATTTCTTATCATTGCATGCAGTTCCCCAAGTCTATGGCGGCAGAGGCTGTAAAAGTTGCTCTTGAGTTTGGGTATCGACACATTGACTCTGCATTAATATACGGCAATGAGGTTGAGGTCGGTCAAGCTATCAGAGAGAAGATCGCTGATGGAACGGTCAAGAGAGAAGACGTGTTCTACACCAGTAAGGTAATAGCGGGGACACATCTACCTAGTCAGCTATTACTTGTCCTCTTCCATGGTTATCTTAATAACTGAGACATGTTTTGTGTTTGCTTTCCCTCCCCCTAGCTCTGGAGCACCTATCATCCCCAGCATTTGGTCCGTTCTCGTCTTGAGAAGTCCTTGAAGGATCTACAGTTGGATTACATTGACCTCTATCTTATTCACAATCCCATTGAATTTAAGGTCTGGACACCTAAAATTTGCCCAACATTAATCTAAGCTTGAATTGGTGAAGAGGCTGTAGGACAAGTCTTGCTTGTCCAATGGTCTCCTTCTTTATAATTATGGTTAGCTGTGCAGGGCTGTAATAAGAACAAGTGCCTATAGAAGCAGACATGGTGCATCTATACATATTACCGGGTGGAGCATGATTAGGACAGCCAATATGCAAAGATAAATCGTCCCAAGGCAGTTAGATGGTAAATATTAACTGTAATAATAACAGTAAGCAGAGACATACGGTGAGGGGGGTGCACGGAGGGGGAGGAGGGACGCATTGGTGGGTAATGAATAGATGTATGCTCCCCAAGGTAGTAGAGAGAGCGATGGGAGTAGGATGTTGTAAACGGCTAGAATGCGACAAATTACTTACTGGACTTCTTAGAGTGTTCCTTCCAGGTTCCCTAAATCTTTAAGAGAGCACCCCTTGTTCACTGGTTCCTGTGTTTTCCATAGATTGTCAATTTTTGACTATCTTTCAAGTGATGGGGTACAAGATTGTTTCCAAAGGAGAGGGTCTAGACGCCATTATGAGTTGGGTTGGTAGGCCATTCTTTCTGGAGGAGAAGACAGGAGTAACTCTTCATAAGAGGACAACCCAGGGGGTGGACGTTGCTAGAGTAGATTTTATTAATTTCATGTAATACTGGTTCCCAGATGGGTTTAATTAGAGGGCATGTTCACCATATGTGGAAGACAGTGCCTTCGCCAGTTGAGCATCTCCAGCTTGCACCAGCGATACAAAGGTCAAGTAGGAGAAGGAAAGAGTGGGTTTTAAACCACATAGTGAGTAGCTTAGATGGATTTTCCTACATTATGATGTATCAGAAGGAGCCCATGGTGTCACGCAGTATTGAATCAGGGAGTGTTTCCCCTATGTCCTCTTCCCAATGGAGGAGGTACATCCTAGACAGAGCTCACCTTGCCCGAGATGGTGAAGACAATAGTGTTTCTAGTTTGGTAAGATGTTGATAGAGTTGATATTGAGGCAGAATAGAGGAGCAGGCTTTCTCATTAGATAGTTTGGTAACAGTATCTGAGTCAGACAGTGTTTCCTCTAGGTCAGTGATGGCGAACCTTTTAGCGGCCGAGTGCCCAAACTGCAAGCCAAAACCCCCCCTTATTTATCGCGGGGTGCCAACCAAAAATGAAAGCAGTAACTTATTGCTTCCTCTTCCTCAACAACGTTCGATCATATTGGCCTCATGAGGACAAGCTGGAAAATTTGCATCATTTTAGCTTCTTTCCAGTGTCCCTCGTGGGGCCAGCAGGAGGTCCTCCAAAGATAATTCGTCCCTTGTCCCACTTCCTACATTCCCAAGTAGCGAAGTAAGTATTACTTTAATATATGCCTGAAAGCAGCATCTTTTAATTTGCTTGGAACTGCAGGAAGATTCTTTGAGTCCTGTCAGGTGTGCTGGGGTGATGGCCCGGGTGCCCACAAAAAGGGCTCTGAGTGCCGCCTCTGTCACCCGTGCCATAGGTTCGCCAGCACTGCTCTAGGTCCTCTTCCTAATGGAGGAGGTACAAGGGTTTGATCAAGGAAACATCTGCATTAAGTGAGCAGTACATCCTGAACAGAGCTCTCTTTGTGGAAGAAGGTGAGGATAATAGGATTTCTAGTTTGGTGAAAGGTTGATGGAGGTGACATTGGGGAGCACAGAGGAACAGGCTTTCTCAATAGATAGTGGGTGGAGGAAATTTTTGCTGCCACGTAGCGACAGTAGTTGAGCAGATGGGGATGTTTGGGTCTTGAGGCACTCGAAGAGGTCATATAAATTACAGTAGCATTGCTGAACTTGTCCCAATAGGATTTTTAAGGGTTTTATAAAATGTATAGGAAGAGACTTACTGGAGTCAAGGGGCAGGGTGTGTGATCAGGACTTTTTTCAGATGTAGAGAGCACCATGTCTATATTATACCCTTAATAAGTAGACTTTGAACTTTAAGAGCCTTTTGGGGGGGGGGGGGGGATTTCAATTTCGCACCGTGCCAGGATATCAGGTAGCGGGAAGAGAGCTCTCTCTAAGGAGAAATAGAGATTGTCATGTGCAAGGCCTAGTAGGGTTGCCGATTTATTGAGGAGGTTTACCTGGCAGTAGCTTTATGGTTCGGGTAGGCTGTTTGCTCTTATTTCAATGGCCTTCTCTCTTTCTTTTAAGCCCGGTGATGATCTATTACCAATGGATGAAAACGGAAAACTGATTTATCACAATACTGACATTCGAGACACATGGAAGGTATGAAGACTGCCCCAAAAAGCTGTTAACAGTTGTTGAAAAGTCCCCAACTTTTCAGATTTTGGTGCAAAACATTGGGAATTTCTCCCACATGAATAGAGTGGGAATCAGTGTCTAAAAGGAAAGTCTCTGTCTACTTATACAAGGTCTGGCTTGGCATGTGCTATCATTTTATGGTTCCTCTATTTGGGTTCTGGGAACTATGACCCAGACAAGGACCTTGATTTCTTTTGCCTTTGAGTGGCTCAGTAGGAGGCCCCCTATCTATTCCTCTCTTGTCCATCGGTTCTACGTTCCAACCCCAACATCTAAGTCATTGGCCAAACATATCCCATCATAGGTTCCATCCTTCGATCAATATAAAAAAAAACCTTGAAAGGGTTAACCCTATAAAGACAATCAGAACTTTTATTATTTAAATGAAATTTACTCGATTCTATTTGCATTGTTGAACGTTAGGGCATGGAGGACTGTAAAGAAGCCGGGCTGGTCAAATCTATAGGCGTCTCCAACTTCAACCACAAACAACTGGAGCTCATTCTCAACATGCCGGGACTGAGATACAAACCCGTGTGCAACCAGGTAACACTGAAATATATTGTCTAGTGATAATTTATTGTCTATTTTGCATTTTTGATTAGTTTTATAAGAAAAAAATAGATTGTCGTAAATGTTCAACTAGACCAGATGTTTCTTTTTATTGTCGTTGGCCTCCTGATTGAGGACCTCCAGGAACCAAAATGTCACCTGCACTAGGTTTTTGTGCCCTGATGGTGATTCCTTTACGTGTGATACATTTTGTCCCTCTTCAGGTGGAGTGCCACCTCTACTTGAATCAGTCTAAGCTACTGGAGTTCTGCAAGTCACACAACATTGTTCTGGAAGCGTATGGGGTGCTGGGATCTACTCGTGATGTCAACTGGTAAGTATTGAAAGCCATACAAGACCTCTCTATCCAAAAAACTGTAAAAACTTATACAACATACCAAAAGATGATCCTTGTCTCCAAGGATAGAACCAAGTGGAGCCATGTTGCCTTTACTTTAACCTGTTGGTGTTCTTTTATTTTTTCTTGTCTTAATTAGTAAATCTTAGTAACCACAACTTACTCTTCTAGGTATGACCCAAGTGCTCCGATCCTGCTAGAGGACCCTGTCCTCAACACAATCGCTAAAAAACATGGCCGAACTCCTGCCCAAGTGGCGATGAGACACATGCTACAGAGGGGAATAGTGGTTATTGCCAAGAGTTACAAGCCAGGGAGAATTAAGCAGAATCTTGAGGTAGGTGGCTGAGAAGGTCACACTTTGAATTAAATTCTTTCCATTACATCATCGTTTTTTGTTACCTTCATTCTTTTCTTTAATTTCTGGGTGACTCATTTTTAATCAGAATCTTCACCCTCAAAACAATTGTTTAGCCAACAAAAATTTTAAGCACGTAGCGTAAGACTCTCTGAGAACCTCAAAGAACATCTCAACCCAACGTTCTCGGTTCTTCTTGATTATCATTCCATGGGGCCAACAAAATGAAAACCAAAGGAAGGCAGTTTCCACATGGCCATTGCTCAGGACTTAAAACATAAGGGGCCTAAGCCTCAAGAGATAAATGTGCCCCTCGAGAGTGAAATCATATCTCTACACTATGACCACCATGCTGGACCAACCACAAACTATCACTTGGTGGTCAAATACCCATTTGGTCTAAATTCCATGACTCAAGGTTTGCTCGACAGTTTCATAAGTGCTGATGTTACTACTTTTTTTTCCAATTTCAGGTTTTCGAATTTGAGTTGAGTGAGGAGGAAATGAAGACCCTAAATGGACTGAACCAGAACAGACGTTTTGTAGATACCTCAAAGTAAGTAGCTCACGAGTAGTTATGGAAACTCGTCCCTGCTCCTGTACTAAGGTTTGGACCGGGACATAAGGGATATTTGGGAATCACTAGAGAAAAGGGATACAAAAGCGCTACCTTGTGTAATAAATTCAAAAATCAATTATATGAAGAGTGGTGTTTAAATTGCGCTCACCTTAGCGCGTTGTGCAATCAGGCACAACACTGTGGAAATCGCACATCGGATGCAGCCTAGTCCTTGCCGGTTGGGAAACCCCGGGTAGAAAGCATATATGATCCGAAAGGTAGAAGGGATTCCGTCCTTACGGTAGTAGGAAAAAAGGACTATACTCCCGGCGCTTCTCCAATCCAAAAATGGTAGTTTTTATTATAACATTTAAAATCAAAAGTTAAAAATAGAAATAAAATATCATACAACGCGTTTCGCGTCCTATTGCACGGACGCTTTCTCAGGTCACAGTATAGTCCTTTTTTCCTACTACCGTAAGGACGTAATCCCTTCTACCTTTCGGATCATATATATTTGGGAATCAGTAGGCCCATACCTGCTTTCTTCTAGGGTTTATTTATCATTGGTTTTCCTGGGCCAAAAAAAGTCTCCAAAAAGAGCACAACACTGTGGAAATCGCACATCGGATGCAGCCTAGTCCTTGCCGGTTGGGAAACCCCGGGTAGAAAGCATATATGATCCGAAAGGTAGAAGGGATTCCGTCCTTACGGTAGTAGGAAAAAAGGACTATACTCCCGGCGCTTCTCCGATCCAAAAAATGGTAGTTTTTATTTTAACATTTAAAATCAAAAGTTAAAAATAGAAATAAAATATCAGACAACGCGTTTCGCGTCCTATTGCACGGACGCTTCCTCAGGTCTAAATTACACTTGTTAGCCCAACATTATAAATACCCATCTTACAGGAAGTGATGTCAACAGGAAGTGATGTCAACAGATGATCTCACATATAAACAATTTGCATTTAATATTTTATCACAAAATAGTTCTATATTATCTCATGTAGTGCAAGACTAAAGGTAGTTGACATCACTTCCTGTTGACATCACTTCCTGTTGACATCACTTCCTATAAGATGGGTATTTATAATGTTGGGCTAACAAGTGTAATTTAGACCTGAAGAAGCGTCCGTGCAATAGGACGCGAAACGCGTTGTCTGATATTTTATTTAGAAGGAAGGAGGCCATGGATAAAAAATATAAGACGATTACCACAGTCACGGTGTCCGGATTTATGAGTACTGTATATACTCGAATAAGCCAGGTTTTTCAGCACAAAAAGTGTGCTTAAAAAACCTAACTCAGCTTATACCCGAGTCTATGAAAAAAACAACCTCTGTACTCAGCTTTCCGAAACCCCCATGCAGGTCCTCTTCTTTCTTGTGATGCTCCGGTTCCATATCCGGGTCCCTACTGTGTCACACTCACCATATCATCAGCCGCTTGCTGACATCATAGTGTGCATGCTGCCATTGGAACACACTATGATGACAGCAAGCGGCTGTTGTCATGGTGTATGCAACAGCAGCACGCGAGGACCTGGAGACAAAGCCAGAGATTCAGAAGAAAGAGGAGAACCTGTGGGGGGTGTAAGAAAGCTGAGTACAGAGATTCTTGTTTTTATAGGCTGGGCATACTCAGGGCAGGAGGCTGCTAGCTATATACTAGGGGCTGGCTATATTATGGGGCAGGGCCTGGCTATATTATGGGGCAGGGTACTGGCTATATACTAGGAGGTATGGGCTGGCTGGCTATATACTGGACGGAAGGGGACTGGCTATATACTGGGGGACAAGGGTTGGCTATATACTTGGGCAGGGGCTGCTAGCTATATACTAGGGGGCAGACGCTGGCTATATACTAGGGGGCAGGGACTGGCTATATAATAGGGGGCAGAGGCTGGCTATATTATGTGGCAGGGGCTGGCTATATTATGGGGCAGGGTACTGGCTATATACTAGGGGTATGGGCTGGCTATATACTGGAGGGTAGGGGACTGGCTATATACTGGGGGACAAGGTTTGGCTATATACTGGGGCAGGGGCTGGCTGGCTATATACTAGGGGCAGGGGCTGGCTGGCAATATACTGGGGGGGCAAGGGCTGGCTGGCTATATACTGGGGGGCAGGGGGCTGGCCAGCTTTATACTGGGGGGCAGGAGCTGTTTGGCTATATAGTAGGGGCATGTGCTGGCTGGCTGTATACTGGTATACTGGGGTCAGGGGACGACAGTGACCAATGCATTCCCCCCCCCATGTTGAAATTGGCTTATACTCAAGTACATACGGTAAGTGTCCCTGGTTTATCATGATGTATTTTGATGGTAGAATTCCTTTAACCACCAGTCCATAAAGGAGAGTTCATGATTTCTCTGACTGGTGCCTCACATGCTACAGATGCTGAAAGTTGGTGCCTCACATAAAACTCATACAACAGAATTCGAGTGATAATTATCTCGTACACCAAAAATGACCTCACAAAATACGATGACCTCAACCTGAGGTAAAATAATGTGACTGTGACCAGATAATTAAAAATACATCCTTAAAATATGGAAAAAACAAAATACATAAGGAACTGTGACACCATGCATCCCCTTACACAAATAGTTCCAGGGGGGGCCCCTACATAATCAGTCTATAGACAAGAGTGGAGCTGTTTCTCGAAAAAAAATAAAAGAAACCATGTTTTCCTAAACTCATGAAATTTACCTTGTAAATTTGAGATAGAGGAGTGCTACTAGGACATGGCATTGCCAGTATCACAGGACCTAGCAGCAGGGCCGGCGACTGCATTGGGCATACCTGGGCTAGTGCCGGGGGCCCGGAGCTGCAGCATAAAGCTGTATATCAAGAATCTATGGGGGTAAGGGGGGGGGGGGGGTTATCGAATGAATAAATAGGGTGTGAGGGGGGCTTATATAAAATAACAAAGAAGGGGCTGTTTGGTATTATAAACTAGGAAACAGGAGACTTTTTTAGCTTCTGAATTTTCACTACAATGGGGCCCACTTAGGCTCTGTCGCCCAGGAGCCTATTGAAACCTGGAGCTGACCCTGCCTAGCAGGATCACACAACATAGTAATATTGGCTTCATATTAGAGAATGAAGCTTCACCATAGCCCTCAGTATAGAGAAGGGCAGGTTGCAGAGATGAGGATGAAGCGGAGCACGTGGAGCGTGGGAGGGGAACACAGAGTAGTGCAAAGGAAAGACAGACAAGAGGGGAGGGGGTGATGGGAATACAGAAACCTCTCTGTATCAGTATGGCAAGGAATGGAGTACAGCTTTTTGTGACAGAAGGACAAAGAGGAATAAATGTAGAAGAGGGGGAGCCGGGGAGCGATTGCTGGAGAAGTGTTCTGTGTGTTGGAATGCCTGTGTGTAGGTGTTGGGGGAGTGTTCGGGTGTGTGGGCGGTGAACACTGACAGCTTGTGTTAGCACCTATGTGTATGTATACAATCACCCGTATATAGAACTAGAAGGTGTCCTGTGCACTGACTACAATATGCCTGCGCCTTATTTGTTTGCACGGCTCAGTAACCCTTCAATTGCTGCTAGCGGCGCACATCAATGCCGGATACCGAGCAGAATGGTGTAGGAGGGCAGTGTTTTACATTTATTGTGTTAAGTAATTGCTTTGTATATAGAACAGGCAATTTGACACAGTGCAGCACAATGGAGGTTTTCTTTTCTGTACCAAATGATAACATTTATTAGATTGTTGGTCAAAAACTTTTAGGGTGCATTCACACATTCAGTTTTTCAGATGTATTATTTGAAGCCAAAAGCAGATGTGGATAAAAAAAAACACGCCAGCAATAAGGGTTTTTGCGCATCCAACAAAATGGAAAAAGCAATAAAAAGTGATCAAAAAGCCACATTTACACCACAATGATTCCAATAAAAAGCACAACTCATCATGTAAAAAATAAGCCCTAATACAGCTCAATCAACAACAAAAAATCCAAGTGTTACGCCTCGAAGATGGTGATGCAAAAACAAGCAATTTTGCTCTCCAAATGCGTTTTTATGCAGCAAAATTATTCAAGCATAAAAAACACCTATATAATTGGGATATCGCCGTCATAGTACTGACCCACAGAACATAAATATTATGTTATATATGCTACACAGTGTATAAAACAACAAAGTTAACCCCTTGCCGACGTTGGACGAAAATGCACGTCCAAATCGGTGGGTAGTTCCGTACCTGGACGTGCAATTTTTGCAATTGTGAAAACTGTAAACGGTGACAGTGCGGGAGCCCGTGGCATCTATAAGGCTTGCTCATCTGCCCCCACCTCAATCACCACCCCCTGCATGCCAGATTTGGGGGGGTTGCTGTTAGACTCCTTGACAGCCCCAGGGTCCAATGAAGGACCCTGGATTGCTGAGTGACAGATCCTGTTTCCGACAACCCGTGACCCAAAAAGCTTGATCATTCTAAATATCCTCCCTTAATTTGGAAATCTCACCAAAAATAATAATCTTCAATGTGGATTTCACCTGTAAATACATTGGTGCACATTTATTAAAGCGTTTGCGCCAGTTTTCTTTCTGACTTGTCACTTAACAGATTGTGCAAACTGCTTGTACATGTATTTATAAAGTGTCTGCGCCAGTTTTGTGTTGCGGCTGCTCCATAACCGATAAGAGAGAAAAAATGTGCACCTAGTCGGAGTTTGCGCTACATTTATTACTGATGTGCACCACAATTTTGCAGCATGAACAAAGTGCACCAAAAAAAAGATGGTGCACACTTCTCGAGCAGTGAAGTGGGCGCCAGATTCACAAAGAACCAGTTTTCTATACTCTGGCGCACTCTGCACACTCCACAGGCAAACTGCACATCGTACAGACGGCACTAGTTTTGATAAATGTTGACCATTGGGGTAGTTTGCCTGTGTAGTGTGCAGAGGGCGCCAGATCTATGAATCTGGCGCCCCCGTCACTACCCCGACAGAGTGCACCAACTTTTGGTGCACCTTTTACATGGGGCTTGCAAAACACTTCTGTCAGACTTTGTATGAAAACCTAATTTGTGTTGCATGAATAGTTCAGCCGCGCCAAAAAAAACACAAATGTGTCTCGGACACTTCTTAAATACCTGTGCAAGCAGTTTGCACCTAAAAGAACGTGCAAAGTCTGACAGAAAACTGGCGCAGGGACCTTAGTAAACGTGCCCCGTTGTGTTCGGTGAATTTGTCATAAAATGTGTTACCTAAATGTTTGCTCGCTCTGATTTTTGTGAATTCATTTTTTATTTCAGCTGCTTAACGAGGGGGAAGGAAAGGCCGAAAGTACAACCTCAATTATACTGAAATAATTGTAAGATGTCTTCAGTATTTCAATGCTCTTCTGTAAAATGTATTTCTGATTCAAGGGATAGGTCATCCATATCGTAATTTTAAAAGTATCCCCAATCGGATATTTATACTCTACCCTTAGGATAGGTCATCAGCATCTATGTCCCATAAAACTACCTTGAACTTTGCCAAGCTCCTTCTAGTGAATGTTACACGTGGACCTCTGCCAACATATGGAACTTGGAGCTCTGTGTCAGAAAAAACACAGCTATGACTAATATACAAAGATATATTTCAAAAGTTGTCATCAGAATTTTGGATCATAGGATGATATTTTATCATATGATAATTTTAACCCTGCCCCTTTTTTCGTGATGCATATATGGAGAGGCTCCAGGGGCAGGTCTACGCCAGGTCCTTCCTAGCTTACAACTGTGTTATAGTCTGCATTATTGTCATTTTCATTGCAATATAATTGTGTATTTTAACTTGCCTTGCATCCTGACAGAATCCTCTGTGTAGTCCCAGAGGTTGGGCTTTGGCTGGGATGCATGTCAAAAAACAACACGTGACTTGTCTGTGCTGCAGTCTCCTCAACTCTCAGCCCCCACCTTTGTGTTCCTGTACAGCTCCTTCCTCCTACCTGATGAACAGACATCAATGGGAGAAGGAGGAGCTGTACAGGAGCACAAAGGTGGGGCTGAGAGCTGTGCAGTCTGCAGCACAGATTAGTCACATTTTTGGTGCTTTTCTGACACTCACGACTTGTTCTTTTGTGGGGCTCAAAATTGTGGCGCTGCTTGTGAATCTAACGCATCTAATTTTCGGACTTGTTTTGTGGTGCAATTTTTGGCACACAAATAGAGCTGCAAAAAGTTGGTCTAGGGAGATCTATTTTACCTTCATGAATGGGAAGACAGGTCGAAACCTTTTAATTTTTGCGGCAATTTATTAATCCCTTGCATCACAAATTTACATCCCACTGAAAATTATAGCACACTTAATGTGTTACCCTGCGCCCAAATTGATAAATACCTGCCAGTGTAAGAGAGAAAGAGGCACAGTGGGAGATGCCATTAGGAGGGCTTAGAGTAGTGAGAGAGAGGAAGTTGTGTGTATATGCAGAGGGCAGCATAGTGCAAACAGGGAAAGGCTGAAGCTCTCAAAGTAGGCAAAGACACAGGTACATATACATGCAGCAGGGCTGGTTCCAGGTATCATTAGGCCCCTGGGCGAATGCTCCTCCGTGGGCCCCTTCACAGTGAAGTCCAGTGGCGACATTAAAAATTCAGAAACTAAAACAGTCTCTGGATCCCTAAAATATTGCCTAGTTTATCATACAAAACATGGTTATTTTTTATAAAGCCCCCTTCAGCCCCTATGGATTCATTTGATACAGCCTTATATGGACCCCCCAGCGGCTCTGGGCCCTGATACTTGCCCAGGTATGTCCAGTGCTGGCGCCAACCCTGACATGTAGTCAGGTTGTCTAGGAGGCCGCAAGCTGATGTCCTAAGTCCTCCATTACAGTTTAAAGCCATGAAAGGGAAGGTAGCCAATGAGAATGGAGTTTACATTAGAAAGCCCCAGACATGTCGAACACAACAATCTTCGCACTTGCAGCACATTCATAGGGGGGGATTTATAATCAAGTTTCTGAGGTAAAACTCTTATAGTTGCCCATGGAAACCAATCAAAGCTCAGCTTTCATTTTATAAACAGCTGTGGGAAAATGAAAGCTGAGCTGTGATTGGTTGGCATGGGCAACGAGAACAGTTCTGCTCTTAGAGACTTATGATAAATCTCCCCCATAGTATCTAAATTATGATGTACTTTGAAGTCATTTCACAGAAAATATTTACCCAGTCCTTGTCCAATATCTATTATGATATCTTTTTTCTATTTTTGAATGGTATTAATAGCTTTTATGTGTACGTTGGGTTTCATGTCCTCCAAAGCTTCAGATACATTGCATTGCTTGTCGCCCTTCACGTTGTGAATGGGTTGTATAGATAAAATTAGTCATGTAAATGGCACCATGGCCTTGTCACCGTCTCCCATTTCCTGTTCATTGAAGAGCTTGGCTCGATACAAACATCATTCACAACGCCGTCATGGCCGGTCTATACAAATAGGACCGTGGGCTTATATGGAAGACGAGCGCATCTATTCCGGATGGATTTATATACAAATCACAGACGCATTCCTCTAGGAACATGGACTATTATAATGAAGAATTCATGTAAAAGAAAATGTTTCAACTTTCACAAATAATTTCCGGAGAATAATATAACCACATGAGAGAAATGTACTAACATTCCTAGTGGCATTATTCCCACAATGTTACCATGGTAACAAGAAGGAGAATGGATCCCGGGGAGGCTCATTAACATGGATTGTGTTGTACTTTGAGAACTACTTTGCCGCTGTTTGGTGTGTGCCCATTGTGTTCCCACAGGGGCATATACATATATATATATATATATATATATATATATATATATATATATATACTTCAATTTTATACTAAACATTTGGTATTTACATGAATACATACATCTAAATTAAAAATATATAGTGACCATCAGGTAATCCCGACACCTTATGGATCTGGTTTCTAAACCCTTTGATGTTGGGTAAGTGAACAGCTTACACTTACTTCCCGGGACACTTTTAGCAACGCTCTAGGCCCTCTAGCAACGGTCAGTAAATGTCTCAAAACTAGCAACCCCCACCAGTTATGAAGAGGGAATCTAGACGTATTTCCCATTAGGGTCCACCACCCATCTGCAAGTGATGTGCCCCCGCGTCCGTCCAACTACCTCCCCTGACGTGCAAGCGCATATGAGGTGGGCTGAGAGATAGTGGGATGGGCCTGGTGGCCCATCATTACCAAATTATAATCCGGCTGTCCATCCTGGCCCATCCCACTACCTCTGCTGACGTCTGCGTCCTGACCCCATGTTACATGCGCGGGGCGATGACGAGTGACATCCAGCAATGAAGGTGGGTGAGTATGATCAATACATATGTAAATACATGTACATGTTTTTGTGTGTTTGTGTGTGTGTATATATATGCTGGATGAGTGTGTATATATGCTGTATGTGTGTGGATATGTTGTATATACTGGATATGTGTGTGCATATGCTTGTGATAAATATGGTCAGGAGAAGGGGTCTGCATCTAATATAATCAGAGCACCCCCTGATGCTCAGGGTCTTTGCCTGAGGAAACAATTCACCTTCACAAAGCACAGGAAGGATCTTTATGTGTGGCCTACTACTGAATGGCTGATGCTTGAAGTCCTACCCTTGTTTTTTGTACTCTGCTAACTGTATATATATATATATATATATATATATATATATATATATATATTGTACTTTTATCTCGATCCACGAATCCCCATGTCCACGTCTCGGTTAAAAACATGCTACTGGGTTGGTTCCTCACCCTATATAATCCCGTTACGGATCGGGCTAATATTAAAGGAGAACTGGTGGCAGCTTATTGGCTCGATAAGATTCTGTTTGACTGAGGCTAGCGGAAGATATTTCCCATGCTCGGTGTCCATGACCACTTCCGGTCTCGTGATCACCGCGACTCTCTGATGCAAAATATAAATAGTAATATGTTAAAATGAGATGGAATACATAACATTTTTCCATCTCCATCTCTTTTTTTAACATATTACTGTTTATATTTTGCATCAACGAGTTGCAGTGATCACGAGACCAGAAGTGGTCATGGACACCGGGCATGGGAAATATCCGGTTTTATTGTGTATATATATGTATCGAGAATAGCATTGTTTTTATGTATTGCCTGATGAAGGTCCTAGTCCAGGACTGAAACACGTTGCATCTATGAATAAACTAGTCCCTTGTTGCAACTTAAGACTTTGGTGTGAATGAATGCCTTGAGCGCTGGTCCTATACGTACCTATTGTCAGTCGGAATTTACGTTTGAAACTATGCACCGGTTACCCCGGAACACGGAGGAGAGCCCAGTATGTGAGCAGCTTTCAGGCTATATACAATATATTACACACATTGACCTACAGCAGGACCAGGTGACTGTCTTTCTTATCTATGCACATTAGAGATAACCTGGTCATCATTTAATGCACAAGGAGAGTGCTTCCTTTCTTTTTGTCTTTTATCTTTTATCCGTTTACCTTCTATATACTCCTTTAGAATGAGCTGTTGGTACAAACCCACCCTCTTCCCAGGTTTAAGCTTGATAGCATCGTAGACTTGATATCTTGATGACATTATAGATTGATGTAATTCATGACAACACAGAAAAACAGGTGCACCAGCAGTCACAGCCCCGCCCCTGGTGCACAGAGAAACTTTTTTGCATAAAGATAAAAAAAAATAAAACAATGGGTATAAGCTTTCTGTATAAGACTGTTTCCCACTAAAGTGCCTTACACGATGGGGAGATTTTGAAGTTGTTTGACCCCCTCTAATAATCCATACACAAGACTGCACGGATATGAGTTGGTAGGATATGAAGATCTATTGATTCCTGCCTATATTTGGATCCCAGCATCAATGCCTTCTTCATAATCACGGCAGTATCTAGGATATCTACCATCCCTGTCGCCAGCCGGTAGCTCAGGAACACAACAAAATGGCCTTATCAAACATTTATTGCTTCACACATATTGACATCTGTTCTGCTTCACCGTGACAGCTCCAAATACCGCACGCTGTACTTCCGCTGCGCCACTAATTGTGCTCCATGCCGCTTCCATATAATCAGCCCTGTCACAGAATATCCAGAACTTCTCTTACCAGGTGTGTGCACACAATGCAAAGCAGAACACTGTGTGGGACAGGCAGGAACTCAGCCGTCAAATGTCTGCAAGTAGTCAGAAAGGTTCGAAGAAACGCATCGCCACTGTTACCTGCACTTTCAGGCATAGAATGGATTGAAAAGGTGAAAAAAAAAAGAACTGTCACATTAAGATGTATGAAGAATCTGGGGAAGCTGAGAAGCAGCGAGGTGAAAAGTATGATTGGAAGCAGTGGTACAAAATTTTTGGCAAATTTGGCAAATGGTTGGATAAAAATGATGTCCCATCGCCAGTCAATTTTATTAAATACTTTTACACTTAGTGACTACATAAGGAACCAGACCAAGCATCTTGGGGGATCAGAGGACCCTTCAGTCTGCTTTTAAGATTTACAGCTTAAAGGGTTATTCCCACAAAGACAAAATTCTTAAATATACTTTGGATAACAAAATAACACATTCTGTAATTCACTGTTATTTACATCTTCGAGCCCGATGGTCATTGGTGCCTGAATGTCAAGGTAAATTTTTGACGTTCTGTTATGCGCTTCTTTAAATAACGATATCTTTGGAAAACCTTTACATCTCATAAGATTTTTAACGGACATGGGAGACGGCTGAAGTCTTCAGCCAGTGAAGCCTGATGACATAGCCATTGGAGCAGCCACCCACGTCATGCA
Source organism: Engystomops pustulosus (assembly GCA_019512145.1). Taxonomy (NCBI): domain Eukaryota; kingdom Metazoa; phylum Chordata; class Amphibia; order Anura; family Leptodactylidae; genus Engystomops; species Engystomops pustulosus. The sequence continues at coordinate 206,198,361 of CM033644.1, forward strand.
GATAACCGCCTCTTGGCTAGGGGAAGGGGACAAAGGAGGAGGGCATTATGCACACAGCAGGCGTGCATAATTATGTTCAGACAGAGCGCCAAGCCTGGAGCGCCGAAGCCTAATTTGAATACTTTTATAAACTTTCTTGGAAACGGGGATGATAAAACATGATAACAGCTGCTTCTAGAATGAGAACGGCAGCATTTAAGTCTGCTTATCTCAAAATGGTATAATGGTGGTGGTTGATTTCCTTTAAAAGTTCATTTTAGAAGGACACCATGGATAACAAATATACAAAGATTACCACAGTCACTGGTCTTGGATCTAGAAGTAAGGCCCCATGCACACAAAGATATATGGTGGCCATATGCTAGCCATATAAACATCAGCTAGCATACGGCCGCATAGAAGTGCATTGTGCACAGCACGGTATGGTGAGCACACACTTGTGTCACCGTATTGTGCTGTCATAAGAAAAAAAGTAGAGCGCAGTATGTACAGTCCAGCTGAACTGCTTCCTATACAGAGGGGAATCTTCCCCCTTGTCCCTTCTCCAGTCGGCAGACGTTTGGATGTAAGGATCCTATGTGTCCCTGGTTGATCCATGCTCGATTTTATTGCTAGATTTCCTTTAACTATCACATGTCTTGAGTGTCAAGGAAAAAAAATACAACCCCAAGGTGGAAGAATCCTATAAAACTCCAAAGTGACCCAACTTTTTGGCCCAAGAATACCTCCTGTTTTGGATGGGACGTTGTCCGGGTTTCTATTTCCCCTAGTTCCCATTAACTGTCATGGCAGGTTCAGACCTGGACCGTTGTGGTGATTTGTGAGAATACATTTTTTTACCCTTCTCTCTTTAACTACAGAAGAGTAAATTTATTTTTCTGGTCAAAGGTTTGGTAAGATTCTAGAAATTTCATGATAATTTTCTGATTTGCGGTGGATAATTCTTGCTGTTGTGTATTCCAGAGCTTTAAGGGGGGGGGGGGGGGGGGGGGACTAAAAAAACTTTCCAGGACAATATCCAAGCAATATTGATTCAGACCAATCTCAAATCTCCAGTAATAGCTTCTGCAAATTGAATATTTGATGAATTCCTCATCTCTAACTTTTGCCTACCCAAAACTCCTCATGTTTTTATATATGTCCAATGTTTAGTTCTGGGTGGGAATGAAAATCGAATGCAAATCTAATATTTCAGAGCACATTAGTACAGTACACCCACATGCCTTCTATATCACTGCCTGCGAGAACATTTAATTGAGCATTTATACAGTAATCATAGGTCCTTGAGTTTTCCGCCAACATCATATTGTGAAAAATTCTATTCAACGGCAGATTCTTAGTTATATCTGTTACTGGAAATGATGGATTAAATCAATATGGCTGCCGCGTCGGCTTCCACAATGGATGCCCTCTTACTTTCCCTAACCTGCATCATAATTTTCATAAGCTCAAAATAATTGGATAAAATCAGAACCAGTAGTAGACCAAGTTCATTGGTAGTTAACAAGTCTGTGCCAAGGCAAGACAGGGGTGGCAAAAAAGTGCACATTCAGCTCCTGCACCCAGTTCCCGAACCACAATGGCCTTAATCTCCTGTGCCAGTTGGGAAAAGGACCCGCTTCAGCAAATCACTGGTCTCCTCAGACCACAGAACATCACTTCTTCTCACTTCACAAGTGACTTCCATGGTGAGAGAAGGGCGCTGATTGGCCATAGTGGGTTCCATGACTCTCCAAAATTTCAGGGGCTATACAAAAAAGAATTTGCAAATAAGTGCATTCTGTACCTTGTTGTTCTTCCTTTAAAAGGAACATTAACTGAAGACAATATGACTGATCCCCTGGATGTCAATCTAGTTTAACCTTTTAACTCTCTGAATACATGACAACACCTTCTGTTAACATCTATTGTTGAAACTGGCACCAATTATGGCAGTAAGCCACCTTGACCCACTTTTGTACCCCAAGTCATCATGAAGTACCGATCGGTTGGTATTGCAGTACCTGGGTTAGGGGTAGCCCCAATGCTATGCTGTGTCCTCTTGTTGCTGCTCTCTAGAAGGGTTGGTAAGGCTTGGTGCACCCCAATGGCAAAATAAGTCCAGAGAGTCAGGACTCTCCTTTCCTACCTTACTGAAGATATTCAGGTGCAAAGCAATACAAGCATGTTACGGGCCTATTCCATGGCAGAAGAAGGGTTCTACTCTGAAAGGCCTGGGCTAGCTTTCCCTCTCTTTTTCAGAAACCTGGTACCCTGGTCCCAGGCTGGGAGTTATGGGTCTATGGCAGATTATCCCCATCTCAGCTTCTTCTTCTGGTTGCACAGGTAGACTGGCAGTCTTCTCCTCTATACACTGTTTCCTAACTGCAGGACACTAAGGATTGGGAATGTTCTCCTTATATACCTTCTAGCAGAGGATGAGTGGTTACATTACAAAAACAATGACACAACGTTCTCCCTTAGACTTACATTGAATACCCATAATATTCCATGGCAGCAAGATTTTAAATAGTAAGCAACTTTCCAGACAGCACCTGTCACTCTACAGGTCAAGCTGTCTGTTTGTCTGGTAAACTAGTCTGTTTTCCCTCTGCAAAACATTCTGCACTATAGCTGTGGAAAATTATTGCTTTCCCTGAGAGATAGAGAAACACAGTCAGGAATTTCTCTCAATGGTCATTAACCATTTCTACTAGTCTATACAGATACAATATTAATGAACAGAATGTATATAACAAAAAATCTATACAAAATATACCGTAGATGTCTTTAAGTTATTTCCTACTATAAAAGAAAGTAGGAAGTACTGAATTTTGCATAGGAGAAATATTATAATGTTCTCAAAAGTACAAAGTTCATGGCTCCTCTGTTACAGGGCACTACAGTATGCAAGCTGCAAGCTTCTGAGAGACCCCATGGCTCTCATTCAATTACAATAACATACACAATGAATCAGTGTGGGCAGGGCCAGATTATAGTGTGGGCACCAGGGGCACACACCCCAGGGCTCCCACAACTTTAGAGAGGGGGGCCTCCAACAAAAGCTGCAGGTTTGAAGTCATAAGCCTGCAGTACTTGCAGCAGCCAGTAACATGGGGCTAAAAGAGCCTAATGCAAAAGTACAGAGCAGGTGCTTACAGTGCTAAGTGATGCTACCTCCTGCTAGGATTTCAGAGGACCGACTACATGGAGGAGCTGCATAGAGAGGGAAAGGAGGAGGGAAGTCTCTTCTTGTAATACAGAAAGGGCTGTTTCTTTACAGGTCAGTGACTATTCCACATCTGCTGCAACGATCTATATTTACCTGGCCACATAGTCCCTGCAGCCAATATCTCCCCTATACACTCCCAGACACCTACTGTACTACCTTGGCTCCATGCCATCCACTGATTGTACCTCTCAGAGAGCCCCAGCCCTCCTACCGTCTGAGAGAGAATGGAGATTGATCCAGTACAAGCGAATGGACTTCTGTTTATTGTACAAAAATTATTCATAAAAGAACGTGCAGTGACTTGGAAAACATGACCTCCATATGGGGTATTGAGGAATTCTAACCAAAATGTGCAAACTATTGTATATACATAGTGGAAAATGCATTAAAGGGGTATTTCCACAAAGAAAAGTTTCTTATTTGTACTCAGGATAATAAAACGTTCTCTGATTCACTGTTATTAACAATAATGCAGCATTTCACAGATATAATTCCAACCTTTCTCTATCAGTCCTGCTGTACAAAATTTCAGTTGCCCCTGGTTTCCCACCCTGTAACGTCTGGCTTTTGCAGACATTTTGCTTTACTGTCTGATGCTGTGAAGCTGAGCTGCTCTCCGCCTCTAGCCCCTCCCCCTGCATTCCAGGTCAGAGCTCTCACTGATACACAGACACTCACTACCTGCCGGCAGCAGCAGCGAGAGGAGAACTACAATCTACAGGCAGATAAGTTCTTTATCTGTGGACGAAGGCACAGCAGATCTGATAGTGTGTGTAGCTGACATGTAGCTAAAGCTGGAGACTGTCATTGTGTGTAATAGGCATCTAATGGATCTCATCATCTCTAATCTGTCTCATCTCTCTTTCTATGTGACAGATACTAGTACAATGTTCAGAAGGTAAATGAAAGTGTATATAAACCTTGCACCCTGATAATATAAGCACATTGTCAGCAAACAGCATCTCATAGAACAGAGGAATCATGAAGTATCTGCCTAGAGTCCCCACCCACATTTTACACTGACCATCACTGAGTGATGGGAACTAAAACGGCAATAAAACTGAGTAAAGTTGTAAAGTAAAGGGTTGAAAATTATCTTTATTGTGTTAATTACTAGGGGATTGAAATTTGAAAATGTTCTTACATGGCCATACCCCTTCAAAGGAAATCTGCCATCAAAATCCATCACGATAAGACATTTACTCATAAATACAGCCAGTGTAACTGTACTTATCTTCTTACATTTGTTATCCATGGTCTCCTTCCTCCTAAAACCATGCTAATGAGTCTGAAGGACTAACCTATCCCTATTTGGCTTTACAGGCTGTTATACTGTCTCACCCTCCCTTATGCTTCCTCAGCATTCGTAAAGTAAGCAGGAAGTGGCCTGGTCATACTGGAGGGAGGACTATCTGTTCTTGTATTTTCTCCCCTTAAAGAGAACCTGTCACCCTTAAAATAAGCACTAGGAGCTGCTTACTAAAGTAAGCAGCTCCTAGTGCTAAAGCAAACACAGCAGTGTTACAATGTTAGCGTTATCGGAAACCTAACTAACACTGCCGTGCTATACATTACAAACGCCGGACCGTCACTAGGGCCGGAGTTAGGTGGTGAGAAACCGGGCATTTGCCCAGGGTCCCTGTCCTAAAGGGGCCCCCTGCATGTGGACTTTTGTGGGCAGAGGATGTATTGCTCCTATAATACCCCTTGTTTAAATGCCCGGGTGAGAATGCTTATCATCTATCTCCGGTCTATATATCTATCATCTATCTCTCTAGTTATCTATCTCCTATAATTTGCCTATTTCCTATCTAATATATCTGTCTATCTAAGCATTTATCTATCTAGCTTGTTGTCTATATATTTATCTTTATAACTTCTTTCTATCTCCTATCTGTTATCTGTCAATCTATCTTCTATCTCTCATACCTATCTATCTATCTATCTATCTATCTATGTATCTATCTATGTATCTATGTATCTATGTATCTATCTATCTATCTATCTATCTATCTATCTATCTATGCTCTTATCTGTAAATCTATATGCTCTTCCATATTTATCATGTATTATTAATCTCGTTATCATCTGTCTTTCTCCTATACAATCCTCCTCCAGTCCCATATTACAGATACTTACCAACTACTGTGTGTAACTCCAAAGTGTTATTATTGTGCAGGGCTATAGGAGCCTCTAACTGACTGTGACTGCTCCTAAAATAGATTATTTTTTATTTATTTTTGCCCACCAACCTTTATCCAGCCCTGAATATGTTGCCCCTGTGACCCGGCGCTGTAGTAATTGCATGTACTTCAATATTAGTTGATTTTCCAGTTCCCTGCATTTCATTTACCACTCAGCTTTCCAGGAAACAGATGGCTGTCGTTGTGTTTTACTCAATGACAATATATATTAGAATGTTTTTAGATTTTTCTGTTTTTGTACTCTTTCATAGATAATATAAAATGAATGTGTGACTCGTGTGGTTCTGAGTAACATTTGATGCTTACGAGTCGTCATCACGTTACCTTTGCCCTTACGATGTCACTCTACCAAGAATGCCACCAAAACAGACCCGGCACCGAGTACCTGGATGCACATGAGCAGGCAGATCACATCCCAAATCCCTGAACTCCTTCTCAACACCTTAACTATCTCCCACGCAAGCCATCAGAAATACTCGCACATTAATTCCTCGCCAGGCCTGCAGACGGCTCACACACACGGCCAGCAGAGGGAAGACGTGTCAGCGCAGAAAGGATTTCTAACGATGAAGCTATAAAACACGTCCCGTAACAACGCTGTGTCATCGGTAAAATACTCCTCCGAGTGCTGCCTGCTACACAACTAGGGCAGAGCTAGCTCAATAAAAGCACGGGATTTATCTACGAATCCGGAGGGCAAAGGGGGAGACGAGGACTTTGATCCTTCTTGATGGAGACGTTGATCTGTCGTTACCCGAATCCTTTTATATCGTTGTACTATAGGGATATTTATGTTTTAAAGGAGCCATCCCCATTCTATAGCATTATGACAAGGGAATATATCAGTGGTAGGTAGTAGCTTATCAGGTCTGTGTAACCATAGCTTTGTGTTTGTTGTTAGTTGTTGCAGGACTGTGACAAAGGGTCGGGGATTGTGCACAGGGGGCGCGTCCTCACACTGCTGTGCTCTATGCTCTTTGCATTAAAGGAAACCTACCACCATGGATCTACCTATTGAGGTAGATCTGGTGGTAGTTGCCTCTAATGTATGTAAGGATAGCCCTTTTTAGGGCTAATCCTTTAGTCCCCTTTATCTTTTTTAATCTTTAATTGTGATAGTGTGCTAATTTACCAAAGAGGCTACTGGGGCATGGAGTAGCCGAAGCTGGGGTTACACAGCGCGGCTACTCCACGCCCCAGTAGCCTCCTTGATCCTCCTGCCAGATATCTTCAGCGTGCGGGTCTCGGGTGGTGGTAGGTTCCCATTAAAATGCTTCACAGTCCCTTCTCTATGCTGTTTGAATAGGTCACGGCTACTTTGTCACATTAGGGTCACAATAAGTCATTCGCCCGTTTGAATAGTAAATGGAGCTGAGCTGCAATACCAAGCACAACCACTATACTCTATATCAGTGATGGAAAACCTTTTAGAGACCGAGTGCCCAAACTACAACCAAATCCACTTATTTACCATGAAGTGCCAACATGGCATTTCAAGCAGTAACTTATCGCTACCTGTTCTTCAACATCATTCAATTGTATTGGCTCTCATAAGGCCACCAATACAGTTGAAAGAAGGAGGGCAAATTCAGACCATCATTGTAGCTTCCCTCCAGGAAGAATGGTGGGTCCAGCATAATGACCTCCAAACACAATGCAGTTCAGTCCACACCTTCCCACTTTTCCTGCAGTTTCAAACAGCCAGTAAAGTGTCGCTTTAAAATAGCACTGAGAGCAGCATCTCTTAAGTTGCTTGGGACTGCAGGAAGATTTGGTGGATGTGGTCCTGTTTGGTGAAATTGGGGCAATGGCCTGAGTGCCCACAGAAAGGGCTTCGAGTGCCACCTCTGGCACCCGTGCCATAGGTTCGCCACCACTGCTCTATATGGTGCTGTGCTTGGTACAAGTGGCTGAGACACTCGTCCAAATGCAGTCATATTTTTAAACATCTAGTAGTGTAATGTCCTGGAGTTTGGCCATTAGTAAATAGCTTGGCATTCATGCATGTGGACCCATTTGGGACAGGCCTTCCTACTGGCCCATAATCAACCACCCATGTAATTACACCTTCATCTCCCTAGTTAAACTGCATTGTCATTTTACTACCCCCTAGTTGTGATACAATGCTACATTTGGTGGAATTCAGTACTTATGTGCCTTATCCTATATCCTGAAAGTGTTAAATTACTCTGTGTTGACAATATGTCTGCAGCAGATGTTTCATTTATCATTGACTGGTTTACCCAGAATGTATCCATGAACCAAGGTTATATAAAAGTCAAGCCTTGTCTGTGATTCTGGGTTAGTCAGGAGACAGTTTGGATGTCTTTCTCTCATCCCTGTGTCGTTCCCTCACCTCCTGTAAGGAGACAGATTGGAGGTCATGCTTAGTACCCAGCGGTTGCCCCTGACACCCAGACTACCAAATCCAGATGCTCATGCAGCAGAGCTCATCCAGCTCCTCCACAAAAAGGACATGGATTCCAGCCCCTGAAAGACCTCTGGTCTGAAGTTATTACCGCCAGCCTATGCTAAACCTGTTGCTCTCATTGATTTTGTTGCCATCCTGTTACCCTGTTGTGTTCTTTACAATATCCCTATAACTTTCATGGATTATTTAGCATTGATTACTGTTTGGGAAGCTGTAGATACTTAGACCATTTCATGAATCCTCCTCTGGTGGTGGGTGGAGACACACAGTAATTGTCGAGGCCAACAGGGATAAAGGGAGGAAAAGTTTGGAGAAAGATTTTAACGGTAAAGGTGGCAGATTTACGCTGGGTTGTCTCTGCTGCACTTTCCAACAAAGGCACAGTGGGGGGGTGAATAAGGTTTTTTGTGCCTGTTCCTGATGGCAGGTTCCCTTTAAGCCAGTGGTCCCCAACCAGGGGGCCGTGGAGCACCCAATCCCGGGCCACGGCAAAAAGAGCTCAAAATAAAAAACTGTATACTCGCCTCAGACACTCCTCTTCTCCCTATGGCTTCCTGGCACACTGCCACCATGCGGCTGCCAGTGCGCACACACTGTGACGGGGCCAATTACATCAAAGTCTGTGCGCACTGGCATTGCGCATAGAGACGCCACTGGCTGCGGGGCAAAGAGGAACCTGGAGCTGTGGGGAGAAGAGGAGCATCGGACGTGAGTATACAGTTTTTTATTTTTAAGGGGAGTTACTATGGTGGCTGCCATAAGGACATTACTTTCGGGGCTGCCATAGTGACTTTACTATGGAGGCTTCCATAGGGACATTATTAGGGGGCTGCCATGGAAATATTACTGTGGGGGCTGCACTGGGGACGTTATTGTGGGGGCTGCACTGGGGACATTACTGTGGGGGCTCGGCAGGGAACTTTACTATTGGGGGCTGTGCAGTGGACATCACTATTGGGACTTCATTGAAGGGATCCTGCTTTGGACATTTTATTAATGAGGGGAAACTGCTGGACATTTCGTCAATGAGAAGCGGCTGCTTTCCCACCCTAGGCTTATACTCAAGTCAATAAGTTTCCCAGTTTATGTTGGGGTAAAATCAGGTGCTTCGACTTATACTTGGGCCTACTTATACTTGAGTATAAAGGAGCACTATCAGGAGGGGGCTACATAAAAGGGAAAACTATAAAGGGGGATACAGCAATGAGAGGGGTTAAAAAAACAGAGCACTATAAAGGGGGGGTCTAAAGAAAATGGAGGGGGCACTATATAGGGGGCTATGGAAAAAGGGGGAATTTTAGATCAAGCTGCAAGAAATGACACATTGGGGCTCATTTACTAAGGGTCCACGGAGCGCATTTTTGTCGGGTTTCCCGACGATTTCCGTTTTGCGCTGAATTTCCCCGGATTTTGGCACATCGGCGCCAGCTTGCACGTGACAGAAATCGAGGGGTGGGCCATCAAACAACCAGATGGATTCGGACTATGCGCAGGATTTAACATTTAGAATTGTGTCACAAGACACGCACTTACAAGCACCAGGAAGAAGAAGGTGAACTCTGGTGGACCTCGGGTGCAGCGGGTCCCCGAATACAAAAACGTTGGGGACCACTGCTTTATGCTATGGTATCGATAGCACAAAGTACAAAGTGTACAAAGTGAATGGGTCAGGAATATACATATACATTTTCCAGGGTGGGGAAAACAATACTATGCCTCCAGTGCCAGCTAAAATAATTTGCATATTCCTTACCCAGAATTCTTTAAGACTCTGTGTACCTGAAAAGATGGCCTGCAAAGGCAATCTCCATGAAGGGAAAAGGTAGACAGTTATGTGGAGGGAACTTACTTTTTTAGGCAGAACTGGAGACATAGAATTCCTTTTTTCTCCACGGAAAACTTATTTGCATATTCCTTACCCAGAATGCTCAGCAAGGATGGCCTAGAAGACACTGTACACCTGAAAAGGTTATCTAGAATTGTTAATTTATTGGGATCACTCCTATTGAGGATATCAGACATGTCAGGAAAGATGATCCTGTATCACCATGGCCGTTTAACCATATATTGTTTCAAGGGCAGATTAAGACTGCCACGGGTCCTGGGCTGTATGAGTATTATAGACCCTACAAGTCTGGAATCACATCTTACATTTGGTACTAGAATCAGCTTCTTCAGGATTGGAGGATGTGTTTCAGGACCTTTGGAGGTCCTTCAAATGTCCTGAAATGGCTCTTGAGTACATGTGTCTTGAGAGCAGGAACAGATGTATGAGGAATTCATGAGTATATCAGTCGTTTGGGTAGCCATGGGCCCCCTAGAGGCTACTGCCCAAACTACCTATATTATAATCCACTACTGTATTATGTAATAAGATAATGCTTATCCCTAAAGCTGAAACTTTCCCTACAACATATTGGTTTTCCTCACACAAGAGACTTGTGCAATGTTTTCTAAGTTCATAGGAAAGTTAATGGGTTTTTTCTGTGATTGGCATTGTCAGTATAGCATGTTGACTCGTCCAGTGTCGTCTACACATGGTGGGATTAGAACATTTTTCTATAAAGAAACAAGCTCATGCTTTTATTATTTCATCTTAGTTTTTATTATCAATCCAGAGTGTAAAAGGATTTGCTTTTCCATTAAATTGCCATGTCAAAGGCATTTCTAATGTTCCACATAGCACTTGATAAATCATCTTCCTACTTGAGTGAGTCACCTTTCTCTTACAGCCTTCAGGCTCTGAAAAAATCTAGCTATATTGCACAAATTCTTTTTCTGCGGTTTTATAGATGTCAATACTGCAATTTCTGGACAAACCAAGACAAAATATTAACCAGATGAGAGGCTGTTACTAGAAGATGATGTGGCATTAGATAGACTGATACTTAAATCAATGGTGGTGTCCCAACAGACCCCATATGTAGTGCCGGACTGGTGCACTAGTGTGTCCTCTATTTGGCCCAGATTCTATCCTAGTACCGAATCTTAGAGGAACAGTAAAAGACTAGATGCTAGATTTTTTCTGGTGGCCCCAAGGAACTCAAGTCTGACACTGTCCCCGTAGCAGTTAGATTTCAACAAACCCATTTCTTCGCATTTAAAGGTTTTTAATATTTTGACTATCTTCTACAGACCTTGTCATGGCTACTAGACCTTTCCTCGCAGTAATCTTTCATTTCTACACCTTATTTTAGTGTTCTTTGCTTGGCAAGCAGATCCTTCTTTAACACCTCATTCTTCAACTCCTTGATTATCTTCTAAAGATCTTGACTTAGCAAACATATCCATCTTTCAAACCTCAGTCTTCCATTCTTTCACTATCTTCTAAAGACCTTGACGTAGAAACTAGATACTTCTTTGCCCCCTTAATCTCTGATGCCTTGACTATCTTTTAAAGACCTTGACTTAGCAAGCATATCCATCTTTCACATCTCATTCCTTTAAATCTTGACCAGCTTATAAAGACCTTGACTTAGCAACTAGGTACTTCTTTGTACCCTAAATTTCTGATTCCTTGACCATGTTCTAAAGACCTTGAATTGGCCACCAGACCCTAACTTCCTACATCGTTGTTTAACTGCTCGATCATCTTCTAAAAACTTTGACTTGGCAACCTGATACTTCTTTACCCCATAAATCTCTGATTTATGGACCATCTTTAGTTCACCTTGACTTAGCAAAGTTGTAAAAAGTGTACATTACAATTTTATTATGGAGTATGTCAAACCAACTTGATGGCTCCTCAATGGTCCGGTTGGACATCTTTTCCCTATATTTCCCAGATGTCAAGCCTTCCTAAACATTTTCCTGGAGCTCAAGCCATCCTAACCCATCACAGTCATTTGGTTGGTCCTTATTTTCAGTACATACAATGTATATATATAATAAACAGTCTCATAGTCAATCAAATAACAATAGATTTGTGGAATAAAAATTTCCCTTGTTGGCGGTTTCTAAGAACTGCCATTGTCTACTCAATAATGCTTTGCCATGATGTGATAATACAGTACCACAGACTGAAACTCCTTAACCGTGACCTTGCTAGAAGACCATTTGTCTATGCATTTTGGGGTGGCTACCTTATGCCGCAAACTCATGCAAAGTCTTAGTTTATTTGTGGCAGTTTTTGGAGACAAAGTCATGTGTGGATTGGAAAGGAATGAAAAATGTAAAGAAAGGAATTACACTTCTCCTTCCCGATTAATCCATACCTGGCTTGGGTTCAAAAAAACTGCACCAAAAACTGTGTGTGATCCAGACCTTAAAAAGGTTTCTCCAAAAGAATAACTAGGAAATATACAAAAAACTAAACCAGAAGTGTTTTGGCTAATCTTCTTACTCTAAGAAGTGACAAAATACTGCCAATGGAACAATATATTTTTGTAAAAACCCCTCTTTATGATGTCATCTTTGAAAATGCAAGATTACGATAACTTGTCTTTCAGGCACTGAAATAGTCCAAAACTTGTCAAAATTCCCTTTAATAATGGAATGCAAATTTTTTTGGTTTACATTTCAACTGTAGAAAGTGTCGTCTGTATGATCCACACGGATAACATAAGTCTTAAAGTTTCTCCGGTATCTCCATCATTTTGTATTCTGCCCTATCCACCTCCCCCCCACAAAAGCTACATCCTGCCTTGTAGTGCATGCTTATCCTCACTGTAGAGTTTTCCAATGTATCTGCTACTTGAACAAGTCCATGTAATTGGCCCAATATAAATTGTATAACAGGAGACAGTTTGAAGACAAGGCCAACAAGATTTTTTTATGTAAAAGTCCTACAACTTTTCAGATCCGATTAGACATAAGACGTGTGTTCAGCTTTCTAAAAAAAGTTTTTAACTTGCAAATCTTGCATTTTTTCTTTTTATTTGCGCTCTTTATATGTCCTCCTCTGATCCAGTTTTCCTCATCCTCGTCATCTTCCTCACTAGCCCATGGTCCCCATGCACCACCGTTGAGTTCTGGATTACCCCTTGGGTCCTCATTAGGATATCGCACTGGAATTGCAGTACGGTTATAAAAAGCTATGCGTGCCAATAACTCCTTAACCACTTCTGGCTTCTGCGCGGACAAGTCAATGCGCTCGTAAGGATCTGCTGTGATGTTGAAGAGCCATACAGACTTACGCGCTCCATCGGTATGACGTTCTAAATTCCACCAGGTTCCAGGAAAGTTGGTGAGGGTCTGAGGAGGAATCCAATCACTATAACCAGGATCTCCGGTGATCAACTTAAAATCCTTGACTCTGATGGAGGCTTGGATAGCAGTATTCCATATTCCTTGACCCTCCTCCATGGACCCTGATCTGGCAAGGTTGTACAAAGGGTCAATATTGTGCAGGATTTCAGTCCTAGCTGATTCTTTCCCTTCGCTGATTGATGGCCACATATCGTAACCATCAAGGTCCTCTGTATCTGAAATGTTTCCTCCCGCCAATTTTACTAGTGTCGGATACCAGTCTGTTATGTGCATCAACGTCCTACTAGACCTTCTTTTCTTTTTGATCAATGGGCTATGGACGAAACCCAAGCTTCTTATTCCTCCTTCCCAATATGTACCTTTACGGCCCCTTAAAGGCCAATTACTTCCACCGGAGAACGTTTGACCTCCATTGTCTGATGAAAAGATGATAACACTGTTGTCATAGTAACCATACTTTTTCAATGCCCTGGTGATGTTTTTTACAGCTGCATCCATACAGGTTACCATGGCAGCATACTTGCGCCTTGCTACATTACCCATATTCCTATATTGATATATATACTCTCTAGGGGACTGAAGGGGAGTGTGCACTGCCTGGAAGGATATATATATAAATATTGGCTGTTGAGGGTTATGAGCTGCTAAGATGTGGCTTACACGTTGGGAGTAGAGAATTGTGGAGTACTTGCCTGCCAGATCCCAAGCTACATTCTCCCCCTCATGTAAATCAAAGCCACATACTCCAGGCCCATCACAGTTGTCATAATTGTAATAGTCCACATTGCCAGTCAAAGAACCAAGAAAGGTGTCGAAGCCTCGTCTCGTTGGGAGACATTCTTTCTTATAGAAGCCCAAGTGCCATTTTCCCACCATGTGTGTGGCATATCCAGCTTCTTGAAGTTTCTGGGGCAGAGTTACTTGATGAAGGGGCAAACAATTGGGTTGCCGTGGACGAATAATTGAGTGTTGTAGACCGGTATGGATCTGATACCTGCAGAAATAGAAAATAATAGTAAGTATATATCCCCTGGAAGAATAACTATAGAGCTGAAAAAGTCATTGGGTTGAGTAAAGTCAATAGCATTGGGTCAATGAGTTAGTGGTTCAAAGACAAATTATCAGAGGAAAGGTTATCCCTGCTTTTAGCTGGATGTAAAACCATGAAGATCTAGAGATAATACCAGACTACATAGCAGGTGACTTCAAGACAATGGGGCACATTTACTTACCCGGTCCCTCAGAGTTCCCGAAAGTGCATTGTCCGTCGGGAATGCACTGTGCCACGATTCACTAAGATCGTGTGCCCGATTTCCTGCATCGGTCGCTTCCACACTCAGGTCTGCCGGATTTCACCATCTTCCTCCTCGTGCATGCAAGTGCTTGACTTGCGACACAGTTTTGAAGTTAAATCCCGCAGTTTGTCTGAATCTGTCGGATCATCCGACGGCCCGCTCCCCCCACCCCCCCACCCCCGATTTCTGTCGCATGAAAGCTGGCGCCAAAATCCGATCACACAAAATGGAAATCGTTGGGATGTCCAACGTAATGTGCGATCCACGGGGCCCTTAGTAAATGAGCCACAATGACTTCATCTAATGGCAAATGACCATTTTTTTGAGAAGACCAACCTCTTAGTCAAAGCTGCTAAATATCCACACACCAGCTTTAAGAGCACTGAAAGTTAGAGACAGAGACTGCGGAGGAAAAAGTGGTAGAAAACGGAAAACAAAAGTCACATAATGACCCAAAACAGTGTTTTATTCAATGTTGAACGATTTTACACTTTATTACTCCGGATCTGCCATTAATGATATAAGTGTTTTAATGTGATCTTTGACTTTTTCCAGTACGGTGGGGTTTTTTTCCTCTGTTTTACTATTATATCAATGTGTACAGTATCCAGCTCTTTCCTGGTTTACAATACAATCCTCTGGCCTTGCAGCTGTCATTGTAAAACAGCTGGAAAGCTGGAAGATGTTTAATCCCCGTAGAAAGAAATATGTCATTCACAATTATATTGCCACTGATGCAATTTGTAGCGTCATAGACCATATCAATACCCCATGGGGCCTGGGACTGGAACAAAATTTAATGAGCATATCACAGATTACAATAGTGGGAATGTGTCACTACATATTTTAGAATTAAAGCTCTCCAGATGGAATTTTCTGGGGTCAGAAGGGGTCATCGACATTTTAAGTTAAACTTTAGTCCTTATGCTTCCCGTCTTGGATGTTGACATCAACAGCTTCTGTCTGCCCACTCCATTACGTTGACTCTGAAGTTGCCTATGATTGGGAAGGGTTCTAGGCTGTTCCTAGAAAATGACAGGGACATAGCGGGTGTTGGGATCCACTCTCAGCACTGATGTTTTTATTAATATGCAATACATAACTAGAACCTGGTTATATAGCCAAGAGAAAACAGTGGAACATTTAGCAGTGATCTTCTCGGAACTGATGGACAAATAGACATATCCAGTATGGTAGAATCTTGTTGAAATGGATGCCATTTACTTCTAGGGTCAGAAAGGGTGAAGATCTGTGGTAGTCATCATGGATATGACATTAACCTTGTGGTCAACCAACATTGTACCCCAACTGGGGTTATTTTTACTTGAAATGTCTACCTAAGAAAAGTGGGTGATATGGAGATATATCTGCTTCAAAGTGCACATATTAGAAGACAAGGGAAGATGGGTGGGGGGCAAAATTTAATTGATCAGGTCAATGAGATCACAATGACTGTCACAATTGGAACAGTTGTATGTAATTTTTTTTTTTCAGTTCACAGTGGCCCACATTTATTAAAGCCCCTGCACCAGTTTTTTTTGTCTGACTTTGCACTGATTGTATGAAGTGTCCGCGACCTATACCTGACATGACACAAAATTCTGCACCGAAAGGGGTGTTCCGGTGCGCTGTCGGAAGGTGCAACACATTTATTGTCCGACAGAATTGTGTTGCGCGCCCTATGTTAAAGGTGCACTAAAAAAAAGTTGGTGCACTCTGTCGGAGCAGTGGAGGGAACACCACATTCATGAAGAGCTTGCACCAAAATTCATGAATCTCTGTCCACTTCACAGGACTTTAAAATTCTGTTGGACATTCTGATGCGCAGTCCGACTGAGCACCGGAACGCCACAGAATTTTGTGTCGCGTCGGGTATAGTAAAGCTGTGACACCGATATGTCACGGACACTATATAAATACCGGTGCAGGCAGTTTGCACTAAAAAGGACGTAAAAAGTCAGACAAAAAAGTGGCACAGGAGCTTTAATAAAATTGGGCCATTGGCTCTATGTCTGCTCGAAGTGTCCTAAGATGGTCCTTAGGTGTAGTGGTTACGTAATGTTCTAAGATGACAAAAAACATGGAAAAACCATGGAAATAAATTGGTGGATTTTCAGGGCCTTTAAGATATTTTCACACCGATGACTTATCCTCAGCATAAGTGACCAGTGGCAGGCCAACAGGTGGACCTGTACCCATGAACCTTTTTGGTTGTCTGCAGTTGACAGAAGCTAAACTGTGGACAACAAAATGAATAAATGGATCTTTATTTGTGAACATATATGATTTTATGGTATTTGTACCTTCTGTGTCTATTCCCGCCCATGTCACCCTGATGTTTTCCATATTTCCCTCCAATATGGTGTATTCGGATTATCCAGCTATCTCTTTTCTACTATTTTTATAGTAGATTTAATAAAATTGTATGAATATATTTTGGCTTACTTTTTGGCTTTTTTATGTAGGATTTATGTTCTATGCCTACATAGCCTACATGCCTATGTAGGCTATTTAATATGGAGGAATCTTGCTCTTGATACAATGTATGGAACAAATTATTTAGATATGATTTCCTTTTGGTTGGACTGATTCCAAATTTGATCATAAATGTAACTTCATTGTAAAACGATAAAGAAACAGAGGCCTTTACCACCATCTTGAATCATTCTTTGAGGGCTCCTCAGGAGAGAGTGTTCCAGTTTTATGATACATCTTTCCTCAAGGACAAGCATCTTAAGTTTCTACTGTAACCTTATGTATTAGCCTTCTTATGTCTCACCTTCTGTATTCCATAGACAGCTCTCAGGTAAGCACATCCTATCTTTCCTAGAACCAGGAAGTTAAACCCATTGGGAAATCTACATACATAGCAGAAACTCTACACCTGAAGGCAAAATGTGAACACTAAGAACACAGAAACCATACTTTATTTTTTTTGTAGGAAAAAAAAAAGATTTTAACCCACTCAGTGCAGATGTACTGAGCCTGAAAAGATGATTGTGTGCCGGAGTGTGAGACTTCCTACACTCAGTCATCACATTCCACCATCCTTCGTCAAAAGAGTTAATTTCAAACTGGAAGGGGGCCAACACCATTCCTTACTTGGCAAGGACTGCTGGCTACACAAGTGCTCTCTTGTTTACATATACAGTAACTTTAGTCCCTTAACAAATGACCCTCTAGGAAGTCTTCTTCTGGCATATGCCAACTAAATTTCCACGAGATGTGTACAAGGATTACAAATACATGGCTAAATAGTCCAGATTTTACAAGGGGCGTAAGACAACAGAAGTTTTTGAAAGTTTGATACTTTTTGGAGAACACAATAATATCACAACATCCCACAACTAAGTTTACAGAACAGTTTGGAGAAGGTATTATTACACACTATGCAGAAAATCTTCTATAAATGCTTGTAGGGTCCTAAGATGATCCTCAGCTTTAGTGGTAATGTAATTCTCTTACCTGCCAGTGATAAGCTGACTACGGGATGGAGTACAGATGGGTTGGACATAGTAGTTTTCCAGCTTGACTCCTTCAGCTGCCAACCTGTCTAGAGTTGGAGTTTGTATATCTGATCCATGGTACCCTATATCATGGTAACCTTGGTCATCAGTCAAGATGAATATGATATGTGGAGGTCTAGAAGATGGTGGTGGTGCGTGAAGTTTAGATGGCTCATCACCAGGACTGTCTCCAAGTACAGAAGGCTTCATCCAGTCCCAGGACATATAACCAAAACTTAACAGGCTGACCAGAGAAAATCCTGTTAGGGTTTGCACAGCCATAACCAAGTCCAAAACAAATATCTAAAATAGAAAAGGAAAAAAATCTAAGGCAATTTGATAATCCAGTGTCCTAAAGAGTCCATCTACTCAACATGAATGAGTATCTGGAAGTTCTAGTCAATTTTCTTCAAGAAGTCATAGAGGAGTCACGTGCAAAAATGTTCTGCACTCAGAAGAACTTTTTGGAATGATGCCATCAACACGTGCCCAGGAGAAGTCCTTTCCTAAGGAATTCAGTTACCACTTGGATGTAGCAAGAGTTAAATGTTGTCCCCATGCTTCTATGTCTTTCTGTTCCTCGAATGCGAAGACTTTCTAGTGTAGATGGTTTTGATACCTAATTAGTTAAGACCTGAATATGTGGAGAGTATCCGGTGTCTATTCACCAAAGATGGAGAAGTTCAGATCATCTTAATCTTCTTTAATCCTAGATCTTGAGCCGTACTATTCAGATGTATCCAACGATATTAGTTTCGCATCCTCAGGCTCCAAAACTATTGCAAAACTTTTCAGTGACTGTAGCAGAGCTGCCAAATGTATGGGATGAATTTGTGTCTCGGCCAAGCAGGGCGCTGGATGATTTCCCTCAATTTATCAGAAAACTCACGCCGGGGAAGAGAGACAGGCTTTAGAAAGCAGTGAGAGAGGTGTCCAAGTAAATAAGTAGTAGTCAGAGCATCTGTATGGATGTGGCAGGCACTGGCAGGTTTAAGGAGAGCTCTCGGGATGCTGGTCCCTCCCAGTTCCTCTGCTTCCAAAGAGAACTTCAAAAAGTCAGCCTGGGACACTCCAGGGTCCTAGTGTGCCTCTTTTTGTCTATTCCTCTGGCTGGTTCAATAAACTGTGTAGAAATTAGCCAACCTTTGATACTGTAGTGTAGACGCATGAATGCAAATGTTCAAGGTCACTGATTTCCTATTTTATGAGGTCAGGTGCCCACCGTAGGAAGTTACTGTAAGCCATTAACAAGTCATTGCTCTTACTTTTTACAAGTAATTTATGACACTTTTAAAGGAATCTGCTCTTTTATTGAGTCTCCACTTGAGAACTTGTCAAGTAACATTTGCAAAGCAGGTCAGTCCTGGCAAATTGAGGGTCCTATAGGGACACAAAGAAGCAGTTTTAGCCTCCCTACATCTGGGTCACATTTCATGACTTGAAGGGATCGGCCCGGAGCTTGGTGCCACATTTGGGCCTGCCAGAGTCTTTCAGACAGGAAACAGACAAGACACAACAAATATATTTCATTTGTCACCACAGCGTGGAAAGTCCCATGCTCCGAGAATGGGAATTTGTGTCATAATAAAACTTGGCAGGGATCACTGCTAATAACCCCCTCCTCTTGGAGGAATGATGGTGACATGTTTGCATCTTCAATAAATATCGGCGTCCTGACCGTTATGGAAGATGTGTCGCATCGTGTCAGGAGACACATTCCGAAAATCATGCTATTGTGCAATGCCCCATAAATCTAGTAATAAACAGCGACATGTAGGAACGCTCTATCCAGTCCCAGGACATATGACCAAAACTTTACAGGCTGACCAGAGAAACTCCACAACAAATAGCTAAAAACTGAAAAGGAAAGACATAATTATAATCCAGTGTCCTAAAGAGTCCATCTACTCAACATATACCTTATATACTCGAGTATAAGCCTAGTTTTTCAGCACAAAATTTGTGCTCAAAAACCCTAACTCGGCTTATACTCGAGTCAACTAAAAAAAATAAAGACAAAACTCACCTTTCTGACGTCACCCGTAGGTCCTCTTCTGTCTGAGACAGTCTGAGACAGAAGATGACCTATGGGGGACGTCGGAAAGATGAGTACAGTGTTATTTTTTTTCCTACTACAGGGGTTGGCCAGGCTGTATGCTACAGGGGCTGGCAGACTATATAGTGGGAGGCTGTAACCAATGCATTTCCCACCCTCGGCTTATACTCGAGTCAATAGGTTTTCCCAGTTTTTTGTGTTGAAATTAGGGGTCTCGGCTTATACTCGGGTCGGCTTATACTCGAGTATATACGGTAATATATTGTGCTACTGTGTAGATGTAGAAACTAAGTTAAAGAAATCGACTATGAATAGATTTCTTTCAGCATAGCCTTAACCCCTCAAGGACACAGCCCTTTTTCGTTTTTTGCTCCATTTTTTACTCCCCACTTTCAAAATTCCATAACTGCAGCATACAGAGCTGTATAAGGCCTGTTTTCTGTGTAAGAACTTGTACTTCCTACTGACGTTATTTAATACCGAAAAAAATTCTAAATGCAGTAAAATTGACCAAAAAAAGACATTTGCGCCATTTAGTTGTGTGCTCTGTTTTTTACAGCTTTCACTGTGAGCTCCAAATGACACCTCCCATTTATTCTTTGGTTCGTTACTATCACTGAGACACCAAATTTATACAGGTTTTATTATGTTTTAGTAGATTTCAAATATTTCAATCTTTTGTACAAAAAAAAAAATTCTTAAATTTGAAATATTCTGCCATAATAATTTAATACTTCGGTGCATGGCACTGTGTAAGACATCATTTTTTTGCGGGATGAGATGATATTTTCATTGCTGCAATTATGGGGACTGTACGACCTTTTGATCACTTCTTATTAAAATTTTCATGTGTCTTTTTGGACATTTGGGGAGATATTGATCATATGCCAGCACTCGTGTGCCAGCGTATGATAACCACATTTATCACAAGTGAAAAGTCGCAGGCTGCAGCAAGTGCACAGGTGCAGGGACAGTACCGTGCCCTCCAATCGGTTGGCCGCGACCCCCCCCCCCTCCCCTTCATGTCCCACTGGCGTGTAGGTGGCGGATTAGGGCAAATAATCGCAAGGGCTAGCACTAAGCTAGTATTTGCGATTATTTCAGGGCTTCTACGCCACTGTCATGGCACAGAGGCCCTGATAAATATTCCCCACAGGCTCTATTTTCCGTCACGCGGTTGACCAACGGAAATAACCGTTTATAAATATTGATAGATTGGAACTTTTGGATGAATAGAGCAGCATGGGAGCTCTATGCATCTCTATGAGCCGACTGGCTGCTCTATTTATCTGAGGTACAGACGGTTCTCAGTGGACCCATCCCCTGTTCTCATGTTCACGTCAGCTACCAAGTCACATATAAACTAAAAAATATATATAATATATAAATTCACAGGATCAAGAAACATTCAGAGGAATCCCATCACTTCCATTGCAGCCAGAGCACCATGTATGTAACCTTAAACCCCATGTGTCCTCCAATGCATACTGCGGTCAGTGTACTGTGGGGTACGCCTGACCGTGCCCCTAGACTGGTGGCTGCGTTGTTCCTGGGGTTATTTCAAGTTTAAGGTCAGGGATTGTGGCACTTTAATTAGGGGTGGGTTAGTAGCTTATCCCCACCCTTGCTACCTCAGCACGTTTCCACGCCTACAGGCGTCCCGCCCTCCCGCCCTATATTTATAGTTAATTTGTTTTCTTGTTAATTTATTCTGGCATACAGCGGCCGGGCCACTGGAACGATTTTCAATCAAGTGCCTTACGAGCTTTAGGCCCGTTCCCCACTTGCGAGTGTGATGCGATGAACTCGCATCACACTCGCAACGCAAGCTGCCGGGAACGCACGGCCTGAACGCTGCACCGCGGGAGTGAACTCAGCATGTCAGTTCACTCCCGCGGTGCAGCGTTCAGGCCGTGCGTTCCCGGCAGCTTGCGTTGCGAGTGTGATGCGAGTTCATCGCATCACACTCGCAAGTGGGGAACGGGCCTAAGAGTTTTTTGGAATTGTTAAGATAAATGCCTAGTGCAGCTGCGCCATAAAATGGTTGCGTGTGACACTTCTTAAATGCCTGTGCAAGCAGTTCGTACCTAAAAGAACGTGCAAAGTCTGACTGAAAACTGGCACACGGCCCTTAGTAAATGTGCCCCACTGTGCCTGGATCTATGAGTAAGTGTACTCATCGTTGATATATTTTTTTTTTTTTAAATAATTTTTATTGAATTTTCACAACATGACAAATGAAAAGACATACCGAGTTATGACCCGAGGGCCATCTTACAATCATGACAACAAATGATTGCGGTCGTATTACATCTAGAAATACAATTCACACTTATTCTTGCTAGATATTAGTGTTCATTTCAATTTCCTTTAATTGAATATATTTGCACTTTTTCCAGCAGTAGAAATAGGAGACGTGAAATCTCAACTTTTTCCATCCTGTGTAATATTAGTCTTGTCCTCAAACAGTCCATCAGTCCTCGTCATTGTGCTCTGCTCCGAAATATCAGATAATGGATCTCAGGCACTGACCTCGGATACAATAGGATATGAGTGGGAGCGGACTTTGCTTTCCAGACATGTGGCAGCTGGCACCAATCGCTTTGGACAGACACTGAGAAGCGCCAAGGGGCAAATTCCTGCCTGTTGCCCAGCTGTAAGTGTAACACCAGTCTCCATACGGAAGAAATAGGAAGTGGAAAATACTAGACACACAACGACATCTACAATCAGAGTCATCCGGCATTGTATACCAAGTGCTGGTTATATTCCTTTATCTGTGCTCCGGTATTTTCCACATTCTCCCAAAAGGAAGATGTTGTCACATTTTTAATCAAACATCTCATCCCCGGCCCAGCAGTCACACGTCACGTCTGTTATTACAGTCGAATCCTCTGTTATTTCTAGCGCTCACTTCTACAAATGCATTTCTTTACAATAAAATGTGATTTAGACCGGATTCTGGAAAGGTCAATAGAACAATTTAGAAAATAGATTTATTTTTTTCCGCTGTTTTCCACATAAGTTGTTAAGTCTGATGACGTCTATATAGACATTTGCTTGTAGAGTAGGAACGGAAATATCAAGATGTGTTTATATGGATAAAGTAGCGGTGAGTGGTTTTTGCTGTTTTTTATTGATTTTTGTTGTCAGATGAGATTTTTGGGCACAGAGGGGCAGATTTACTTACCCGGTCCTGACGCGATCCCGTGGTGCGTTGTCTGACGAGGATTCGGGTCTGCCGCAATTCACTAAGATCGTGCGCCCGAGTTCCTGCATCCGTCGCTTCTGCGCCGAGGTCCGCCAGAGTTCACCTTCTTCTTCCCGGTGCTTGTAATTGCGTGTCTTGCGACACATTTCTAATTGTTAAATTCTGTGCGTTGTCCGAATCCGTCTTTGTCCGACGGCCCAGCCCCCCTATTTCTATCGCGTGCAAGCCGGCGCCGGGGGAAATTTGGCACAAAACAGAAATCGTCCGGATAGGCGACGAAAATGTGCTCCGTGGACCGTTAGTAAATGAGTCCCAGAAAGTTATGATGGGGCAAGTAGTCATGTTAAAGAATGCCACATCTGTACCTTACCAACCTTTGGAATAACAAAACATCAAAAACTGCTGTGTGAATGCAACCCTAATTCATCCTAGAATAGCCTTTTGTGTTTGAAAATAGGACAGAAAGCACATGTACTGTGGGGGTTATTTATCAAGACTCCAAAGCAAAATCTATACATGAGCCCCCAACTAAGATGTATCCTTCATAGTGCTGGAATCTTCATAAAGGGAAAAACAGAGAGGTAGATTTTTTTTGGGGGGGGCAAGGGATCACATGGGTGCCAATATAGTTTAAAGGGAACCTGTCAAAAGATTTTTCACAAATACAGCTAGTGACAGGTTCTATTAACTAAATGCCACCCTAATTTTACCTAAAAAATAGTTTTTCTTACATCTCCATTAAATCAACTTTGTTATCTTTCCTGGCATACAGCCAGATCTGGCAGCGGGTCACAGGGACCTTAGATGACATGACATGAATTGCTGAATGGTGAGAATGAGGTATGGGTATATGAGGTTAGAAGTGACTGAGGATGGGAGGGGCCGTTGGACGTCAGCTCATCAGTACACGCCTCCTCTGACTCACTGCAGGATCTGGCTACATGCCAGGAAAGATAACAAAGTTGATTTTATGGGGATGTGAGGGAATCAGTTTTTTACCTAAATGAAAGGTGGCATTTAATTAATAGGGCTCTATGTGAATCTGCCCCCCCCCCCCCCCCCCATTTTTGGAATGGAATATGGACAAATCCATCCCTGGCAGCTTCTATTATGTATATTAATGCGGAACCAATGCTCTTCAACCATTTTATCAGATTTTTATTATATCCCCATTCAAAGACTCTCAACTTTCAAGGAAATAAATTTGTAGAAATGGTGGCGATGACATCACTTAATATCAGTCATGTGATATAGAGTAATCATGAGCACATCTTTCATAGCCTTGGATTCTGAGAATGTCATGTCAGGGCCGTGACCATTCAGTCATGTGATCATATCATGTGACTCCTAGCGCGTGGTTTCGCCTGAATGACTATCATGGAGCTATCTTCTATCCATTATATGGCTTTTCTACTCAGCTCCTCCTGCTCTATAACATGCTGCCTGCAGATAGGACACTATGTACAATCTACTCAGCTCCTCCTGCTCTATAACATGCTGCCTGCAGACACTGGGGCAGATTTACTTATCCGGTCCGTTCGCGATCCAGCGGCGCGTTCTCTGCGCTGGATTCGGGTCCGGCCGGGGTTCATCAAGGTAGTTCCTCCGCTGTCCACCAGGTGGCGCTGAAAAGCATCTGAACGCGCCGGAATTCACCGGACCAGACCAAGTGAAGGTGAGCGCGTCCCAAGCAACACATTTCTTTTTTTAAATGCGGCGGTTTTTCCAAATCCGCCCCCCGATTTCCGTCGCGTGCATGCCGGCGCCACAATCCGATCGCGTGCGCCAAATCCCGGGGCAATACAGGGGAAATCGGCGCAAATCGGAAATATTTCGGGTAACACGTCGGGAAAACGCGAATCGGGCCCTTAGTAAATGACCCCCACTATGTACAATCTGCTCAGCTCCTCCTGCTCTATATAATGCTGCCTGCAGATAGGACACTATGTACAATCTGCTCAGCTCCTCCTGCTCTATAACATGCTACCTACAGATAGGACACCAAACAGGGTGTTTTGAGCGGCACCGTGTATATACAAACATTCGGGTGCAGGTCTTCTTAAGAGGTCCGACAGCGACCCCAATATATAGTAGTAGACAATTGAGAAGCAGCACTCCGGTATTTCCGCTGAAGGAAAAAGTTTTATTCCACCAAAATAGTGCGACGTTTCGCCAATTCGATCAAGGCATTATCAAGCATACTGAGTCAGAAAGTCAGCTGACTTAAATAGTGGTGCGGTGATTAACAACTGTGCAAGGTAGAGTGACATTTACAAAAAAATACAAAGTACAAAATAGTATAAAGTACATAATACATAGTACAATAAAAGTCACTATAATACATATGTGATCTGTTAGTGATAAACATTGGGTATATCCATAATGTAATAAAGTGCAGAGATTCAGAGCTCCCTCGTATTAACCCTATAAGCCCGTGACAGTTCTCGCGAGTCAATCACAGAGAGGAGCTGATATTATAATGTGTAATAAAAGTGCCAAGTGCATAGTGTAACAACTGTTAAAACAGGGATGTAAAGCATCAAAATACCTAAATGTATTTAATAATTTATGAGACAAAAGTCTTTCTGTTAATTTAGTAACAATAGGTGTATATCGGTCCATCATGATGCCGTGCACCAATCCACATCCGAAATGCGCGCATGCGTATAGTGTACGAGAGGTACACCGGAGCCATCTTGGAAATGGGAAGAAGGAATTAAGAGTATCATGCAGTAAAGAATCGGACTAGGATCTTATACTCCAAAGCGGGACACATAGGGGAGTACCGGGAAGGTGCCAGGTGATCCAAAGGTACGCAGAATTGAACAGGCATGGAGATCAGCATGTCGCCTGAACGGCTTAGGAAATCCTCCTGTCATCGTCCCTCCGGGATCGCTGCATCCTTCAACAGGTCCACCGGCTTCCAAATGTCCCACTCCCCCAAAGGTCACCGCCAGTATGGAGATTTGGGTAGATCCCAAGCCAAATCCAAAAATGTACACAGGATGGTCTTCTTTTTCTTCTTGGTTGTCTGCATTTGTGTTCTCGAAGCTTTGCCACTTCTTGTTCTTAAATTTTCGGTTGTATTTGCGTCCTCCGCGTCTTCTCCTATGCCCGTAGGAGAAGACACCTATGCCTACTATGGCCACTATTAAAGTCAGCTGACTTTCTGACTCAGTATGCTTGATAATGCCTTGATCGAATTGGCGAAACGTCGCACTATTTTGGTGGAATAAAACTTTTTTCTTCAGTGGAAATACCGGAGTGCTGCTTCTCAATTGTCTACTACAGATAGGACACTATGTACAATCTGCTCAGCACCTCCTGCTCTATAACATGCTGCCTGCAGATAGGACACTATGTACAAACTGCTCAGCTCCTTCTGTTCTATAACATGCTGCCTGCAGATAGGACACTATGTACAATCTGCTAAGCTCCTCCTGCTCTATAACATGCTGCCTGCAGATAGGGCACTATGTACAATCTGTTCAGCTCCTCCTGCTCTATAATATGGTGCCTGCAGATAGGACACTATGTACAATCTGCTCAGCTCCTCCTGCTCTATAATATGTAGCCTGCAGATAGGACACTATGTACAATCTTCTCAGCTCCTCCTGCTCTATAACATGCTGCCTGCAGATAGGAAGCTAAGTACAATCTGCTCAGCTCCTCCTGCACTATAATATGCTGTGCTCATATTGGTATCTACATATTGCTTCACACACATACATTTAACAAGGGGAACTACCGTATGGGGGACGTATGTGCAACACGCCTGCCAATGTATAGGTGAGGTGGTAGTTGTGAATAGCGCCCTCTCCATGTCAGGATCTATCTGGTGAGCCTGCGCAACTCACCCAGAAGATAATGCCAGGAGAGCTTAATGTAAATTGTAGACTCTGCCTGGAAAGGCAACAGTTCAATGGGTGTAATTATCCAATTATGTGGCTGTATTGTTAGCTGGAGTGTGATTGGAGAGGTGCTACCACCTGATCAGGGGGAGTATAAAACCCCTGTGCAGTGAGAGTACATGGTCCTCAGTATTAGTCAGAGATTGCAGAGAGTGAGAGTATGTGCAGCACACCTCCAGTGCTCCCACAGATACCAATCCCAGGAACTGAGTCAGGAGACTCTAATCCAGAGTTGCAGCTTCCACAATTTGGACAAAGCTCCACCTCAGCTATGCCTGCCTGCATCTACTATCAGGCTGGTGCATCATTCCTGCGGACCACTCTCCATGACCATTCCAGTAACCAGAATCAGATGTTAATCGTGTTTGGGCCGTTGCCTGCTGTTTGGAGTTAAATAAAGAACTGTAAGTTGATTTGCACAACGTTGCCTCCGTCTGATCCCTGGATACGGCTGTCTACCACAGGCTCCCCCATCCATTACCCAGGGACTCATCCTACAGACACTCAGGGGTTGTCCCTGGGAGAAACCAGTACATCAGCCTCTTCCTCCTTATTTCTTTGACAAACCACCTGCTGGAGACCAGCCAGACTGTAGGACAGCCCTCCGGTACCCATACCAAGCACCGTGACACCAGCGCACCCTAGGCCGGACTAGCCAGCCACTCGGTATTCTGGGCCCCCCCAAGAAAAGTCTAGGCCCTGGTGAGGGATGTTGTATATGTATGGCACTATACTGCTCCATTCATGGGGAAAGATAGGACATGTCCTACCTTTCCCCGTGTTACGGGCCGTGTTCCGTGGATCGCTATGGAGAGGGGAGGGGTCCCGTGGGGGCATACGTTCGTGTGAATGTGCCTTTAGTCTATTTCAATTATTTTTTATTCACAAAACTTTTAATTTGTGTCTCTACATCTCAGAAATACAGATTTCATATTTACGATCAAAGGTCCTTTTGTTTGTGTGTTCACTGTCACCCAGTGAAGGCCAACTTTTAGGCTAATATAATCCTGCCCACCACAGTAGAGTGACTACTATAATTCTCCTCTATGTGGACAGGAATTTGGAGCTGAATAGATGGGAACATTTTTAGATCTGACTTGAAGTGTTCTGTAAATCTGACAACACGTTTGGGTGGTGCAGTAATACAGATCACAGAGCTGGAAAGAAAATAATTGTGTTCTGATATTCTGCGTACGGGGATCAGATACACTCTGTGCGTTCCAGGCAGTAGTCACTTGGAAGTATTACAAGTTATTCTAGGTAGAGGGACCGTGGGGGAAAGGGAAATCTGGAACATTGATCCCTATCGGAGGATTCCCGTGGGCATTGGTGAAAATATATTCAGTTGAAATGTTCTTACTACGTGATTGCTCACTGATGCGGTGAAAAACAAATATTCCCATAAGATTCGATGTTCTGTAAGTCTTCATCCGGATCCGTCTGATAAACATCCAAGATCTACAAAAAAATGGCCTCACATTTCACTCAGGAACTTATAGGCCGTGAATAAAGTCACTGAAATATAATTTGTCCGCTTCCTTAGTAGGTCAAAATGGTCATCGAAAGGATTGAACAGTAAAGTTGGGTAATCGAGAGCCTTGTATCGGAAAATCAAAGGGTTTTCCCACTTGTCGAATATGTGAATCGGGTCTCCATGTGTGCACGCCAGCTTACCTCATACATAAGATATGTATATGACAAAAACGGCAGCTAGCTCACGGCCACTATTATAGAGATTTATCAGAAGTGTCTGAGGTAAAATTGCTGTAGTTTCCCGTGGAAACTAATCAGAGCTCAGCTTTAATTTTATAAACTGCTATGGGGAAAAGAAAACTGAGCTCTGATTGGTTGCCATGGGCAACTAGAACAGTTCTGCTCTCAGACACTTCTGATAAATCTCCCCCTATAAACCTATAAGGTCACAGTGCGGTGGTGAGCATACTGGGGGATATTTATTAGGAGTGTCTGAGGTAAAACTGTTCTTGTTACCCATGGAAGCCAATCAGAGATCAGCTTTAATTGTATAAACAGCTGTGGGGAAATAAAAACTGAGCTGTGATTGGTAGCCATGGGCAACAAGTACAGTTTTACCTCAGACACTTTTGATAAATCTCCCCAACTGTGTCTCACTGCACTATGACTGAGCCAGGCAGCCACTTAGCTTCCTATGTAAATGGGTTGGGTGAGGAGAACTTACCTCCTGTCTAAATCCGGCCCAAAAACAGGCCACTAACCTAGTGAAGTTCAAGGCCCATTTTTGCACATGTTCGTGTTTATTAGTTAATAAACTAATCAAATCTTTGACTGACCCAATCTCTGCCCACTCTCATTGGTATCTCATTGTCTGATGTCCGAGAGCTGATCCAATCACCTTCTGACTCGGGACAATGGTAACTTTGGACCAGTGATTCAGTTATCCTGTGTTTTTCATCTGTATTTTAGTATCTTTGACCCTTTTGCTTGTATCTCTGACTGTCCTTGCAATTCTGTACCACATTGTTCTCTTGGTTCTGACCCATATATGGTGGCTATCCTTCTCTGTTTTGTATTGTCTTACCTTTGTCTCCAGGTTTGCACTTTTTAAAAAAAATCAGATCCTTTTGATTAAGGTTTTTCATAACGAAAATACAGAAACCTCTCAGATGCATCTTTCCACCTCTAGCTTCAGTTTTATAGGAGTGAATCCATATGTGCCAGTCAAGTGATATTCCATGTATGCATCTCTACTGAAGCCGGGGAATCTGCCAGCTAATGTTCCAGATGCAATTAACCAGTGATCTAATTACAATAATTAAAAGGTTGGACCGTGTAGCTTCTCTCTGTAATTCTCCTGACCGCATCAGAATTGCCACATGATTGCAGCTCTTTGCATTGTTTTGGTTGTTTAACTGAAACAGTAAAACACAGGCAAAGTGACAATTCGATGTGTCTCTTCTACCCTCCGATGCATTCGGCGCCCATCCCAGACATGGTGACACAACGAAAATAGCAGATCAAACAAACAGCTCTAATAGCTATTGTGCTACGTGACTAGACAAGGCACACATTGATAAACAAGCGCAGAGAATCCAGTACAAGGACGTCCCTTCTAATTGGTGGCTTTGGTCATGGTAGCCACAACCATACAGTCATTCAGTCTTTTTAGTGTTCCTATTACAGGTAAGCCCATCCTACGAATCACCTACCTGGAGTGAGTGGTGTTGCTTGAGGGTTTACATAGGGGGCAGTCTGGGGCATAATTTTAGCTGGAGAGAGTTATTAATTCTTTTATTTATATAGTGCACACAGATTACACAGCGCTGCACAGAGATTGCCAAATGGGCCCCTGTCCCCAATGGGGCTCACAATCTAATCAACCTATCAGTATGTTTTGGAGTGTGGGAGGAAACCGGAGGACCCCCACGCAAACACGGAGAGAACATACAAACTCTTTGCAGATGTTGACCTGTGTGGAACTTGAAACCAGGTCCCCAGTGCTGCAAGGCAGAAGTGCCAACCACTGAGCCACCAAAGTTGACATCAAACTTATATTTGGTGCTCTCCATTCCTATGGAGTAAGTAGTAAATCCCTCCATTGTGCATATGCCTCTTACAGCACATGGCATCAAGAGCACAAGACCAGGGTACATACTGGTAGTCCCTGTGTTATGTACAAGAGGTTCTATAAGTTTGTTATTAAAGGGGTTGGCCCACGAAGGAAAGTAAGGCCCTATCCACGGGATAGAACTGAGACCCCCGCAGATCACAAAAACGAGGGGAGCAAGGAGATCTCCGTCAGCTCCATAGAGATTAATGGAGCAGAACAGTAATGTGTGGACGACTGCTCCATTAGTCTGAGGAGCGCCGAGAGGTCCGACGTACCCCTTTTTTTTTAGATCTGCAGGGGTCTCAGCACTGATGGATAGGGCCTAGATTTCCCTTTAAGTTGAATTTGTACCTAAGTTGTGTACCTAAGTTGGAACTCCTGATAAATTCTTTTTTTGTCCCTATGGAGTATAAAAAATTTGAGTTTCAGTAGGAACAAGGATTATCAATAAAGCTTCATTGTAGACTCCATACAGCTGATTATTACAGCCTGGGCAACCTGGGGTAAATTAACGGCATCCAGAGCTTCAACAGAGATTACAGTGGGCAGAGCGTCCTATGTAACTTGGCAGGGCCGCCACCAGCACCAGGCATACCTGGGCAAGTGCCCAGTGCTGCTGGAATGACCCACATGGCCCAATCTCATTCCCTGGTAGCCTATGTGGGAGCTTTATATAAAATGATGCATTTGGGTTGATAAACTAGGGAATATTTTAGGGAACTGTTATAGTTTCTGAATTTTTAATTCCCCCACCTCAGTAAATTGCAAAAGGGCCGCTTGAAACCTGTAGCTGGCCCTGTAACTAGGGGTCATCTATAAGTCGGGTGTCCGTAAGTCGGGAACTGCCTGTACATAACTTTGTTTTTTTTTTTGCTGTCATGGAAAAACTACAGGGTGATTTGGGACACTAAACCACCAGTCTGTGGATATGACCACACTAACTCAGACCACCAATCTGAGGAAATGTGGGTGTCCTAGTGTCCCAAATAGACCCAACCGGTTCCCTTTAAATGTAAAAAACCATGGGAGTCCTTCAACTACACATCCCAGTCCAGTCAATACAAAACCGAAATATGACATTGGGCTCATTTAATTTAAGGGTCAGCGGACCGCACTATCGTCTATGTGTGCCGCATTTAGAAGGGGATTGTGTCGCACGTGATCAGATTTTGGCTTTCATGCGACAGAAATCGGGGGGCGTGGCCGTCGGACGATCCGACAGATTCGGACTAAGTGCGGGATTTAACATTCAAAATTGTGTCGCAAGCCAAGCACTTACATGCACCGGGAAGAAGAAGGTAAACTCCGGCGGACCTTAGCGGGGAAGTGACACATGCAGGATCTCAGGCGCAGAATCTATGTGGATCGCGGCAGACTCCATCCTCGTCGGACAACGCACCTCGGGGATCGCGCAGGGACCAGGTAAATAAATGTGGCCCAATGTGTCTATACATAGATACATATAGATTTATGCCTAAAGCACATTTAACTTGTGGTAACAGACAATGGTTGGCTAATTTATTCTATAAAGTTTATCAAGTATGAGGAATCACTGATGTATTCAGGAAAGTCAGCTTGCTTCTAGAATTTGGAAAATAAGTGTGAAATAATATGACTCATATAATGTCTCCAAGCAAACAAAATATCTAAGGGTACATCACGTCATGAGTTTTGGGCCCAAAACCTTGTTTTTGCTCGTATATTGGGGTTTTGATGTAATCCCTATAAAAGACAACAGCAAACTGAAGAAAATGAAGAATTCCCTCTGGCAAAAAGAAATTGGATAATCTAATGTATAAAATGCAATAAGAGTATTAGAATATTTTCTTATGGTCTAGTTAGGATTTTAGGGAAAGACCTAACATATGTACGACCTCCAGTACAGAGGGTCAGTAGGTAAAGAGGTCACTGCCACCTTAAAAGAACCACCCTACAGTCTTCTAGATGTCACAGAAGTGACAGATCTTCTTACTGTATAAGACTTCTTAATGACTGCTCAAATGTTTAGACATAAGCGGTCTTCTGTGATGGTGTAGTAGGAGGCAAGGGGTTCACATACTATTGGGCTTGCACAGAGGACCTTCATTATCAATGTCCATCACAACCAGATTTATAGGAAACCTGTGAAACTACTGATGACACAAAGTCAGATATATTATATTATAACACATGATCCATACACACTGAAGTCTGCACAATGTGGATAATTTTGTTAACATCCAATGGGGCACATTTACTTACCCGGCCCATTCGCTAACCAGCGGTGCGTTCTATGCGGTGGATTCCGGCGACTCACTAAGGTAGTTCTTCCAACGTCCACCAGGTGTCGCTGCTGCGCTGAAGAACATCGGAACGCACTGGAGTCCACGATCCATTGCTGGGTGAAGGTAAGCGTGTGTCCCGCGACACTTTTTTTTTTTTAAATGCGGCGTTTTTTCCGAATCCGTCGGGTTTTCGTTCGGCCACGCCCCCCGATTTCCGTCGCGTGCATGCCAGCGCCGATGCGCCACAATCCAATTGCGTGCGCCAAAATCCTGGTGCAATTCAGGAAAAACCAGCGCAAATCGGAAATATTCGGGTAACACGTCGGGAAAACCCGAATCTGGCCCTTAGTAAATGACCCCCAATGTGTTTGACCTAAGGGACATCAGGGAAGTATAGATGTTACAGGGGCCTCAAGTTTGTGTGGTGGGACAGAAGAGATAGTTTATAATCATACGTGGAGTTAACACCATTAAATCGGGGATTGGGATCACTAACACATTTTTATGGACCATATGTCATGTAACATGACTGAACCAAAATGGTCTCAAATTTTCATTGAGAAAGGTTCACGACTTGATTCCCAGTTGCATCACTGACTCAAGCCCTTCCCCACCCATGTTTTGTGAAGTAGAACCCTCATAAATATCCCCTATTCTATAAGTTCTATAAGTTTGTTATTAAAGGGTTTTTCCCACGAAGGAAGGTAAGTCCCTATCCACCGGATAAGGCCTAACTTGCTGATCAGTGGGGTCTCAGTTCTGAGACCGCCGCAGATCACAAAAACGAGGGGAGCGAGGAGATCTCCGTTAGCTCCATAGAGATTAATGGAGCAGAATGGTCATGTGCGGCCGACTGCTCCATTGGTCTGAGGAGCGACACATGTCACATAACTGCTAGGGGTTGGCCATTACATTGTAACCAGCCCCTTTAAGTAATATGACTCTGCTTATCTGACACTGGTAGGAGTGAACAATGCCATGTTCCCGAGGTGAAATGATGTGGGGTCATGATGTCCTCGCTACCTTCTGAATTATGTTACCATGAACTATACTCATGAAACCTGAAACTGAACATATGTAATGGGGCGTTTATTTTTATAATGTACATCAATGTTTCCCATGATAAAACTTTTAAACCTAAAAAAATTCACTTTCATGAATTCCAACACTTTCCTTTCCATCACTTCCCATGTAAAGGGATTGGCTTCCACAGTCACATGTATAAGGAGAACTGGATAGACCAGCAGAGAGCTCAGGAACAGATGCCATGGGAGTTGTGGGGGTTAGGTAAGACCATTGTTGGGTTTTGGAAAAGGGTTGAATGGCTACTATAAGCAAATTCCTAGTTGCTAATATTTTCCCTGCTCTTGGTGCCACTTCCTGATTGTGGAATGATATTACAGATATACAGATATATACAGTACATGAAATACTTCCAGATCTCGTGCATCAGTCAAATATTTCTTGTTCACTTATCCAAAAATGTTGGGGTAAATTTAAAGCGAACCTGTCACCATTTTTTTAGCTGGTGACAGATTCTAATATCCCATGCTATGCTGATTTTAAAAATGCCTTTTCCGCATTCTGAATCATTTCAGTACTTTATATAAGTTTAACCCCTTCCCGACGCGCGCCGTACTAGTACGGCGCGGCGGGAAGTGACTTCCCGACGCGCGCCGTAGTACTACGGCGCGCGATGTACCGATCACCGTGTCTGCAGACACGGTGATCGCGGCAAGATGGCGGCTGTCCCTGACAGCCAGCCACCTTGCCTCGTGGACCAGAGGGGTTTCGTCGCACCCCCCGGTTCACGATCGATGCTATCGGCTGGTCAGTTCAGACCAGCCGATAGCGCTGGAATGCCGCTATTACCGATCGCCGTGTCTAGAGACACGGCGATCGGGACAAGATGG
Source organism: Engystomops pustulosus (assembly GCA_019512145.1). Classification (NCBI taxonomy): domain Eukaryota; kingdom Metazoa; phylum Chordata; class Amphibia; order Anura; family Leptodactylidae; genus Engystomops; species Engystomops pustulosus. The sequence continues at coordinate 206,233,157 of CM033644.1, forward strand.
CGGCTGTCCCTGACAGCCGACATCTTGCCTCGTGGTGCAGAGGGGTTTCGCCCCCCCCCCCCTCGTCCGCGATCGCTGCTATTGGCTGGTCGATGCGACCGACCAATAGCAGCAGTATACGTCACCAGGGGGTCCTGTAGGTTAACACAGGATGATGATTGGTGCTGTCTAGGACAGCACCAATCATCATCATTAGGGGGCATGTCTGGTGGTATCATGCCACCTCCCATAGACATCCGATTGGCCGATCTATACAGATCGGCCAATCGGATTTCAGATGGGAAGTTCAAATTAGTGATCACTGTTCTGCACGTCTCATTCTAGTGTGAGACAGCGTGCAGAACAGTGTATATCACCCCCCTGTGTTGCTGGACCCTCTAGAATTGCTGGCTGGCACCTTTCTGGGCACCACCAGTGTGATCCTCAATTGCTGCTGTGACTACTACAGTAAGATCTCACTTCTGTGTGATCTTATTTTTTTTTTTTTGTGTGATCCCTAATTTCCCTATATCAATCCCTGTTCCTGATCCCTTCCACCCCTTCCCTGTGTGCGTCCTGCGACGCCGAGCACGTGTGCTCATTTTTTGGTCGCAGTTTTTTTTTTTTTCTCCTATTTTCCCCTGCACCACCTTCGTGGTTGCATCCTGTAAGCTGGGCACTGATCAGTGACTTGCATCACTGATCAGCTTTAGCTTCAGCTTTTTTTTATACAGGAGGGTTTTTTTTTTGTTTTTTGCTCAGTTTTGTGTGTCCTGTGACCGCCAAGTGCAGATCGGTGACACACATCACTGGTTGGCACTTGTGCTTGCACAGTGCCAATTTTTTACTGCTGCTTTTTTTTTAATAGTTTTTGCACACACAATCCATCTTGTGAGTGCGCTGCGACAACCGAGCGCTGATCAGTAGCATCTTACTGTTCAGCACTTGCGCCTTTTTTTGTCGCTTTTTTTTGGTTGTAAAAAAGAAGAGGTTTTTTTTTTTAATAATTTTTGCGCACACAATCCATCTTGTGAGTGCGCTGCGGCAACCGAGCGCTGATCAGTAGCATCTTACTGTTCAGCACTTGCTCCTTTTTTTGTGTCGCTGCTTTTTTTGGTTGTAAAAAAGAAGTGTTTTTTTTTTTAAATAGTTTTTGCGCACACAATCCATCTTGTGAGTGCGCTGCGACATCTGAGCGCTGATCAGTAGCATCTTACTGTTCAGCACTTGCTCCTTTTTTTGTCGCTTTTTTTTGGTTGTAAAAAAGAATTGTTTTTTTTTTTTAATAATTTTTGCGCACACAATCCATCTTGTGAGTGTGCTGCGGCAACCGAGCGCTGATCAGTAGCATCTTACTGTTCAGCACTTGCTCCTTTTTTGTCGCTTTTTTTGGTTGTAAAAAAGTTTTTTTTTTAAATAATTTTTGCGCACACAATCCATCTTGTGAGTGCGCTGCGACAACTGAGCGCTGATCAGTAGCATCTTACTGTTCAGCACTTGCTCCTTTTTTTGTCGATTTTTTTTGTTGTAAATTTTTTTTTCTCCGGTAGTAAAGTTTAGTTACGGGTACAGTCTATTTTTCATCCCCACCACACGTGTTGACAGCAACAACATACACCCCCCTTGAATAAAGTTTACACTGTTAAAAGCACAACATTTATACACGCCCCAACACCCACCCAATAAAAAGTTCCAAACATCCCAAAGATCTTTTTCAGCATGGAGGCTATGCCTTCCTTGCCGCGAATGATTCAGAAGGGGAGGATGCCCATTTCCTTTTTTCATTCCTCTTCCTCCTACTCCCTTCCTCTTCATATGGTTGATGAGGGGCCCTCAAGAAGGCGCCCCAGGACCACCGCCGAGCATGTTCCCAGCCCGCAAGTGATTCATCATGGACCCACCCCCTGAAAATTATGTGCCCCAATTCTGAGTTGTGGGCAGCTCAGGAATTCATTTTGACACTGACGGCCTCACTGAAATAGATTTTTTCAAATCTTTTTCTCTGAGGACCTCCTAAATCTCATGGTGTCACAGACAAATTATATGCCCAACAATTTTTGCACAAAACCCCACTCATATTTTCTAGGGGGCCCCTGTAGATGCAGTAGAGATGATGAAGTTTTGGGGTCTTGTGCTCCACATGGGCATTGTTAAAAAACCAGAGGTTAGGCAGTATTGGAGTACGATGTTGTCTACAGTACTCCAATTTACCGCACCGTAATGACGGCGGCCACGCTTTGAGGCATTCTTAAATTTTTGCATTTACAACGATAATGCACAATGTCCACCTCAAAGTGATCCATCATTTGACCGCTATATAAAATTCGGCCATCCTCGACCATTTTGGCACAAAATTTGCTGAGGCATACACCCCTTTACAACATCTGTGTAGACGAGTCACTGGTACATTCAAAGGCAGTAGTTAAAATTCCGCCAGTACCTGCCCAGCAAGAGGGCCAGGTACGGAATTAAAATGTACCAGTTGTGTGAGGTGACCACAGGGTACACCCATAGGTTTTAGGATTTATGAGGGAAAAGACACCCAACATTACCCCTCCAGAATGCCCCCCTGTCCTAGGAGTTACAGGGAAGCTTGTGTGGGATTTGGTGCCCCCACTTCTGGATAAGGTTACCACCTCTACGTGGATACTTTTCATACCAGCATTCCACTTTTCCAATCCCTAATCCAGAGGTACTGTATAGCGTGTGCGGCACTGTACGCAAAACCAGAGAGGCCTCCCGGGATCCCTTGTTAGGAGCCACTTAGAAAGGGGAATAAAGGCCACTGCAATCAGAACATGATGTTGTAAGTATAAGGACAAAGGGATGTCCTGTTCTGACACCATTCATGGGAACTCGCACCCACCACGACACGACTGTGGGTACCCACCACACCCTAAACAGACTGCATCCGGCTTACAATAATACATGGTGGGGGTTGATCGTCAGTATCAAGTGCTGAAGCCGTACAGTGCTCTCTCACGGAAAACGAAGATATGGTACAAAAAGCTGGCTGTGTACATTGTACAGATGGCACTGTACAAACTCTTACGTGCTGTTCAATGTGCAGGCCATGCTGTATCATCCTCCTTGTCAAGAGGTGGTGATTAAGGCATAGTATATTGACAGGAAGGACAGGTCCCCAGAACCTCTGGATTAGATGGTCCCCCGTGTTGTTCCAGGGCAACATTTTCCGGTGAAGTGCCCCCAGACTGCATCTAAAGGAAGGACTTCAGAAAAGATGCAGAGTCTTTCCAAAAGGGGGTTAGAAAGACACTATATACATGGCGAAACCTGCCCTGAGAAACCTGGCCTCTGCATGAAGAGTGTTTCAGGATATACCATACAACTCCTGAGTATAAAATTTAATAAAATTCTTGGGCATCCATAGCACATTATATTGGAAAACACCTGTATTTCAAAATGCTCACTACACACACTTGTATTACACTACACAACATATACACCTGCTCATTCTTCAAGGGGTCATTTTAGGTTTTAACTCTGTTTGTACCACTAGGGCTCTCCAAATGCATCCTGACACATGAAAGGATTTCTGGGTCTAAAACGGACAAACATCACTCGTTTCCTCTACTTTGCCACTCCAAATCACATTTGATAACATGTGGCGGCCAATTCTACATTTGGGAGAAATAGTCTACAAAGTGGGTATGTTTCATCTTTATCCCTTGTAGCGTCAAATAATTTGGGAAAATTTCACCTTTTCCTTTGGGTCTATGGATCATAACACTTTAGGGGTACATACACATATTACACCTTGAAAATGTTCCAAGGGTGTATTTTCCAAAAATGGGTCACTTGTTGGGGTTTTCCTTTGTTTTGTACCACTAGGGTCTCCAAATGCAAATCGACCCATGTATAAGATTTCTGGGTTCTAAAAGACACACACATCTCCCATTCACCTACCATAATACCCAACATTTTATTGCACATGTGGGGCAATTCTTATTCCAGGAGAAATAGTGTTACACATTTTGTGGGATTGTTTCATCTTGACACTTGTGGCTTAGATAATTGTGGGTGGTAAAAGTGACTTTTGGAAAATTTTTCACCTTTTTCCGTTGGGGGTCTATTGGATCATACACCTTTGGGGTACATACACATATATACACCTTGAAATTTTCCAAGGGTGTATTTTCCCAAATTGGGGTCACTTGTTGGGGGTTCTTCTGTTTGGTAAAACTAGGGCTCTCCAAATGCACCTAGACCCATGTATAAGATTTCGGTGGTTCTAAAAGACACACATCCCCCATTCCCTCTACATCGACCCATACCTTTATCTGCACATGTGGGGCGATTCACATCCAGGAGAAATGTTGTACACATTTTGTGGGATGTGTTCATCTTTGACACTTTTGCTTAGAATAATTTGGGGTAAAAGTGACTTTTTGGGGAAACATTTCACTATTCCTTTTGGGGTCTGATTGGATCATACACCTTTAGGGGTACATACCATATACACCTTGCTAAATTTCCAAGGGGTGTTGTACTTTCCAAAATGGTGTCACTGTTTGGGGTTCCCTTTGTTTTACCACTAGGGCTCTCCAAATGCACCCCTAACCATGTATAAGATTTCTGTCAAAATTGGTTCTAAAAGACAAACATCTCCTTTCCCTTCTGAGCCCCACTGTGTACCCATACAACATTTTATCTGACAAGTGGGGCAATTCTACATCCAGGGAGAAATAGTTGTACCACTTTTGTGGGATTGTTTCATTTTGACACTTTTGGTTAGAATTTGGGGTAAAAGTGACTTTTGGGGAAAATTTTCACCTTTTCCTTTTGGGGTCTGATTGGATCATACACCTTAGGGGTACATACACATATTACACCTTGCTAAATCTCCAAGGGGGTGTTGTACTTCCAAATGGTGTCACGTGTGGGGTTCCCTCTGTTTGTACCACTAGGGCTCTCCAAATGCACCCTAACCCATGTATAAGTTCTGTCAAATTGGCTTTAAAAGACCACACACTCTCTTTCCCTTCTGAGCCCCAATGTGTACCCATACACATTTTATCTGCAACATGTGGGGCAATTCTACATCCAGGGAGAAATAGTTGTACCCATTTTGTGGGATTGTTTCATCTTTTGACACTTTTGGCTTAGATAATTGGGGTGGTATAAAAGTGACTTTTGGGGAAAATTTTCACCTTTTTCCTTTTGGGTGGTCTGTTGGATCCTACACCTTTAGGGACATACACATATTACACCTTGCTAAATTCTCCAAGGGGTGTACTTTCCAAAATTGTGTCACTTGTTGGGGTTCCCTTCTGTTTTGTACCACTAGGGCTCTCCAAATGCACCTAACCACATGTATAAGATTTCTGTCAAATTGTGCTTCTAAAAGACACACATCTCTCTTTCCTTCTGAGCCCCTGTGTACCCATACAACTTATCTGAACATGTGGGGCAATTCTACATCCAGGAGAAATAGTTGTACACATTTTGTGGGATTGTTCATCTTTTGACACTTTTGGCTTAGAATATTTGGGGGTAAAAGTGACTTTTTGGGGAAAATTTTCACTCTTTTCCTTTTGGGTCTGATGGATCATACACCTTAGGGGTAAATACACATATTACACCTTGCTAAATTTCCAAGGGTGTGTGTACTTTCCAAAATGGTGTCACTTGTTGGGGTTCCCTTCTGTTTTTGTACCACTAGGGCTCTCCAAAATGCACCTAAACCCATGTATAAGATTTTGTCAAATTTGGCTTCTAAAAGACACACATCTTCTTTCCCTTCTGAGCCCCACTGTGTACCCAACAACATTTTATCTGACATGTGGGGCAATTCACATCAGGAGAAAATAGTTGTACACATTTTGTGGGATTGTTTCATCTTGACACTTTGGCTTAGAATAATTTGGGGAAAAGTGACTTTTGGGGAAAATTTCACTTTTTCCTTTGGGGTCTGATTGGATCATAAACCTTTGGGCTACATACACATATTACACCTTGCTAAATTTCCAAGGGGGTGTACTTTCCAAAATGTGTCACTTGTTGGGGTTCCCTTTGTTTTGTACACTAGGGCTCTCCAAAATGCACCCTAACCAATGTATAAGATTTCTGTCAAATTTGGCTTCTAAAAAGACCACATCTCTCGTTCCCTTCTGAGCCCCACTTGTTTTTTGTACCCATACAACCTTTAATCTGCCCACTGTGTGGGCACTTCTAACATCCGGAGAAATAGTTGTACAATTTTGTGGGAGTGTTTTCATCTTTTATCCCTTGTAGCTTAAAATAATTTGGGGTAAATATGACTTTTTTGGGGAAAAATTTCACCTTTTTCCTTTTGGGGTCTAATTGGATCATACACCTTTAGGGGTACATACACATATTACACCTTGAAAAATTTTCCAAGGGTGTATTTTCCAAAATTGGGGTCACTTGTTGGGGTTCTCTTCTGTTTTGGTAACACTAGGGCTCTCCAAATGCACTCTGACCCATGTATAAGATTTCTGGGTTCTAAATGACACACATCCCCCATTCCCTCTACATCGTACCCATACCTTTTATCTGCACATGTGGGGCGATTCGACATCCAGGAGAAATAGTTGTACACATTTTGTGGGATTGTTTCATCTTTTGACACTTTTGGCTTAGAATAATTTGGGGTAAAAGTTACTTTTTAGGGAACATTTTCACCTTATTCCTTTTTGGGGTCTGATTGAATCATACACCTTTAGGGGTACATACACATATTACACCTTGCTAAATTCTCCAATGGGTGTACTTGCCAAAATGGTGTCACTTGTTGGGGTTCCCTTCTGTTTTATACCACTAGGGCTCTCCAAATGCATCCTGACACATGTATAAGATTTCTGTCAAATTTGGCTTCTAAAAGACACACATCCCTCTTTCCCTTCTGAGCCCTACTGTGTACCCATACAACATTTTATCTGCACAATGTGGGCAATTCTACATCATAGGAGAAATAAGTTGTACCAGTTTCGCGTGGAGATTGTTTCATCGTTTGACATTCTGGCTTAGAATTATTTGGGGCAAAAGTGCACTTTTGGGGAACTTTTAACCTTTTTCCTTTGGGTATGATTGGATCATGTGAACACCTTAGGCAGGTACATTACACATATGACACCTTGATAAATTCTCAAGGGTTTGTCTTGTTGTACTTTCCAAAATGATGTCACTTGTGGGGTTCCATTGTTTGCGACACTAGGGCTCTCCAAGTGATCCTGACACATGGGAAAGTATTTCAACAAATTTGCTTCACTAATAAAAATGAAACAGTGCTGTTTCCCTACCAAGTGCCACCCTGTGCCCGTCGCAGTGTATATTGACACAGTGGGTATGTGGAATACTAGGGGAATTGCACCCAAAACCTATTGAGATGCATTTTACTTTTTAAAACCTTGTGAAGGCGCAAAATTTAGTGTTATGCAGATATGTTTAAAAAAAATAGATTCCGTAATTTCACGTTCATTATTATTCCCTCCGTGATGAAATGCTCAACAGGGTTAACTAACTATTGACGAAGGTATGGTTTGAATTTTGGAGGGGGCAGTTTCTAAAATGGTATTCACTTGTGGGGGGAGTACTATCATAAGTCCTTTTAAAAAGTGAATTCTAATACTGGTCACTGCAAAAAAATATGGTTTGACGATTTGAAATCTGAAGCAATAGCACCCTAACGTTTAAAGCCTCCTCAAACAAAAAAAAGGGGGACACATAATGTTTGAAAAATGATGCAACCCAGTTATAGAAGATATATGGAAAATGTTAGTTTCAAGTTATTTTGTATATGATAACTTTCAAAAAGTGTACATTTTTGAATTTGGAAAACTCCATTTTTTTCAAAATTTTGACCCAAATTTCCAGATTGTTTTTATAACTAAATACTAAACATATTGCCTTCTTAATTTATCCACTTACATGGAAGTACAATGTGTCACGAAAAAAACATCTCAAAATCCCCCAGAATATTAAATGTTCCAAAAGTTATTACCACATAAACTGACACATGTCAGATTTCAAAAAAAGGGCCTTTGTCAGAAGGTGCAAAAAAAATTGGGGCCAAGTCGTTAAGGGGTTAATTCACATTACCTGGGCTCCCTGCCCACAATCATGTGGTTGAATGGCAGGAGTGTGGGCTTGTATACAGCTGCGCCACACTCATGCAGCCCCTCCCCACACGTCTGTCAGGTGATTGAGGCGGCGGCAGGGGAGGTTAGTGGAGGTGTAGGCTGCTTTCCCCTCCATTAGGCTTACCACATGCGGCTGGCAGGAAGCGGGTGAGTAAAATAAAAAATATAAATAAAGTGCTGAAATGATTCATGATGTAGTAAACAAATTTTTTAAATCAGAAAAGCATAGGATATTGGAATGTGTCACACACGCTAAAAAGCACGTCTCCTGATGACGGTTTCTTTAATGGTAAGTTCTACAACCATATTAATACTGCTCGAAGGACGATGTACAATATAACATTATCGAAGTGACACTGGGGAAACCTTAAGGTCACACTCATCTTGTATACACTGTTTTCCATGCAGTATTATCTGTGCACAAGAATGTTTTTTATCAGAAATAGGAATTATTATCTTTCCTGTGTGGAATTTGTACCTTATATTTACAGAGAAGATTGAAATACAAATCGATGTGAATCAATAATGAAATAATTATCCCTCATCTGAGATGGTATTTACATAAACGTGCTCCAGTACGGGTTAGGTACTGTCATGTAGAAGGGAGCGCGCTGAAGGTATTTCTCTAAGCGGATTTCCTTATGCCAGTGTGACATTTCAGCTGGTTTGGCATGTTCTTCCCCCCGAGGGCAATTACTATGGCAACGCTGCCTCCACACGCTGCAAGCCAACTATTTTAGACAGATAAGGGTTTGCGTGACACCATGTATTAGTGCTCTTGTTTTTTCTCTTCTTCCTGTCGCCATTCAAATAGATATTCAAAAATGAATTTAGCGTCCAGGCTGTTAGAGTGGTTCGCTATGACTGTATATATAGAATACACAATAAAAGGGGGGTACCTCATTGACAGTGTCCCTTCAAGAGGAGTGATCCAACCGGCAAAAAAAAAAAAATCGCTCTAGGAAGCTGTCCGTACTAATAGTAAGCAGCTGCAGCCACTACCCCATTAATTAGCCAGTGATAATAGATAACATAACAATAAAGTTGCGAACACGGACCACTAAAATAGCCCTCCAAACACGGACCCAGCTTACATTAGTCATGAGGGGGAGGGGAGCTGGGCCAGAGCCCATGTTCTCTGATCAGCTTCTTCCCCAGACCACCCCTCTCCACACCATAGGTGGCAGTCACTGACAGGCTCAAGCGCAGTCACTTCCTACTAGGACCGCCCACCTCATGAATATGCTGACAGCTGTGAGTGTGGGTCAGGCGTTCGGAGGACTATATGGCTGTGCAGTGTTTGCTTGTTTATCGGAGGTTCCGATAAAGCTAGCAGTTGTACACTGCTTGCGATTACTGGGGGTAGGGTTAAGAGGGGGAGAGTGCCCTAGGAGGAGACTCACTATCACACGCTATCAACCTCTTTTGTTCCCTTTAAAGACCTGGGGGGTGTGGATGAGGCCGGCATGGGACAAAGGCTAACCATGGAACCTCGGCCCAGCCATCATCAAGCCAGCCACTAACTGCTAGTTTCATGCTGTTGCCGAGCGAAGCTGTAGCCTCTTGGAGGTAGGATAGAAACCGTACAGTTTTTGGATGGTTCACACCCACGGAACACAGCAGTTAATTCTCTACTACCGCGATTACCATAGTTTCCACAAGCCAATGATCGGGGGTATCAATCCCCCCAATTTATCACAGTATAGTCTTGCCACATTTCAAGGACATTGTTCTTAGGTGCATATTTAACTGCCAATTTGACTTGGGGCTGGGGGCTGGAACCAGCCAGAGACGGTGCTTGGTATGGTGGACCGGAGGGTGCTGTTCTACGCTGGCAGGTCACCAGCAGTGGTGAATGCACCGAAAAAGCAATTAGCTGGGGCGAGGCTGTGGTATTGGTTCTCCTGGGGCAGCCACTAAAGTATGTGTATGTGTCCTGGTAGATGGATGTCGGCGCCCTTTGGTGGTGACACCAGCTGTCGAGCGGGGACCAGACGAGACACTGTTGTGCATAAATACATTAAGTTCTTTATACGAACACCACACAGCGCCCCCCCCCCCCCCCCCCCCATCCCAAGGCCATAACGTTCTTTACAAAAATGGGATCGGCGTTATGAGAGTGAATCCTTGGAGAATTAACCTCAAGCTTTTTGGATCCACCAGCCGGATGAAGGGAAGGGCTGGATGTCGTTGTGTCCAATCCGGAAGCGCTCAGCTCTGTCATGAGTTTCTGTGTGAAACCACTGAGAGGTTGTGAGGGCAGAACGCTGACTCTATTCACTTAGCAGATGTGGTTCGATATGTCTCACTCAGAAAGGAGCTCGGTCCTAGAGCTTGTGCTCCCCGAAGTAGTTCTGAACTCCAGACTAGTGCTCCGAAGTGTAGCAAGCACTTTGGCCTTGCCTTGAAAACTACCTCCCCTGATAAGGGTTTTTGGTAATCCATCAATAGACAGTCCCAGGTTTGAATGAAGCAGCGAAACGGTGCACTACCATTGATTTTAAATTGTATGGGAAGCATTTTTTAAGAATTCTGCTCAAACAAGATGTGCACTGAAGGCTAGTTTCTACATAGATAGTATATGACTATGTGTCACTGCCTCTATTTTCAAACAGTAGAACTATGAAACTAATGATAGCCTACCAGTAACTACTGGAAAAAACTTTTTGGGTTGCTGACAATTCTGCCCAGCATCCATGCATTGTTTGGAATCAGGAATCTTCTGGAATGTTGATTGTCATGGGTAGAGATACGCTGACCTACCTTCTAGGTTCCAGTTTGGCATCAGGTGCCTTCCCCCGACCCGACAGGTGTCCCCTTAGCAGTGGCTAGTTGGTAGGGGAATGTTAGTTTGTCGCCTGCAATTTGTCCGAGGTCGGGAGAATGCACAGCGGAACGTCGCGAACCGAACTTCACACTCCGCTTATCTCTAGTCAATGGTCGAGGGTGGATCAAGGGGAGTGGTTAGCAATACAGCCTGTGACAGCACTGGGTCATGGGTTCAAGTCACATGCCAGGTCAACAATCATCTGCATACGAGAGCTTTAGTATGTTTTCTCCAGTGTTTGCGTGTGGGTTTACATCCGGGGATCCCAGTCTTCCTCCAAAACATACTGGTTAGATTGATAGGATTGTGAAGCCCCATTGGGGGAGAGGGACTGATTTGGCAAACTAGTGCAGCGCTACGTAAGCTGTGTGCGCTATATAAATGAATTTTATATTATGGGATTGGCACATAAACTCAGATACAAATGACTTATCAGCATATCTGATTCAGATAGAGGGCAGAGAGCACTGAGCGCTTAGCCACCCTCAGCAATTTCTAACAGGAAGATCTAAAAAAAAAAAGGCCAGAAAGAGAATACGTTGCCGCTAGCCTTTAATGTTTCTTCCTGTATCTCTGGTACATTCTGTGTTTTGATCAACAACATTTCATGTTGACTTGTAGAGGGACGATCAGTATATCCACTATATTTCCTATATTTCTTTACTAATTTGAAACAAAATACTACTAAAGATGATAGTTTAAATCAGTTTTTTTTAGTAGATCTGTAGTCCACTTTCATAACAAGTATTGACTTGCTATTGATTCATCGTCAGAGGTTTGCTTGACCGCAGCCCACTGGATAGAAGAACCTGCATTCTGAGAGATGGTTAAATCAATAGAACCTGGTAAGTAAAAGTTGGTATCTTGGTTTTAATACTTAGAAAGCTCATCCGCAAAACCAGTTTGACTGGCCCATTCCCAAGAGTTTGTGATTTTTGGGCAGATTCTTTGATAAGCTTAAGAAACCGCCACATGGGGGAAGTTCTTTACTATCTAACATGATCATAGAAAAACTCCCACCATTACCCTCATGGGCCATGATGGCTTTATGCAAGTCTGGTGATAAGCTTTTACCGCAAATTCCGTGAGGTAAGATGGGTTGTGCAGAGGAGAGAATAAAGCTAACTCCCTGAAATGTAATAACGTACATGCAATACCCCCACAAGTTTACCCTGTAGTCCGATAACCACGACATTTGTTTTCAACAGGATCAAGTTATTATAGATTAGATGGGCAGTTTTTCAAAGGAAAAATTCTAAAATCTCGGGACCAAATGTATTGGCCAAGGGCGAGAGAGAGAGAAGGAGGGGTACCTTACCTGATGGTGAGTGGGCCAAAAACTGCGCCAAGATGACTGATAAATCCTTGGTTCACAGCTATGAATTATTCCAACGCTGGGATTTAGTGGTGATAAGGCGTTCCAGGGTTTTAGTTGCACAGTGTCTAAAGTCGTAACAAACAAAGGGGGTCATTTTTACTAGGGCCCGAATCGCGGGTTTGCTGGAGATTTACCAAAATTTCCGTTTTAGCCAATTTCCCGAATTGCCCACGGGTATTTGGCGCACGCAATCATATTGAGGCACATCCTGGCGCCGCATACACGCGACGGAATGGGGGGGGATAAGTGACGAAAACCTGATGGATTCGGAAAAACCGCCGCATTCAAAAAAAAAAGTGTTGGTGGATAATGCGCACTACCTGTACACGACCCGGCTGTTGGTGACACTTCAAACTGAATTCCGATTGAACTTTCAGGCGCGCAGTACACCTGTGGTGGACTCGGAGGAACTACCTTTAGTGATCGCCGGAAGACCGGAACCTCCACACAGATACGCGCACTCTGGATGTCGCGAAATGGACCCTATTGTGTGAGCTAACAGGCATGGTGTGATTCGCTCTCTCGGTCTAATGATTTTAAGGATAGGAAGCTCCAAAGGTCTTTACCAACCACAAAATGGCACACATCCCCCCTGCCTAACGTTTTCTCTGCAGGAGCTTGACGGGTCCTAAACGGCCTATTCTCCTCTAAAGTCCTAAAATATATAATCTACATCAGTGTTTGGGCCAGGGGGTCAGAATGTATAGGGTACTAACACACCAAGATCGGGGTCTTATCTACTTGTCTTTGCGTCAGCAGATGTTCAACCTACGACAGTTGCTCCCCAATAGGCTTATTGTGGCTAGATGTGTGTGTCCATGGTTCACACCAGGTATAGTACATTACAAGCCTCTTGTATGTGCGGTTTTGCAGTTTATAGTTGACGAGCAGAACCCTGAGTATAAAGGCTTCACACATCTCCCATAACACACAAAGCCACACCCAGAAGGGTTACTTATCATCGTGACACTTCATAAAATGACATATCAGTTTCCGCACTCATTGCAGGCAGATAGCCGGAGCAGACCACACATGGCTGAAGCTGTCCTATGGCTCTCGTTGACACCAAAACCACCAGACTAACCCCAGGGGAGATTATGGCAGAAGGCTCACCTATGAAAAGCACTTATCTTGCGCTCTCTCGTATTTCTAGCCACAGACTTTCCAGGATGGACTTTTACTTATTCTCAAACATTTACTATTGCTTAATACTCGTAATAAAATGTCCTAAAGGCCTTGGTTTTGTCAGTGTGAATTTCCCGGCCGTAAATGACAAATTAACCTCAATCCTGAAATTATAGGTTATAAATTATAAATTACAAACATATTTTCTCAGGACCTTCGTATGTGTTCCAGACAAGGCAGTCACTAGTCTCAATGTGACCTTGCCTGTGATCCGATGTGGCCATGAACTGGTCATTTCCTGGTGAGGGGAACCAGGAAGTAGAACCTGATGGAGAACTCAGGGAAGCTTCAAGCAGAGGAGGACGGGGTATCTATCAGTAATAAAGATTACTACACATTTCTAAAAACCCTCCAAAACTATTTTAAAAGCCATTTTAATACAGTTAACACAAACAAAATGACCCACGGTATTCCAGAGGGAGTAGGATTTGCAGATGCAAGGCTTCCAGGTGAAGGGGGAGACGAGCCATTAGTACAGAACATGCAAGCATGGGCCAAGTCATGTAATGGGCATGGGGTGGGGGCATGGACTGGCCCGTATTTAATAATTTCATTGTAGTCAATATTATTATTAAAGGGGTTTCCAGAAGGACAGGTTTCTTACTTGTATCAGGATACAAAAACATCTCACTCTCGCCAAGTCACTGTTATTAACAAAAAAAGTTCAACTGCTCTATCAGTCCTGGTGAAACAAAATTCAGTTGCCCCTAGAAACCACCCCCAAAACCCTGTAACTTTTGAACTTGGGTCGGCCGCCATCTTGGATTCTATGTGAGGATTTGGAGATGAGCTTGCGTGTCCTTTCTAGACGCGTGTCTGTAGCCCGGCCCCCGGCATGGAGCTCAGAGACACTCACTGATTAATCCTGCCAGGGGACATGGTGCGCAGAGACAGAGGCTGCAAATACAAATACAAGGGAGGATAAGTGACTGGGGGAAGGGGGTGGGAGGAGGCACATATTGTGAGATTGTAGCAGAGGTCACAGTGTAAAAGTCTGTCAGCCTCTGTATATCTCCTGCATCTCTGATATGTCTCATCTCTCGTTTAATCAGATGGTCAGTGTGTAAGTACATATCAGAAGCCCAGATGAAGTGTATATACACCTTGTACCCTAAGAATCAAACACATTGTCACCCAGAGGAACTAGAGGATGATAAAAGTGTTGCTGGAGAGTCCCCACCAACACCTGGGAGTTAACACTGAGCAGCATAAAGGTATAATAGGACGCCTCACAAAACAGCCCTAAAACTGAGAAAAATTGTAAAGTAGGGTTTTAAAAGATCTTTATTGTGTTACTATCATAGAGGTATGGAGACCCCTTTAAAAAAATTGGTGATGAGTACATATTATCACTTTTATATTGGCCTTTCATGCAAATGATTAGTCCTATTGGTATTATCTTGTGGTTGTCAGACAGTCCCCGGGGTTATGTAAAAGATAGGGTCTGTAGGTTGTTCTTTAAGTAGTGAAGATGTATGTAAGTCGGGAACCGTATATTTATCATGTAACTCAGACAATTTTTGGTCTTGTAAACAATGGAATTTTGACAAAAGGTTGGATGTCATCAGACCAGGATGTACAATAAAGCTTCATACAGACACCTGTGAATAACTATTATAGCTAAGGGTCGTCTGTACGCGGTGTTCTGAAGTAGGGGACGCCTGTATATTTCCATAAATGGGATTGTCTAAGATGAGGGGAAATGTCGATACCGAGGCTTTTAGTCGGATGAATCACGTTTACAGAAACTTCACAGGCTAAACTGCGGCTGTGTAGCAGGTGGCGGCGCTGAGCCTTGCTATACAAACAGACATCAGAGGTGAAGGCTGTGGCGCGCGTGAACCAGAGAAACCTGGCAGGGGAGGGCGTAGTTTGTTTTTTCTACCCTGGCCCGTGATACCCAGATAGTTCACTTTAAAGTAATGATTAGAAACAACCCGTATAGTACACAATTTGTAGGCTCTGCACAATGTTTGTGATAGTTGACAATATCAGGGGCGTAACTTAAAGGGGTGTTGTTTAGAAGGTGCGGTCAAAACCGGGCCAAGTGCCCTAGGGGGACATATCATGTACCTTTCTATACGAGAAGATATAACAATACATCTATAATTGGGGGGACTGGCCACATTTTGCCACTGGGGCCTGACAGCTTCAAGTTGACGCTAAGCCAATAGGTTACCCAGCTGTAAAAATAGGGGACCATTCCAATTTTTCCAGAGGTTATCTGAAATTCTCCATCTGCCCAACTGTACAGAACTGGGACATATTCACCCGTATTGGTGAGATCGCCATAGAGAGAATCACAAACATTTGTCCGTGCATCTATTTTGTAGCCAAAGGCCTACATATAACCGGGCATATATAATAGGTAATCCCCTAGGCAAAACGATCGGTTTGTCTTAAAGAATCCAACCGTCCTAGATATACTGTATATTTAATATAATGACGACTAATTCTGCAGATATGGCTGTATAGGTACATGTAACGCATCCCACTAGTGCAACTCTGCTATGAGTTTGCAGGAAAGCCAGAATGAAAAGGGATGTACGGATGCAGTCAGGGACACATGGCGTACAGTGCTTACTTTACATAGCTGCCAATCATAGCAGCTTGTGAGTGATTAACCCTTCTCAGACCCACGGCTTCAATAAATCCCTTCTGCTCAGGCAATCAATGGCTCATTCTTACCGAGGGTTTATTTCAGGCCAACCTCAGCTCACACCACAAAAAACAGCCTGTGTTGAGCGGAGGCTGTAATTATCCTCCCCCGAACCCAAATAAAACCAAACCAGACACCGTACCCTCTCACTCCCCTCATAGACACTTCATTATTACGCAGACCCAAAGCTGTACGTCTTTGCTTCCCGGTACGTGCTATTATCCATTGTTCTGTAGCATTGGGTTTGGTTTGGGATTGTATTATGGAGAAAAGGTTCCTCGCAGATGCAGTGTGTATTATAATAGAACAACCAAACTATAAGCTATACATCAGCTGGGAAAATGATGATTACACACCTCAGTGACTGCGAAACATCATTCCAGACCATTAGAACTTAGCAGCCTCCAGGAATATGATAATAGACCCCTAGTTTACTTGACACATAATAATTTCATATGCCCCAGACACCTATTACACATCAGCGCTGAAATAATAATAATACACTCTTATGCATGATGCGAACATCATACTACACAACTCAGCTGACGCAGAATATCTTTACTACTACTAACACCTCAGCGCTTGACAAACCTCCTACTACCCCACATCAGTGCAGCAGCAAATAATCTAATAGACCCTTCTGCGGGAGCAATCTATCACACCTCAGCTACTGCAGAGCTCATACTACACATCTAAGCTTACTGCCAGAGCATCTACTACCACCTCAGCCTACTGCAGAGCATCCTAATACACACCTCGATACTGCAGAGCATCCTAATACACACCTAGCTACTGCAGAATGTAAAGCCTACTACCACCACTTCCGCTTACTGCGAGCATCCTATACCATCTCACTTACTGACAAGAGCCATCCTACTACACACTCAGCTACTGCAGATGGCAATCCTACTACACACCTCAGATACTGCAGCGTCCTAATACACATTCTCATCAGCTTACATGCAGAACATCACTACACACACCTCAGCTACTGCCAGAACATCCTCGCTACACAACATTCAGCTACGCAGCTACGCATCTACTACACCCACTAAGCTACTGCAGAGCATCCATCACACACCTAGCGATGCCAGAGATCCTACTACAAACCTTAGACCCTGCACGACACAACCCTATACACAACTCACTAATGCCCAGAACATGTCTACTACACACCTCAGCCTTACTGCAGAAAATCCCTGCTTACCCCACCCAGACCTTGTAGCATAACAAACTACACACCTCAGCATGCTGCAAATAATAATTAATACACTCTGCTGCGCAGGAACATCCTACTAAACACATAGCTGCTGCAGAACTTAACTACTCACAACTCAGATGTGCGGCATAACTACTACTTTTCTTTTAAATTCCAATCCCTATGAATAAGCAATGCTAAAGCAGGAAGTCAACCAATGTTAAAACAGAAGTTTCTGTGCTATCAGCTGATGTGGGTGCACCATAATGTGATGAATCATAAGGATATTAGCACGAGGCACCTTAGAAGTAAAATGTGCAACCACTTGGAATGGTTAGTTAGCTGGCTTCCCAAACACCCTACATCAAGGAAAGTACAACCACCCTTTACTCTAAAAAAGACCCCAGCAGTGCTTTGTAGAGGTTAAAAAAATCTACTTATATCAAACGATACAAACAAATTTTGTTGATGATTATGTAATTAATCCTGAAGGGCTCTGGAGGGCATACTGATGACCTCGAGAATCTACAGTTTACACATGCCCCTTGGCACATTAACCTGTTCACTACCTCCTCAATCCCCACCAGTGGGCGTGCCAAACGTCCTAATGGGGCTGGTAGACGGAGCCCATGCTTATAGTACGCCTGCAGAGCCCTTCAGGCTCATTTACATAAACCATTAACTCTTTTTTTATCTTTACAAAAGAATCACTTGACTATATCTTGATAATAACATTTGGTGTTCTGGTGTTTCACCTCTCACAAACCGTGGTGGTGCTTTGTAGATGTGATTGAAACCTTTGACAATCAATAAGATTTCCTTGAAGGAAAGTCCTTAGACCCTTGTGTTGATCTCTTTGTTTTAAACATTTCTCGATCTCGCTCTTTTCTTTTTACCCTTAAAATGTATTCTGCAGGTGATGCTCAGGAGAACGGGTACAAAGTTGTGTAAAGATCTCGGTCACGGCGGGTACCAACAAGTACTCATAGGCTTTCCATCTGTTTCGGATCTCACTGTTGGCGTTGGGGCAGAGCGATCCTCGGGGCCACACCGCTGCCATATCTGGTGGTACGGCTGCTCTCCGGCAGTTCCTGGGATTCAAGTGTTCGAAGCATATAACTACACCAAGATCACAAGTAAACAGGTGATTCGTTATCACTGATGTTGCCATTACTTGTCGCCCCTATCCTCCTGGCCATATAGGCCTACAAAAGACAAAGGTCTCTTGGATTCTGTCTGATCGGCAGCCAGAGCAGTTATCCCCCCTGCACTTGGCGCTCCGACGGTATGTCCCTACCATTGTGGAATGGCTCAAGAGATGCTGCGTGACTGGGCAGACTATGGCAGGAGTTAGCAGCAATTGAGCCAGATTGCCTATGAGCGAGATATCTAAAGGTATGGGGCCCATGGCTGGTATTCAAAGATTCACACAAGAGTTACCGAAACCGTTCGGACCCAGACAGCCAGCTGACCCTTGAACCATGTAACCCTAGATGAGTCCACCTCCTGCTGTTTTGTCTGCTTAAGACGCCTCCGGACCCCTTGTTTCGCCTTGTATGTCCTCTCCTGATGTACTTCCTTATTGTGTGAGTATTTTTTTGTGAACTTGTTATTTGTTCGTTAGCTTATGAAATTCTTGCTTTTTGAAGTGAATAGTTATAGCGAAGGCACTGGAATCATTACGAGAAAGGGTGTCCCTCCTGGGTCACGATGCTGGGATAAATGAGAGGAGAGGTGTGTAGGATGCTTTGATTCCGCACATAGGCAGTATGACAGTCTCCTAGAACTATACTCTCCGTATTAGCGGATATGCGATTCTATAATAAAAACCAGTACGAAGGAGGACAAAGAGATGTATCCTAAGGTTACTGTAGCACTATTGTGCCCCCTAGGCCTGCCACGGCGCAAAGGCTTGCGCCCCACTAAACCACAATCTCATATGTGCACTGGCTTTTAAAACCTGATCAATATCTTCTTATGTGTCATACAGTAATGCCATTAGTATGTTTTCTGTAAAACAATGTTATTGTCTTGTATGTGTTATGCTTGTACAATAAAAGATTCAACATAACAAATAGCGATCTCGCCGCTGTCTGAATTGTACTCGTAGTGATCTCTGCACAAAAGATTGAACAAAGGATGTAGTAAGATGTATGCAGTCAATTCCGTGTCAATATTAGAGATCCTGTAGTTATTAGACTGGTTTCCTTTATGTCGAAGCTCTGCGGCTGGTCCTGGAGGTCCTCTCTATCAGCTAGAAGAGACTCTATGGATGTAACTAGCTTGTAGCAGCTTACTATAGGGATCATGCTCTGATTTAATCGGTTCGGAGGACAAGATCTGGGATATATTAGTGTCACGAATGACATGGCTTTGTCCCAACGCATCCCTGAAAGTAACCCAATTAACAGCAGTCAGTGAATGGGTTTTGTATGCGCGGTCGTTCTTTCATCACTTATGTAGCGATTATTATAACCTTCGTGTAAGATTGGGATGGATGGTTCTCACCTGGGAAGGCAAGCCACATAATTGGCTCTTTGTTTTTTTGTCTCCTGGACGGAACCATGTGCGTTCACTCTGTGTATGTGTTCTGCCTCTTCCCCCCAGTTGTGGAAGTCTTGTTTTTGAGGTCTTGCACCAAATCGCAACATGCAGTGATGTAAAGATGCACTACCTTTACACACTGTGTGGAAAGAACTTGTTTACGATTTTATTGTCCCGGCACCCCTCAACCCCTCAAACACTTACGAGGCTAAGCGTGGCCTTACTATGAACCAGGTAAACAAAAACCTACATCACCTGGACACGTTGATGGCAGCTTATCTCTCTTCTTAAGAACAAATGACTTGGGCATGCTTGTAGAAAGCACCATCACCCCACAACAAGTTACATTGGATGGTCAAACGCCTAGTAGAGTGGTTGATGGGTGTCTCAAACTAATACATTTTCCAGCGCGATTGTAGTGATAACTGAAGCCAGCTAGATGAGTCATCAAATCTGATCGATGGGGACTTAACCATCCGATTGTATTCAGTACAGGAAGAGTTGTTGGTACCAGTCAAAAGAGGAATGGGCCAGTTACTCGTCTAGATGAGATTCTTATGCTCCACAAAAAAAAAGGAGGAATGTCAGGATTCCCCCCCCCTCTCCCTCTCCCTGCCCCCTGGTGACCACATGCAACCATAAATCCAGTGGTCAAGGTGGTGTTTTTTCTATGTAGTATTTTTCAATTCTATTTACATTTCTTATGCTACTCAAGTCCACAATGTGACTTCCTAGCAACAACCATGCCAGCGTATAGGAAACGGGAATAGTTGCGGAATACGTCCCTATACCTGTCAGAAACTCCATCCTAGTGAGTCTTATCAACTCCCACAAGGGATAATGCAGGGAGATCTAATGGCTAATATCGCAGCTGTAGACATCTGCATGGAAAAGCAAATATTTAGTGGGTTGTAAATCATGTGTCCAATGATATTGCTGTATGTAAAATGGAAGAAGTGTCGTGATTGGAGGGTCGATACCACCTAAACAAAGGAGAACATAAAAAAAAAACACTGGCAGTGGGCAGCCACATGTCTCTTAAGGAGCTCTCTTGAAAGCACATGTTTACCATCCGGACGTCATCACAGTGCTGACACTTAACCCAATCCACAGACCAGAAAGTCAGGTAGCGGGATCAACCCAACCAGTTTGGACACAGCTCAATACCCTTCTACAACCGCCCTGCATTTATCCAGGTGGGGATCTATCCTGAGGACCACTCCCACAATCATTCCAGACCCAGGAATCTGCTGTGAAGTTGGCCGTGCCCTGCTACGTTCACTAAAGGAAGTGCAGATGATTGCCAAACGTTGCTCCGGTCTGCTCCCTGGATACGGCCTTGTCTTACCACCACGGGATCCCATCCAGTTACACAGGGTGGCCCCAGGAGACTACGTAACATCAGGCCTCTCCCTCCATATTTCTGGCACACCCAACATGATGGAGGACCGCCAGGCTGGTTAGGACCCATGAACTGTGACATCAGCGTGCTAGCCACCAACCGCCAGCCGACTGCAGCTTCGGGTCCATGGCTGTCTCCAGGCGTCCACAGTAAGACGGCCTAAGGCACCGGTGGTGGGGTGTTGCAATACTGCCCTCTGATTCTGCTAAAATTATGGAGAGCCTTCTTAGTCTTTAAAGGTGGGTTTCTTTAGGAAACATCGTTAGGCCCATCACCAGCATAGGCTACACTTGCTGATCGGTGAGCGGTCTCCAGTATGAGTCCCACTTACCTGCTCTCGGACAATCGCGTCGCATAATAGAGCATGAATGGAGGCAGATGGTCATGTGCCAGTCTCTCTCTATTAATCTCCGGCAGGACGAGGGTCCGAGGTACTGGGACCCACAACAAAAAGGACCCCATTCCATTATTCTCGTGGTCTCTGAGATATCATCCCTGAGACTCCCTCTGATCAGCAATGTAAGCCCTAGCCTGTAAGCTGTCCCTGTCCTAACTTGCCTAACTTTCTTCAGGATAAGACCCTTTAACTTTTACTTCTTAGTTCATGGACAGCTAGGGTAGGGGCACCCAGCCCTGATGACAATTCCTTTGGCATAACAATGGTGCGGTGTAGAGGGGAACTGGTGGTAGCACTAATCCTTGTTCAAAAAAACACCTCACATAGCCCCATTGTTTTCAATAGGTCAAAAGTCACAAGACACTTCGTCTCAGTGGGTGCTTGTGACTGAAAAGCACCGAAAAACAGAGGGTGGTCACACATGATGTTATTAAAAGGGAATTATTAAAAGTGCGGACACTGGAACACCAAGTACTGTGTACAACGGCTCCGTGTAAAATATTCTATAAAGTGATTTGTAATTGTGAGGAAATGGAGTAAAGAAGAGGATAGAGCAAGGTGCCTAGTTTTTAATTTTACAGCAAGATTGTATTAGGTTTTATTACAAAGGACAAGCATCTCATAATCTGCCCATTTTCATATACTCATCTCAAGCACCACCAGCTATGAAGCAGACCCCCCACGGGGATAGATGGTGGGGTCCCGAACGAAAGAGCGCGCACAATGGGCATTGGGGATAGGGAACACAATGGCAACCACTCTTATCTGTACCCTCGCGACGACTCTTGTACAGTACCTGACTCGAAATGCGAGGGAATCTTTAACCATGCGACCCCCCACCACCCAGGAGATATCTCCTGTTCACTCCCCCCACATCAAAAAAAAGGACAGAGCAACCCCACCGGGGGTAAAACGAAAGGAGCCCAGGCCACATTTAAGATGGAAAAATGAAGTCTCTCCTATGCGTCTATTATAAAAAAGAAGCCAGAGACCGTCGGGTATAGATAAGGCAGAGCTGTAGGCAGTATGAAAGTCCCAGAAGATATACTAAATATTCTATATTCTAGAAACGTATCTATTTTATCAGATGAGGTTTTTCCAGTCTGACCAGACCTGTTTCATGTCTACATCAGGCTCAGCGGAATGTGCCCTTTCACGGGCAGGTAAGCTCGTTCTCCTGCACGGGAGCTAGTATGTGTACATTGCTGGCGCCACCACGTAGAGGGGACTAATGAATTTAGAGAAAAAAAATAGACTGTACTATAGATAAAGATTAAAGTAAAGTAGAAGAAAGAACACCTGAGCATATAATAAGGAAAGTTGAGTTTTTAGGCCAAACGTCGACATGTTTTGCAAGCGAGCCCCTGGATCCAATTCTAAGCCACTTGTCCTTCAAAGCCCTTTGCCAACAAGAGACTGGGGGCCCCTCAAGGTTGTAAAATTCTCCACCCATTCTGGATGAGCCGGTGAGTTTGGTAACTTAAGGGAATATAGGCGTACGTATACATACACTTTGACCTAACTCTTTAGTATTCTCCTCAGCATTACCTATTAGTGACACAAGCGGTATATGTAAGATCTGTATTGGAAGCATTTTGTATGATATGATGGCAATGTACCATAGTGATTCACACAACTAATGTTTGGAAAAAAAACAATGTAACAAAAAACACTCATAAGAATTCACAAGATCACGATAGGAGTTCTTTTATGAAAAATCTGGTTCTGTTTTAGCGGCCCACAGAAGGGGTTATATACAATGCAAGGAAAGGAGGAGCAGGCACATATCTTGCGACAAATAGAACACAAACCTGAACTGGAATCTTTTAAAAGTTCATAAAATGTAATCCGGAAAGCGAACCTTGGATGTAGCTTGTTGTAGTTGGGGGGGTTCTGGGTCTATTATAACGATGGCTTCCAGTGCTTTAATGGAAAACTTTCTTTGAATTTGAGTGTTGAAAGGGTTAGCGTCGATTTGAGGGCCTACTATCACGGAAGTCTTTCATGTATTTCATTGTTGATCACTGAGCTTGTTTACTGAAGAAGCAAAATTGAGACACTGTGGAAGGACGAGTTTTGTCAGCCAAAAGAAAGGATAAGTCCTATCCACACAGGTAATTGTCCTGATCGGTGGGGTGTCTCAGTTTTATTGAGCACTTTTGGCTTAGAATAATTTGGGGTAAAAGTTACTTTTTAGGGAACATTTTCACCTTATTCCTTTTTGGGGTCTGATTGGATCATACACCTTTAGGGGTACATACACATATTACACCTTGCTAAATTCTCCAATGGGTGTACTTTCCAAAATGGTGTCACTTGTTGGGGTTCCCTTCTGTTTTATACCACTAGGGCTCTCCAAATGCATCCTAACCCATGTATAAGATTTCTGTCAAATTTGGCTTCTAAAAGACACACATCCCTCTTTCCCTTCTGAGCCCCACTGTGTACCCATACAACATTTTATCTGCACATGTGGGGCAATTCTACATCCAGGAGAAATAGTTGTACACATTTTGTGGGATTGTTTCATCTTTTGACACTTTTGGCTTAGAATAATTTGGGGTAAAAGTGACTTTTTGGGGAAAATTTTCACCTTTTTCCTTTTTGGGGTCTGATTGGATCATACACCTTTAGGGGTACACAGGGGCGGACTGGCCATAAGACCCACCGGGAGAAATCCCGGTGGGCCGACTGGTTTAGGGCCGGTCCTGTACTGGTGGGGCCGGTGTAAAAATAAAAACACATTAAACTCACCTCTCCGACGCTCTGACGCTGCTCCCTTGCTCGATCCCAGTCCGGCCGCGGTGACAGCTCCGTACGGGCCGGCGTCGCACAGACCATGACGTCAGCTGCTTGCCGACCTCTTTCCCTTCTGAGCCCCACTGTGTACCCATACAACATTTTATCTGCACATGTGGGGCAATTCTACATCCAGGAGAAATAGTTGTACACATTTTGTGGGATTGTTTCATCTTTTGACACTTTTGGCTTAGAATAATTTGGGGTAAAAGTGACTTTTTGGGGAAAATTTTCACCTTTTTCCTTTTTGGGGTCTGATTGGATCATACACCTTTAGGGGTACATACACATATTACACCTTGCTAAATTCTCCAAGGGGTGTACTTTCCAAAATGGTGTCACTTGTTGGGGTTCCCTTCTGTTTTGTACCACTAGGGCTCTCCAAATGCACCCTAACCCATGTATAAGATTTCTGTCAAATTTGGCTTCTAAAAGACACACATCTCTCTTTCCCTTCTGAGCCCCACTGTGTACCCATACAACATTTTATCTGTGCCAAATCAGTCCCTCTCCCCAATGGGGCTCACAATCTAATCAATCTACCAGTATGTTTTGGAGGAAACTGGAGGATCCGGATGAAACCCACGCAAACACGGAGAGAACATACAAACTCTTTGCAGATGTTGACCTGGATGGGACTTGAACCCAGGACCCCAGTGCTGCAAGGCTGTATTGCTAACCACTGAGCCACCCTCGACCATGACTAGAGATAAGCGGAGTGTAAGTTCAGGTTCGACGTTCCGCTGCATTTCTCCCGACCCGGACAAATTGACAGTCTACAAACTAACTCCCCTAACAACTAGCCACTGGCTAAGGGGACACCTGTCATGGTCGGGGGGAATGCACCTGAATGCCAAACTGGAACCTAGAAGGTAGGTCAGCTTATCTCTACCCATGACAATTCAACATTCCAGAAGATTCCTGATTCCAAGACAATGCATGGAGCAGGGGCAGAAGTGGCAGCACCCCAAAAAGTTTTCCATAGTTACTGAAGGCTATCTTAGTTTCATAGTTCTGTTGAATAAAGAGGCAGTGACACATAGTCATATGACTATCTATGTAGAAACTAGCCTTCAAGTGCTAAAATGTTAGCAGAATTCTTAAAAAAAATGCTTCCCATACAATTTAATCAATGGTAGTGCACCGATTAGCTGCTTCAGTCAAACTGGGACTGTCTATTGATGGATTAACAAAACCCTTAGTCAGGGGAGGAGTTAAGGAGAAGGCCAAAGCCTTGCTACTGAGCACGAGGTCTGGAGTTTCAGAAACTTCTGGGAGCACAAGCTCTAGTAACCTAGCTCCTGTCTGAGGAGCATATCGACCACATACTAAGTGAATAGAGTCAGCGTGTGCCTCACACCTCTAGTGAGTTCACACAGAAGACTCAGGACAGAGCTGCAGCTTCCAGGATTGGACACAACTACATCCCAGCCTGCCCCTTCATCCAGGCTGGTGACCAAACTCTTGAGGTTAATTCTCCAAGATCACTCTCAATAACCCGACCATTTGTAAAGAATCGTTAGGCCTGTTTCTGCTGTTGGTTCGAATAAAGAACTGTAAGTTATTTTATGCACAACATTGCCTAAGTCTGGTCCCTGCTACAGCTGTGTCACCACCAAGGGCTCCGCATCCATCTACCAGGGACACATACTACAGACTTTAGGGGCTGCCCCAGGGAGAACCAATACCACAGCCTCTCCCTCATCTAATTTCTTGCATTCACCACCTGCTGGAGACCTGCCAGGCTGTAGGACAGCCCTCCGGTCCCCATACCAAGCACCGTCTGCTGGCTGTTTCCAGGCCCCAGGCCCCCAATCAAATTGCAGTTAGAAAGTAGCTAAGAACAAATGCCTTGAAATGTGGCAAACTGTGATGAATTTGATTGAATACCCTATCATTTGCTTGGGGAAACTATGGTAATGCTGTAGAGAATAACTAGCTGTGTTCCTTGGGGGTGGAACATCCAAAAAATGTACGTTTTTCTATACTACCCTTCAAATAGGCTACAGCTTAGCTCGGCAACAGCATGGAAACTAGCAGTAGTGGCTGGCTTGATGATGGCTGGGCCGTAGGTGCCATGGTAGCCTTTGTCCCAATGCAGGCCTCATCCACACCCGCCAGGGTCAGTAAGGTGAAGCAAGAAGAGGTTGAGGCCGTGTGATAGTGAAAGTCTCCTCCTAGGGCACTCTCCCCTCTACCCCAGTAATAGCAGTGTTACACTGCTAGCTTTATCGGAACCCTCCGATAAAACCAGCAAACACTGCACAGCCATAGTCCTCCGAACGCCTGACCACACTCACAGCTGTCCAGCATATTCATGAGGGGGCGGTCCTAGGAGGAAGTGACTTGCGCTTGAAGCCTGTCAGTGACTGCCAGCCTATGGTGTGAGAGGGGTGGTCTGGGGAAGAAGCTGAGCAGAGAACAGGGCCTGGGACAGCCCCCCTCATGAATAATGTAAGCTTGGTCCGGTGTTTGGAGGGCTATTTAGTGCAGTGTTCGCAAGCTTTATTGTTATGTTATTATTATCACTGCTAATAATGGGGTAGGGCTAGGCAGCTGCTTACTTTAGTAAGAAGCTCCTAGAGCGATTTTTTTTCCGGGTGACAGGTCCTCTTTAAGTGACAACTGCAATGAGTACCCCCTTATTGATCTATATATACAGTCTATATCGAGACCACTCAACATCCTGTACTCTAAATTCATTTTTTTAATATATATTTTGAATGGCTACAGGATGTAAGAAGAAAAAACAAGCACTAATACATGGTAACATACCACTTATCTTTCTAAAATAGTTATGGCTTGCAAGCGGTGGATTCGGTTGCCATAGTAATTGCCTCGGGGGGAAAGAAAATGTCAAACACAGTGATAAATTTCACTGCATAAGGAAAGTCCGCTTATAGAGAAATACCTGTCAAGCGCGCTCCTTCTACTATGACAGTACATAACCCGTACTGGAGCACGTTATGTAAAGACCATCTCAGATGAGGGGATTAATATTTCATTATTGATTCACATCGCATTTGTATTCAATATCTCTGTAAATATAGGTACAAATTCACACAGGAGAACGTTAATAATTCATATTTCTGGATAACAAAACATTGTGCACAGATAATACTGCATGGAAAACAGTGTATACAAGATGAGTGTGACCTGAAGGTTCCCCAAGTGTCACTTCGATAAGGTTATATGGTACATCTTCCTTCGAGCAGTATTAATAGGGGTGTGTATAACTTACCATTAAAGGAAACCTGTCATCAGGAACGTGCTTTTTAGCTGGTGACACATTCCAATATCCTATGCTTTGCTGATTTAAAAAAATTTGTTTACTAACATTCTGAATCATTTCAGCACTTTATAATAGTTTATTTTACATCACCCGGCTTCCTGCCAGCAGCATGTGGTAAGCCCCTAAGGGAGGGGGAAGCAGCTACACCTACACTAACCTCCCCTGCCTGCTCAATACACATGACAGACAGTGTGGGGAGGGAGCTGCATGAGTGTGGCGCAGACTGATACAAGCACACTCCTGCCAGTCACCACATGATTGTGGCAGGGAGCCAGGTAATGTGAATTAACCCCTTAACGACTTGGCCATTTTGCACCTTCCTGACACGGCCCTCCTTTTTGGTGCTTTTATCCTACTACTTTAGTCGCACATTTCCACCTTCAATGCTCGCACAGGAACTTTCAAAAATGTGTCACTTGTTGGGATCCCTGCTTTTTAACATAGCTCCCAATCCCCTACCCAGCCCATTAGGAAATTCTGCAGTTGCATCACAAACCACCGCTCTTTTCCCTCCGAGCCCCACGTGTACCCATCACATTATTGCACAGGGGGCAAGCTACATCCCAGTAGAAAGATTGACCCGTGGTGGGTTGGTGTCACTGTGGACCGTTGGCTTCAATAATGGGGGAAAAGACTGCGGGGGACAATGTTCACCTTTGTCCTTTTGGTTGTGTTGGATCCACCCTTTAGGGGTACATACTTATAACACCTTGCTAAATTCTCCGTGGGTACTTTCCAAAATGGTTGTCACTGGTTGGGTTCCCTCGTTTGTACACTAGGGCTTTCAAAGCATCCTAACCATGTATAAGAATTTCTGTCAATTTGGCTTCTAAAGACACCACTCCCTCTTTCCCTTCGAGCCCTACTGGTGCCCATACAACATTTTATCTGCACATGTGGGGCAATTCTACATCTAGGAGAATAGTTGTACACATTTTGTGGGATTGTTTCATCCTTGACACTTGCGGCTTAGAATAATTTGGGGCAAAAGTGACTTTTTGGGGAAAATTTTAACCTTTTTCCTTTTGGGGTCTGATTGGATCATACACCTAGGGGTACATACACATATTACACCTTGATAAATTCTCCAAGGGTGTGTTACGGCCAAAATGATGTCCACTGTTGGGGTTCCCTGTTTTGTACCACTAGGGCTCTCCAAGTGTATCCGACACATGGAAAGTTATTCAACAAAATTTGTCCTCTAAAAAACTGAACAGTGCTGTTTCCCTACCAAGTGCCACCACTGTGCCCGTACAGCAGTGTATATTGACACAGTGGGTATTGGAATAATCAGGAGGAATTGCACCACAACATATTGAGATGCATTTCCTTTTTAAACCCCTTGTGAAGGCGAAAATTTAGTGTTCAATGAATATATTGTTAAAAAAAATTAGATTTCCGTAATTTCACGTTCATTTTTCATTCCCTCTCGTGAAATGCTCAAGGGTTAACTACTTTCCGAAGGTTGTTTTGAATATTTGAGGGGTGCAGTTTCTAAAATGGTATCACTTGTGGGGGGAGTACTATCATAAAGTCCTTAAAAAGTGACTTCTAACTAACTTGGTCACTGCAAAAATAGGTTTTGACGATTTTTGTGAAAATCTGAAAATAGCACCTAACGTTATAAGCCTCCTCCATCCAAAAAAAAGGAAATAATGTTGAAAAATGATGCCAATTATAGCAGATTATGGAAAATGTTAGTTATCAAGTTATTTGGTGATATGACTAACTTTCCAAAAAGTGTAATTTTTGAATTTGGAAAACATCATTTTTTTCAAAATTTTGACCAAATTTCCATTTTTTTTATAACTAAATACTAAACTATTGCCTTAATTTATCCACTTACATGAAGTACAATGTGTCACGAAAAAACAATCTCAAAATCACCCAGATATATTAAAATGTTCCAAAGTTATTACCACATAAACTGACACATGTCAGATTTCAAAAAAATGGTTGGCAAAAATTTTGAAAAAAAGATGTTTTCAATTCAAAAAATTACACTTTTGGAACAGTGTCATATCACCAAAACTAACTGATAATACATTTTCCATAATCGCACTATAATCTGGCATCATTTTGTCAAAACATTATTTCCTTTTTTGATATGGATGGAGGACGGCTTATAACGGTTAGGTGCTATTTTTCAGATTTTCACAAAATCGTCAAAAAACTATTTTGGCATGTGACCAAGTTGTTAAGAAGTTCACTTTTTAAGGACCTTTGATAGGTCTCCCCCAAAGTGATACCATTTTAGAAAATGCACCCTCAAAATATCAAAAAAACCTCGGAAAGTTAGTTACCCTTGAGACATTCAGACGAGCGTGAATAGAATAAATGAAGTGAATTACGGAAATATAATTTTTTTTAACAATATATTCAATTGAACACTAAATTTCCGCCTTCACAAGGGGGTTTTACAAAAGGAAATGCATTCAATAGTTGTGGTGCAATCCTCCTGAGTTATTCCAATACCCACTGTGTCAATATACACTGCTGTACGGGACAGTGGTGGGCACTTGGTAGGAAAGCAGGCACGTTCAGTTGTTAGAGGACAATGTGTTGTGTGAATATACTTTCCAGGTAGGATACACATTGGAGAGGCCCTAGTGTACAAAACCGAGGGAACCCACAACAGGGACATCATTTTGGCCCAAGTCCACCATTGGAGAATTATCAAGGGTACATATGGTATGCTACCCCTCAAGGTGTCTGATCCAATCAGACCCCAAAAGGACAAAGTGGTGAAAATTTCCCCAAAAAGTCACTTTGGCCCCAATTATTCTAAGCCACGAAGTGTCCAAAGCATGAAACCATCCCACAAATGGTACAACTATGTCTCCTAGTGTGAGGGATTGCCCCACATGTGCGATAAAATGTGTAGGGACCAGTAGGGTCGAAGGGACAGAGGGAGTGGGTTTTGGAGAAGCCAACATTTGCAGACATGATCTATACATGGGTTAGGATGCATTTGGAGAGCACTAGTGGTACACAACAGAAAGGAACCCCAACAAGTGACACCCTTTTGGAAAGTACACCCATTGGAGAATTTAGCAGGTGTAATATAAGTATGCTACCCTAAAGTAGTGTTAGGATCCAAATAGAAAAACCAAAAAGGAAAAAGGCTGCAAATTTCCCCAAAAAAGTCACTTTACCCCAAATTATTATAAGCCAAAAAGTGTCAAAAGATGAAAAACAACCCACAAAATGTGTACATATGTCTCCTGGATGTAGATTGCCACCCACATGTGCAGATAAAAATGTTGAGGGTACACAGTGGGGCTCGAAGGCAAGAGAGATGTGTGTCTTTTAGAGCCAACTTTGACGAAAATCTTATACATGCGGTTAGGGTGACATTTGGAGAGCCCTAGTGGTACAAACAGAGGGAATCCAACAAGTGGACACCATTTGGGAACGTACCACCCTGGAGAATTAGCAAGGTGTAATAGTGTATGTACCCTAAAAGGTGTAGGATCCAACAGCACCCCAAAAAGGAAAAAAGGTGAAATTGTCCCCAAAAGAGTCACGTTGACCAAATTACTGTAAGGACCAAAAGTGTACAAAAGATTGAAACAATCCGAGAAAATTTTGGACAACATTTCTCATGGATGTAGAATTGCCCCACATGTGCAGATAAAATGTTGTATGGTACCCAGGGGGGCTCAGAAGGGAAGAGAGACTGTGTGTCTTAGAAGCCAAATTTGACAGAAATCGTATAATGGGTTAGGAGTGATTTGGAGAGCCCTAGTGGTACAAAAACAGAAGGGAAACCACCAACAAGTGAACACCATTGGAAAGTACACCCTTGGAGAAATTTAGCAAGGTGTACTTGGTATGAGCCCTAAAGGTGTATGATCCCATCAGACCCAAAACGGAAAAGATGAACATTTTTCCCCAAAACGTCAATTTTACCCCACTTATTCTAGCCAAAATGTTCAAAGAGGAACACTCCCCCAAAAGGGTGTACAACTATTTCTCTGGACGTAAGAATTGCCCCACATGTTCAGATCAAAATGTTGTATGGGTCACCCAGTGGGGCGCAGAAGGGAAAGAGGATGTGTGTCTTGAGAAGGCCAATTGCCAGAACACGCCTTCGTACACTTTGTTTGGTTAGGGTGCATTGGAGAGCCCTTGAGTGGTACAAACAGACGGGAACCACAACACCCCCCAGTGCCACCATTTTGGAAAGTACACCCCTTGGACAATTTAGCAAGGGGTACTATGTACGCGTATCCCTAAAGGTGTATGACCAATCAGACCCCAAAAAGGAAAAGATGAACAATGTCCCAAAAGTCACTTTTACCCCAAATTATTCTAAGCCAAAGTGTCACAAGATGAAACAGATCCCACAAAAGTGTACACTTATTCTCCTGGATGTAGAATTTGCCGAACATGTTCAGATAAAATGATTGTATGGGTACACCGGGGGCTCAGAAGGGAAACGAGCGATGATAGTGTTTTTCACCGCAGCCCCAATTTGACAGACACTCTTTACATGGGTTAGGGGCATTGGGAGAGCCCAAGTCGGAATACACACAACCAGCGGGAACCCCACCACGTGACACCATTTTGGAAAAGTCCACCCCTTGGAGAATTTAGCAAGTGTAATATGTGTATGATCCCCCTCACGGTGTAGGATCCCACAAAGACCCCAAACGGAATAAAAAGGTGAACATTTTCCCCCACCCGCCCCCCCGCCCTTTTACACCAATTCTTTATACGGCCCCCAGTGTCCCCGGCTGCCCACAATCCCACCCAGTGCACACACACTATTCTCCTGCTGTAGAATTGCCCCACATGTGCAGATAAAATGTGTATGGGTTACCCAGGGGCTCAGAAGGGAAAGAGGAGATGCGGTCACATTTTAAGAGGCCAAAATGTGTGACACAGACATCTTTATACATGGGTAGGGTGCATTGGCGGGGCCTAGGGGATACACAAAATCAGAAGGGAACACACCAAGTGACCCATTTTGGAAGTTTACCACCCACTTGGCGAATTAGCAAAGGTGTAATAGTGTGCTAGTGTACCCTAAAGGGGATGCACCCCACCGCAGACCCCACAAAAAAGGGAAAAAGGTGGAAATTTTCCCAAAAAGTCACTGTACCCCCAATTTATTCTAAGCCAAAAGTGTCAATAAAGCTGAAGCACAATCCACCAACACTGAGTGTACATACTATTTTCCTGGATGTCTGCATTGCCCTACCATGTGCAGCATAAGATGTTGTCTGGTTACCGAGTGGGGCTCAGCAAGGGACCAACGAAGGATGGTGTCTTTAGTAAGCCAAAATTTGATAGATAATGCATCGCCATGGCGTAGGGTGCATTTCGGGAGCCATAGTGGTCTAAAACATGAAGTGGAACATCCTTGCTGTCACTCGGGGCGCACCACCATTCGCCTCTACGTTGTGTGATATTGAGTTGAAGCACGAGTAAATGTTCACTCTGACTAGATTTTACTCACTAGTGCATCCCAAGATCTACCTACCCATGTATAAGTTTCTGTCGAGAATTTGGATGTCTAAAAGAACACACATCCCCTTTCCCTCTGAGCCCCATGGGGGCCTCCATACAACATTTAATCTGCACTATGTGGGGCACATTCTACATCCAGGAGGAGAAATAGTGTACACATTTTGTGGGATTGTTCATCTTGTGACACGTTTGGTCTTAGACTAATTTTGGGGTAAAAGTGATTTGGGGAAAAATTTCATTTTCTTTTGGGGGTCTGATTGTGATCATACATGCACACTTTAAGAGGACCATCATTACACATCTACACCTGCTCAAATTCTCCAAGGGGTGTGTATGTTTTTGGTGTATCTTGTACCAAAAATGGTGTCACGTGTGGTGAAGGGTTACCCTTCGGTTTGTACCACTAGGGCTCTCCAATGAACCCTCACCCCTGTATACGATTTCTGTCAAATTTGGCTTCTTAAAAGACACCCACATCTCTCTTCTCACCTCTGAGAGCACCCACCAATGTGTACACCAAACAACATTTTATCTGCACATTGCTGGGGCAATTCTACATCCAGGAGAATAGTTGTACACATTTTGTGGGATTTGACTTCAACAGCTTTGTACACATTGGCTTAGACCTAATTTGGGGGAGTTTGTAAACGTAACAAGTGACGTTGTGGCTGGAAAATTTCACCTTTTTCCTTTTGGGGTGTACAGTGGGGTCTGTTGGGACGCTACACCTTCAGCGTGTACGGGGTAAATTACACCATTATTAACACCTGCTAATTCTCCAGGGGCATGTATTTGTCGTGTTTCTTGTCTTTGGTACTTCCAAAATGGTGTCACTTGTTGGGGTGGTTCCCTTCTGTGTGTACCACTAGGGCTCTCCAAATGCACCCTAAACCCATGTATAGCTTTCTTCTGGTCAACTTTGGCTTCTAAAGGACACACATCTCTCTTTCGTCTGAGCCCCATGTGTACCATACAACCATTTATTGACATGTGGGGCAATTCTTCAATCCAGGCGAAATAGTTGTACACATTTTGTGGATTGTTTCATCTTTTTGCCACTTTGGCTTCGAATAATTTGGGGTGGGTAAAAGTGACTTTTGTGGGAGAAACATTTCCTGCTTTTTCCTTTGGGTCCTGATTGGAGAGCAAGACACCATTAGGGCTAACATAAAACATCAGTACACTTGCTAAATTGGCAAGGGGTTGTGTTGTTGTGTACTTTCCGAACAAATGGTGTGTCACTTATATGGGGTTCCATCTGTTTTGTATCACCCATCTAGGGTGCTACTCCAACCATGCACCATAACCATGTATAAGAATTATCTATGTCAAAATTGGTTACTAAAAGACACAACATAATCTCTTTCCCTTCTTGAGCCCACTGTGTACCCATCCAACATTTATATGAACATGTGGGGCAATTCTACAGCCAGGAGGAAATAGTGTACCACATTTTGTGGGATTGTTTATCTTTTGACACTTTTGCTTAGAATTAATTGGTATAGGTAAAAAGTGACTAATTTGGGGAAAAATGTATTGTCATACTTTTCCTTGGAGGGGTCTGATGTGGATCATACATGCTTTAGGCGCTACATACACAATATTACACCTTGCCTAAATTCTCCAAGGGGTTGTTTGTTTGCACTTTCAAACATGTGGTTGTCAGCCTTTAGGGGGTTCCACACATATGTGTTTGTACCACTAGGGCTCTCCAAATGCACCCTAGACCCATTGATAATAAGATTTCTGCAATGTTTGGCCGTGCTAAAAGCACACACATCGCTCTTTCCCTTCTGAGCCCACTGTGACCCATCAACATTTTATCTGCAACATGTGGGGCAAGTCTACATCCAGGGGAGAAATAGTTTGTACAAATTTTGTGGGATTGGTTCATCTTTTGACCCTTTGGCTTAGAATAATTGGGGTATAAACGGATTTTTGGGGGAAAATTTTAACCTTTTTCCTTTTTGGGGTCTGTGGATCATACACCTTTAGGGGTAAATACACAATTACACCTTGCTAAATTCTCAAGGGGTGGTTGCTGTGTGTGATGTTACTTTCCAAAATGTGTCACCTGTCGGGAATTCCCTTCTGTTTTGTGACCCTACAGAGGTGATTCTCTCGCAACTGCACCCACAACCCATGTATAGGATTTCAGTCAAATTGGACTTATAAAACGACGACCGACATATCTCTCACTTCCCGTCTGAGACCCACTGTGTACCCATACAACATTATCTGCACATGTGGCAATTCTACATCCAGGAGAAAATAGTTGTACACATTTTGTGGGATTGTGTCATTCTTTTGACCACTTGGCTTAGAATAATTTGGGGTAAAAGTGACTTTTTGGGGAGGAAAATTTTCACCTTTTTCCTTTTTGGGTTTTTTTTGGATCATACACCTTTAGGGGTACAACTTATATTACACCTTGCCAAATTCCCAAGGGTTGTTACTTTCCAAAATGGTGTCATGTTGTTGGGGTCGCCTTCTGTTTTTCTGTACCACTAGGGTATCGTCCACAATGCATCCTAACATATGTATAAGATTCGTGTCAAAATTGGCTTCTCAAAGAACAACACATCCCTCTCCTCTTTCCCTTCTGAGCCCCACTGTGTACCCATACAACATTTTATCTGAACATGTGGGGCAATTCTACATCCAGGAGAAATAGTTGTACACATTTTGTGGGATTGTTTCATCTTTTGACACTTTTGGCTTAGAATAATTTGGGGTAAAAGTGACTTTTTGGGGAAAATTTTCACCTTTTTCCTTTTTGGGGTCTGATTGGATCATACACCTTTAGGGGTACAAACACATATTACACCTTGCTAAATTCTCCAAGGGGTGTACTTTCCAAAATGGTGTCACTTGTTGGGGTTCCCTTCTGTTTTGTACCACTAGGGCTCTCCAAATGCACCCTAACCCATGTATAAGATTTCTGTCAAATTTGGCTTCTAAAAGACACACATCTCTCTTTCCCTTCTGAGCCCCACTGTGTACCCATACAACATTTTATCTGCACATGTGGGGCAATTCTACATCCAGGAGAAATAGTTGTACACATTTTGTGGGATTGTTTCATCTTTTGACACTTTTGGCTTAGAATAATTTGGGGTAAAAGTGACTTTTTGGGGAAAATTTTCACCTTTTTCCTTTTTGGGGTAGAGGAGAGGAGGGAAAGAGGAAGGAGGGGAGGGGGGGAAGGGGGGGAGGAGAGGAAGGGGAAAAGGGAGTGGAGAGAAGACCTATCAGTCCGCACTTTAAAACCCCCCCTAAAGCACCACGCACCCCTGTCCCCTACCCTACCAAACCCCCTCGCCAGCTTCTTGCGTCCTAGTATACTTTCTGACGCCTGCATTGACGCAACCTTTAATTGCTGAATAATGCAGAACCGGCCTGTCCCCCCTCATGAATCTATCCTGGTCCGTGGTGAGGGCTCTTGCAGTGTTCGCAAGCTGATTTGTTATTTATATTTCACGGCGATAATGGGGAGGGCTAGGCAGCTGCTTACATTTTAAGTAAAGCTCCTAGACGATTTTTTTTTTTCCGGTTGACGTCCTCTTTAAGTGACAACTGCAATGAGTACCCCCCCTTATTGTCTATATATATCAGTCTATATCGAGCACACTACACCGTACTCTAAATTCTTTTTTAATATATATTTGAATGGCTACAGGATGTAAGAAGAAAAACAAGCACTAATACATGTAACATACCACTATACTTATCTTCTAAAATAGTTATGGCTTGCAGCGGTGGATTCGGTTGCCATAGTAATGCCTCGGGGGAAAGAAATGTCAACACAGTGATAAATTTCACTGCATAAGGAGTCCGCTTATAGAGAAATACCTGTCAAGCGCGCTCCTTCTCTATGACAGTACATAACCCGTACTGGCACGTTATGTAAAGACCATCTCAGATGAGGGGATTAATATTTCATTATTGATTCACATCGCATTGTATTCAATATCTCTGTAAATATAGGTAACAATTCACACAGGAAAACGTTTATTCATTTTCTGGATACAACATTGGTGCACAGATATACTGCCATGGAAAAAGTGTATACAAGATGAGTGTGACCTGAAGTTCCCCAGTGTCACTTCGATAAGGTTATAGGTACATCTTCCTTCGAGCAGTATTAATAGGGGGTGTATAACTTACCATTAAGGAAACCTGTCATCAGGAACGTGCTTTTTAGCTGGTGACACATTCCAATATCCTAGTGCTTTGCTGATTTAAAAAATTTGTTTACTAACATTCTGAATCATTTCAGCACTTTATATGTTATTTTACATCACCCGGCTTCCTGCCAGCAGCGTGTGTAAGCCCTAAGGGAGGGGGAAGCAGCTACACCTACACTACCCTCCCCTGCCGCTCAATACACATGACAGACAGTGTGGGGAGGAGCTGCATGAGTGTGGCGCAGACTGATACAAGCACACTCCTGCCAGTCACCACATGATTGTGGCAGGGAGCCAGGTAATGTGAATTAACCCCTTAACGACTTGGCCATTTTGCACCTTCCTGACACGGCCCTTTTTTTGAAATCTGACATGTGTCAGTTTATGTGGTAATAACTTTGGAACATTTTAATATATCTGGGTGATTTTGAGATTGTTTTTTCGTGACACATGTACTTCATGTAAGTGGATAATTAAGCACATATGTTTTATTTAGTTATAAAAATGGAAATTTGGTCAAATTTTGAAAAAAATGATGTTTTTCCAAATTCAAAATTTACACTTTTTGGAAAGTTAGTCATCCACCAAATAACTTGATAACTAACATTTTCCATATATCTGCTATAACTTGGCATCATTTTTCAAACATTATTTCCTTTTTTTGGATGTGAGGAGGCTTATAACGTTAGGTGCTATTTTCAGATTTTCACAAAATCGTCAAAACCTATTTTTGCAGTGACCAAGTTAGTTAGAAGTCACTTTTTAAGGACTTTATGATGTACTCCCCCCCACATGATACCATTTTAGAAACTGCACCCCCCTCAAAATATCAAAACAACCTTCGGAAAGTTAGTTAACCCTTTGAGCATTTCAACGAAGCGTGAATAATAATGAACGTGAAATTACGGAAATCTAATTTTTTTTAACAATATATTCATGAACACTAAATTTTGCCCTTCACAAGGGGTTTAAAAGGAAATGCATCTCAATATGTTTGGTGCAATTCCTCCTGATTATTCCAATACCCACTGTGTCAATATACACTGCTGTACGGGCACAGGTGGCACTTGGTAGGGAAACAGCACTGTTCAGTTTTTAGAGGACAATTTTGTTGAAATACTTTCCATGTGTCATACAATTGGAGAGCCCTAGTGGTACAAAACAGGTAACCCCACCAAGTGACATCATTTTGGAATAGTACACACCCCTTGGAGAATTTATCAAGGTGTAATATGTGTATGTACCCCTAAAGGTGTATGTCCAATCAAATCAGACGTTCAACTCCCATCCAGGTCAACATCTGCAAAGAGTTTGTATGTTCTGTGTGTGTGTTTCCTCCAGTTTCCTCCCACACTCCAAAACATACTCATGGATTGATTAGATTGTGAGCCCCATTGGGGAGAGGGACTGATTTGGCAAACTCTGTGCAGCGCTACGTAAGCTGTGTGCGCTATATAAATAATGAATTATTATTATTATGGGATGTCACATAAACTCAGATACAAATGACTTATCAGCATCTCTTGATTCAGATAGAGGCAGAGAGCACTGAGCGCTTATCACCTCAGCAATTCTAACAGGAAAGATCTAAAAAAAAAAGGCCAGATAAGAGAATCGTGCCGCTAGCTCTTTCATGTTCTTCTTAGTATCTCTGGTACATTCTAGTGTTTTGATCAACAAGCATTTCATGTTGACTTAGAGGGACTACAGTATATCACTATATCCTATATTTCTTTACTAATGAAACCAAAATACTAATAAATATGATAGTTTAATCAGTTTTTTTTTATTAGATCTGTATTCCACTTTCTATATACAAGTATGACATCTGCTATTGATTCATCCGTCAGAGGTTTGCTTTACAGCAGCCACATGGATAGAAGAACCTGCATTCTGGAGATGGTTAACTTCAATAGAAAACTGGTAAAAGTTGGTTATCTTGGTTTTTCTACTTCGAAAGCTCATCCAAAACCCAGTTTTGACTGCATTCCCAAGAGTTGTGTTGAATTTTTGGCCGTTCTTTGATAAGCTTAAGAAAACCAGCCCATTGGAAGTTCTACTATCTAACATGATATAGAAAAACTCCACCAATTACCCTCCATGGGCATATGCTTTATGCAAGTCTTGGTGCTCAGCTTTACAGCAAATTCAATGAGAAGATGGGTGTGGGAGGATAGAATAAAGCATAAATTCCTGAAATGTATAACTATGCAACCACCACAAGTTCCCTAGTCCACGTATACCACGACATTTGTTTTCAACAGGATCAAGTTATTATAGATTGTGGGCAGTTTTTTAAAAAAATTTCTAAATCTCCTTGGACCAAATGTTTGGCCAAGGGGAGACTGATGTGAGTGGGGCCAAAAACTGGCCAAGATGACGATAAATCCTTGGTTCCACAGCTATGAATTATTCTCAACAGCTGGTATTTAGGGTGCTAAGGTCCAGGGTTATTAGTTGCACATGTGTCTAAAGTAACAAACACAGGGGGTCATTTACTAAGGGCCCGAATCGCGTTTTTGCGGCGATTTACCCAAATTTTTCCGTTTTGCGCCAATTTCCCTGAATTGCCCCGGGTATTTGGCGCACGCAATCATATTGAGGCACATCGGCGCCGGCATACACGCGACGGAAATCGGGGGCATAGCTGTACGAAAACCTGATGGATTCGGAAAAACCGCCGCATTAAAAAAAAAGTGTTGTTGGACATGCGCTTACCTGTACCCGACCCGGCTTGGTGAACTTCAATGAATTCCGATGAACTTCAGCGCAGCAGTGACACCTGGTGGAC
Organism: Engystomops pustulosus; assembly: GCA_019512145.1. NCBI lineage: Eukaryota > Metazoa > Chordata > Amphibia > Anura > Leptodactylidae > Engystomops > Engystomops pustulosus. The sequence continues at coordinate 206,273,393 of CM033644.1, forward strand.
ATCGGAGGAACTACTTTAGTGAATCGCCGGAAGACCGGAATCCTCCACACAGAACGCGCATCTGGATCGCGAATGGACCCATTGTAGAGCTCACAGGGACATGGTGAATTCTCCTCTCGTGTCTACATTTTTAAGGAAGCTCAAATGCTTTACCAACCCAAAAAGCCATCATCCCATGCATAACGTTTTGTCTTGCAGGAGCTTGAATGGGCCCCTAAACTGCATACTTCTCATCTAAAGTCCTAAAATATACTATACCTAGTGTTTGGCAAGGGGGTAAAGTAACCTGTAAGTGGTTAACACAACCAAGATAGGGGTTTTATCTACTTCTTTGGTCAGCAGATGTCAACGAAAGTGCTCCCCATAGGTTATGTGGCTGATGTGTCCATGTGTTCACACCATGTATAGTACATACAAGCCTCTTGTATGTGCGGTTTATAGTTACGAGCAGACCCTGAGTATAAAGAGCTTCTCCACATCTCCATAACACACAAAGACCACACCCAGAAGGGTTAATTATCATCGTGACACCTTCATAAAATGACATATCAGTTGTCCTCACTCATTGCAGGCAGATAGCCGGAGCAGACCACACATGGCTGAGCTGTCCTATGCTTCTCGTTGACACCAAAACCACCAGACTGAACCCCCGGGAGCTCTATGGCAGAAGCCTCACCTGAAAAGCACTTAGCGCTCTCGTATTTCTAGCACAGACTTTCCAGACTGACTTTTACTTATTCTCAAACATTTACTTTATTTGCTTAATACTCGTAATAAAATGTCCTAAATGCCTTGGTTTTGTCAGTGTGAATTTCCAGGGCCGTAAATTACAAATTAACCTCAATCCTGAAATTATAGGTTATAAATTATAAAATTTACAACATATTTTTCTCAGTACCTTCGTCTTGTGTTACAAAAGGCAGTCACTAGTCTCAATGGTGACCTGCCTGATCCGATGTGGCCATTGACTGGTCATTTCCTGTGCGGGGAACCAGGAAGTAGAACCTGATGGAGAACTCAGGAAGCTTCAAGCATAGGAGTGACGGGGTATCTATCAGTAATAAATTATTACTTTACACATTTCTAAACCCTCCAAAACTATTTTAAAAGCCATTTAATACCATTTAACACAACAAAATGACCCACTGGTATTCCAGAGGGAGTAGGATTTGCAGATGTCAAGGCTTCCAGGTTGAAGGGGGAGAAGAGCCATTAGTACAGTACATGCAACATGGGCAAGTCATGTCATGGGCCTGGGGTGGGGGGCATGACTGGCCGTATATAATAATTAATTAGTAGTTAATTATTATTAAAGGGGTATTCCCACGAAGACAGGTTTCTTACTTGTACTCAGGATAACAAAACACATTCTCACTCTCTCCCAAGTCACTGTTATTAACAAAAAAGTCCAACCTGTCTCTATCAGTCCTGGTGAACAAAATTTCAGTTGCCCCTAGACACAACCCTGTAACTTTTGACTTGGAGTCGGCCGCCATCTTGGATTTCTATGTGAGATTGTGCAGATGAGATTTCTGTGTCTTTCTGCTCTGTGTTCTGTAGCCCCGCCCCCTGCATGGAGCTCAGAGACACTCACTGATTACATCCTGCCAGGACATGGTGAGCAGAGACAGAGGCTGCAAACTACAAACTACAAGGAGATAAGTGATCTGGGGGAAGGGGGAGGAGGCACATATCTGTGAGATGTAGCAGAGGTCACAGTGTAAAAGTCTGTCAGCCTCTGTATATCTCATGCATCTCTGATCTGTCTCATCTCTCTTTATCTATGTGTCAGTGTGTAAGTACAATATCAGAAGCCAGATGAAAGTGTATATACACCTGTACCCTAATAATCTAACCACATTGTCACCCCAGAGAACTAGATGGATTATAAAGTGTCTGCTTAGAGTCCCCACCAACACCCTGGGATTTAACACTGAGCAGCATAAAGAGTAATAGGAGCTAAAACAGCAATAAAACTGAGAAAAATTGTAAAGTAAGGGGTTAAAATGATCTTTATTGTGTTACTATCACTAGAGGATTGAGACCCCTTTTATAATAATTGGTAGTACATATTTTGCACTTTTTATATTGGCTTTCTGCAATGATTACCCTATTGGTATTTCTTGGGTGTCAGACAGTCCCCGGGTTACGTACAAGATAGGGTCTGTAGGTTTGTTCTTAAGTTGAATATGTATGTAAGTCGGAACCGTATACTTTATCATTGTAACTCCAGACAAATTTTTTTGGTCTCTGTAACAATTGAATTTTAAAAATGTTGGATTGTCATCAGAACCAGGATTTACAATAAAGCTTCATTACAGACACCTGTGATAACTATTATAGCTAAGGGTCGTCTGTAAGTCGGGTGTTCTGAAGTAGGGGACCGCCTGTATATTTTCCATACAATGGGATTGTCTAAGATGAGGGGAAATGTATACCGAGGCTTAGTGGTGACATCACGTTTACAGACACCTTCTACAGTCTACAACTGCTGCTGTAGCAGGTGCCCGGCGCTGAGCCTCTGTATACAAACAGACATCAGAGGTGAAGGGCTGTGGCGCGCTGAACCAGAGCACCTGGCAGGGGTGGGCGTAGGTTTGTTATTTTTATACCCCTGGCCTTGATCCCAGAGAGTCACTTTAAGTAAATGCATTAGAACAACCCTTCTAGTACACAATTTGTAGGCTCTGCCCAATTGTTTGTGTAGTTGCCAATATGCAGGGGCGTAACTTAAAGGGGTGTAGAAGGTGCGGTCAAAACCGGGCCCAAGTGCCCTAGGGGGCCCATATCATGTACCTTTCCTATACGAGAAGATATAAACAATACATTATAATTGGGGACCTGGCACATATTTTGCACTGGGGCCTGACAGCTTCAAGTTACGCTACTGCCAATATGTACCCAGCTGTAACATAGGACCATTCCAATTTTTCCAGAGCTTATCTGAAATTCTCCATCTGCCCCACCTGTCCCAGGAACTTGGACCATATTCACCCTTATTGGCTGAGATCGCCATAGCGAGACATCACAAACAGTGTCCGTGCAATCTGTCTTGTAGCCAAAGTCCTCCTATACCACCGGGCATATATAATATGTAATCCCCCCTAGGCAAACATCGGTGTCTTAAATAACTCCCAACACGTCCCTAGATAATACTGTATATTTAATATAATGCTGACTAATTCTGCAGATATGGCTGTATAGGTACATGTAACGCATCCACCTAGTGCAACTCTGCTATGATTTGCAGGAAAGCCAGCATGAAAAGGGTGTACGGGATGCAGTCAGACACATGGCGGTACAGCTGCTTACTTTACCATATGCGCCACATCCATAGCAGCTTGTGAGTGATTAACCCTTTCTCAGCCCACGGCTTCAATAAATCCCTTCTGCTCAGGCATCAATGGCTCATTCTTACCCGAGGGGTTTATTTCGGCAAACCTCAGCTCACACCACAAAACAGCCTGTGTTGAGCGGAGGCTGTAATTATCCTCCCCCGTAACCCCCAAATAAAACCCCACAACAGCCCACAAGTACTCCCTCTCACTCCCCTCATAGACACTTCATTATTACGCAGACCCAAGCTGTACGTCTTCTGCTTCCCGGTACGTGCTCATCTCCATTGTTCTGTAGCATTGGGTTTGGATATTGTATTATGGAGAAAGAGGTTCCTCAGCAGCTGCAGTGTGTATTATATAGAACACCAAACTATACAGTATACATCAGCTGTGGAAAATGATGATACACACCTCAGCTGCTGCAGAACATCCTTCCAGACATTAGAACTTAGCTGCCTCAGACTATTATAATAGACACCTAAGTTACTTTACACATAATATATTATTCATCTGCCCCAGAACCTCATTACACATCAGCTGCTGCAAATAATAATAATACACTCTTCTGCTGATGCAGAACATCATACTACACAACTCAGCTGCTGCAGAATATCTTACTACTACTACACACCTCAGCTGCTGCCAAACATCCTACTACACACCTCAGCTGCAGCAAATAATCATAATAGACCCTTCTGCTGGAGAGCATCCTACTACACACCTCAGCTACTGCAGAGCATCCTACTACACACCTCAGCTACTGCAGAACATCCTACTACACACCTCAGCTACTGCAGAGCATCCTACTACACATCTCAGCTACTGCAGAGCATCCTACTACACACCTCAGCTACTGCAGAGCATCCTACTACACACCTCAGCTACTGCAGAGCATCCTACTACACACCTCAGCTACTGCAGAGCATCCTAATACACACCTCAGCTACTGCAGAACATCCTACTACACACCTCAGCTACTGCAGAACATCCTGCTACACACCTCAGCTACTGCAGAGCATCCTACTACACACCTCAGCTACTGCAGAGCATCCTACTACACACCTTAGCTACTGCAGAACACCCTACTACACACCTCATCTACTGCAGAACATTCTACTACACACCTCAGCTACTGCAGAACATTCTACTACACACCTCAGCTACTGCAGAACATCCTGCTACACACCTCAGACACTGTAGAATAACAAACTACACACCTCAGCTGCTGCAAATAATAATAATACACTCTGCTGCTGCAGAACATCCTACTACACACCTCAGCTGCTGCAGAACATCCTACTACACACTTCAGCTGCTGCGGAATAACTTACTACTTTCTTTTAAATACAATACCTATGAATAAGCAAATGCTAAGCAGGAAGTCAACCAATGTTTAAAAAAGAAGTTCTGCATCAGCTGATGTGTGCACCCCTAATGTGAATCATAAGGAATATTAGAGGTCACCTTAGAAGTAACATGTGCAAACCACTTTGGATGGTTAGTTAGCTGGTTCCTACATTCAAGGAAAGCTACCACACCCTTTAACCTCTACAAAGCCCCAGCAGTGCTTTGTAGAGGTTAAAAACCTCTACTATTATCAAAGATAAAAAAAATTTTGATGCTTATGTAAATTAACCTGAAGGGCTCTGGAGGGCATTACTGGAGCCCCTCGAATCTCCAGTTACACATTCCCCTTTGGCACATCTAACCTGTTCACTACCTCCTCATCCCCCACCAGTGGGCGTGCCAAAAGTCCTATGGGGGCTGTGTAGACGGAGCCCATGCTCTAGTAACGCCTCCAGAGCCCTTCAGGCTCATTTACATAAACATTAAATCTTTTTTTTATTTTACAAAGAATCACTTGACTATTATCTTTGATAATAACATGCTGGTGTTCTGGTGTTTCACCTCTACAAACCGCTGGTGGTGCTTTGTAGATGTGAAATTATGCAATAGATTTCCTTGAAGGGAAAGTCTAGACTTGGTTGATCTCTTTTAAAAATTTCTCGATCGCTCTTTTCTTTTTACCCATAAAATGTCTTCTGCATGTGCTGCTCAGGAGAAGGGTTACAAAGTTGTGTCAAGATGGTACCGGGTCCCAACAGTACTCCATATGGCCTTTCCATCTGTTTCGGACTCATGTTGGCGTTGTGGCACAGAGCGAGGGGACATGCTGCATATCTGGTGGTCCTGTGCTGCTCTCCGGCAGTTCTGGGATCAAGTGTTCGAAGCATATACCAAGATCACAGGTAAACAGGTGACCGCTTCTCCTGATGTTGCCTTACTGTCTATCCTCCCTGGCCCTATAGGCCTACAAAAGAAAAGTCTCTTGCGATTCTGTCTGATCGCAGCCAGAGCAGTTATCCCCCGACATTGGCGCTCCGCGGTATGTCCTACCATTGTGGAATGGGCTCAAGAGATGCTGGTTCTGTGCCGAATGGAGGAGTTAGCAGCAATTGAGCCAGATGCCTATGAGAGATATCTAAAGGTATGGGGCCCATGGCTGGTATTCAAAGATTCACAAGAGTTCCGAAACCTGTTCGGACCCAGACAGCCAGCTGACCCTTGAACCCTGTAACCTAGATGAGTCCACCTCTGCTGTTTTTTCCTGTAAGACGCCTCCTGCCCCCCTTGTTTTCGTCCTTGTATGTTCCTCTCCTGATGTACTTCCCTTATTGTGTGAGTATTTTTTGTGAATTGTTATTTGTTTCGTTAGGTTCTCGAAATTCTTTTCTTTTGAAGTGATAGTTTATTAGCAGAAGGCACTGGAATCATTACGAGAGAGGTTGTCCTCCTGGGTACGATGCTGGGATAAATGCGAGTGTGTAGGATGATTTGATTCCCGACATAGGCAGTGACAGTCTCCTAGAATCTACTCTCAGTATTAGTCGGATATGCTGCTTCTATATAATAACCTAGTACGAAGGAGGAAAAAGAGATGTATCCTAAGGTTACTGTATCATATTGTGCCCCTAGGCCTGCGGCGCAAAGGCTTGCGCCCATAAACACCATCTCTATGTGCCTGGCTTTTTCCAACCTGATCACTTATCTTCTTTATTTGTCATACAGTAATGCCATTAGTATGTTTTCTGTAAAAACAATGTTTATTGTCTTGTTATGTGTTATGCTTGTAAATAAAAATGATTCAACATAAAAATTTCTCGATCTCTGCCGCTTGTCTGAATTGTACTCGTAGTGATCTATGCACAAAAAGATGAAAAAGGAATGTAGATAAGATGTATGCAGTCAATTTCCGTGATCAATCTTATAGATTCCATAAGTTATAGACTTGGTTCCCTTCTGTAGAAGCTCTGCGGCTGGTCTGGAGGTTCCTCTCTATCAGCTAGAAGAGACTATGGATGTAACTATGCTTGTAGCAGCTACTATAGGGCTCTATGCTCTGATTTTACTCTGTTCGGAGGACAATATCTGGGATATATTAGTGTCACGAATGAATGGTGTCCCACCGCATTCCCTGAAAGTAACTCAATTAACAGCAGTGAATGGGTTCTTGTATGCGCGGTCGTCTTTCATCACTTTATGTAAGGATTATACCTTCCTGAAGATTGGGATGGATGGTCCTCCATGTGAAGCAAGCCTCATACATTGAGCTCTTTGTTTTTTTGTCTCCTTGGACGACCCATGTGCCGTTCACTCTGTGGATGTGTTCTGCTCTTCAGTTGTGTAATGTCTTGTTTTTGTGGTCTTGCACAAAGCAACATGATGGATGTACAGGATTGCTTCACATTTACACCATGTTGGTGGAAAACTTGTTTACGATTTGTCCCGGCACCCTCTCCACCCCCAAACACTTAGATGCTCAGCTTGGCCTTACTATGACCAGGTAAAAAAACCATCACCTGACACGTCTGATGGCAGCTTATCTCTCTTAAGAACAAATGATTGGGCATGTAGAAAGCCCCCCCCCCCCCCATTTACATTGGATGGTCAGCCAGTAGAATTGGTTGATGGTTGTCTCAAACTAAAATACATTTTCCAGGCTATTGATAGTGATAACTGAATCCCAGTAATGGTCATCAATATCTGATCGATGAGGGACTACATCCATCCGATTGTATTCAGTACCAGAGAAGAGTGTGGTCCATTCACAAAGAGAATGGGCCAGTTACTCGTCTAGATGGAGACTTCTTATGCTACACAAGGAGACATTTCAGGAGGTGACAATGCAACCATAAATCCAGTGAGTCACAGGTGGTGTTTTTTCTGTAGTATTTTTCAATTCTATTTAATTTTCTTATCTACTCAGTCCACCATGATGACTTTGCAACACCCCTGCCAGCGTATAGGCAAGGGAATAGTTGCGAATAAGTCCCTATACCTGTCAGAATCCATCTAGTGAGTCTTATCAACTCACCCAAGGGATAATGCAGGGAGATCTCAGGTAATCTGCAGCTGTAGCCTCTGCCTGGAAAAGCAATAGTTAAGTGGGTGTAATATGTTGTCCAATGATATTGCTGTATTGTAAACTGGAGTGTGTGATTGGAGAGGTGCTACCACCTAACCAAAGGAGAACATAAAACCCCTGGGCAGTGGGAGCACATGTCTCTTTACAGGAGCTCTCTTGGAAAGCACATGCTTTACCATCAGGACTCTCATCACAGTGCTGACACTTAACCCAATCCCAGGACCAGAGTCAGGAGACTCAAACCCACAGTTTGGACACAGCTCAATCCAAATTCTCCCAGCCTGCATTTACTACCAGGCTGGTGCTTTATTCCTGAGGACCACTCTCCACAATCATTCCAGAACCAGAATCTGCTGTTGACCGTTTAGGCCCGTTGCCTGCTACCTGTTCAATAAAGAACCGTGAGATGATTTGCACAACGTTGCCTCCGTCTGATCCCTGGATACGGCTGTCTACCACCACGGGATTCCCCATCCATTACACAGGGGTTGCCCCAGGGAGACTCAGTACATCAGCCTCTCCCTCCATATTTCTTGCACACCCCACCTGCTGGAGACCTGCCAGGCTGTAGGACCATGCACTGTGACATCAGCGTGCCTAGGCCACAACCGCCAGCCACTGCAGCATTCTGGGTCCTGGCTGTCTCCAGGGTCCAAGAAGAGGCTAGGCACCGGTGGGGGGTGTTGCAACTTCCTCTGATGTCTGCTAAAATTCATGGAGAGCCTTCTTTAGTCTTTAAAGGGGTTTTCTTAGGAAACATGTTAGGCCCTATCCACAGCATAGAGCTAACTTGCTGATCGATGTGGGGTCTCAGTGATGAGGTCCCACTTACCTGCTCTCGGCAATCTCCGTCAGCATCATAGAGATGAATGGAGCAGAATGGTCATGTGCAGTCTCTGCTCCATTCATCTCCGGCAGTGACGATGGGTTCCGAGGTACCTGGGACCACAACAGACCCCTTATTCTCGTGGTCTCTGGAGATCTCATCCCTGAGACTCCCTCTGATCAGCAAGTTAAGCCCTAGCCTGTAGCCTGTCCCTGTCCTAACTTGCCTAACTTTCTTCATGGTAAGACCCCTTTAACTTTTACTTCTTAGTTCATGGACAGCTTAGGTAGAGGGCAAACAGCCCTGATGACAACATCCTGCATAACAATGAGTGCGGTTGTAGAGGGGACTGGTGAGTAGCACATAATCCTTGTCAAAAAACACCCTCACTGAAGCCCCATTGTTTTCAATAGGTCAAAAGTCACAGACACTTCATTCTCAGTGTGTCTTGTGACTGAAAAGCACCGAAAACAGCCGGGTGGTCACACACTGATGTTATTAAAATGGAATTAAAGTGCGGACACTTGAACACCAAGTACTGTGTACAAAGGCTCAGTGTAAATATTCTATAAAGTGATGTAATTGTGAGGAAATGGAGTAAAGAAGAGGATAGTAGGCACGTTGCCTAGATTTTTTTAATTTTTACAGCCAAGATTGTATTAGGTTTTTATTACCAAGCAACATACTCCTACTCTCATTTTCATCTACTCATCTCAGCACCCACCAGTCTACTGAAGCCAGACCCACGGGGATAGATGGTGGGGTCCGAAAGAGGCACTGATGGGCATTGGGATAGGCACACAAATGGCACCACTCTTATCCCCTGTCCTCGGACGACTCTTGTTACAGTACTGATCAAATGGTGGGAATCTTTAACCATGCGCCCCCCCACCCCCCAGGAGATATCTCCTGTTCCCCCCCCCCCCATCAAAAAAAAGACAGGAGCAAACCAAGGGGGTTAAAAGAAAGGAGCATGCACCTTTAAGATGGAATAATGAATTATATCCTATGTGTCTATTATGAAACAAGAAGCCAATGACCGTCGGGTCTAGCTCAGGAGAGATGTCAGGAGTAGAAAGTCCCAGCAGATCTAATAAATTTTATATTTCTAGCAACTTATCTCATTATCAGATGCTTTTTCCAGTCTGCAGACCTGTTTCATTTCTACATTTCAGAGCTCCGCTGAATGTGCCCTTTCCCTGGCAGGTAGCGTTCTCCTTCCCGTGGAGCTAGTCATGTGTACATTGCTGCAGCTCCACCAATGTTAGATGGGACTCATTAATTTAGAGAAAAAAATATACTGTACTATAGATAAAGATTAAAGTAAAGTAGATAAAAGTAAAACCTGAGAATAATAAGGAAGTTTTAGGCCAAAAAGTTACATTTTTGGCCAAGGTGGATCAATCTCTAGCCACTTGTCCTTCAAAGCCCTTTGCCAACAAGAGACTGGGGCCATTCTCAAGGTGTAAATTCTCCACCCATTCCTGAATATCCGTTGAGTTCTGTAACTTAAGACCATGAGATACCTTATACCATACACTTTGACCTAACTCCTTTAGTATTTTCCTCAGCATCTACTATTAGTGACCCCGGTATATGTTCAGATCTGTATTGGAGGCATTTTTGTCTGATATGATGGCAATACCATAGGATTCACAACTAGTTTGAAAAAAAACAATGTAAAAAAAATCATAGAAATTCACAAGATAGGAGTTTTTTTATGAAAAATCTGTGTTTTAGCGGAACAGAAGGGGTTATATACCAATTGCCAGGAAAGTAGGAGCAGCATCCTCTTGGACCAAATAGAACCAAACCTGAATGGAATCTTTTTAAAAATTCATCAAAGTATCAGGAAAGCGAACCTTGGATGGTTGCTTGTTTGTAGTTGGGGGGGTTCTTATTCATAACAGATGTATCAGTGCTTTAATGGACAACCTTTTGATTTGAGTGTGAAATGGTTTAGCTTAGATTTTAGGGACCTACTCTCAGAGTCTTTCATGTCTTTCATTGTTGATCACTGAGCTTGTTTACTGAAGAAGCAAAATGAGAATTTGAAGGAGTTTTTCAGCAAAGAAAGTTAGGTCCTATCCACACAGGATAACTTGCTGATCGGTGGGGGTCTCAGTTATTGGGGGGATCACAAGTACGGTGCTCAGCAATCTCTGTCATCTTCATAGAGAGGAAAGGGGCAGCCCACGCATGAGTGATCTGCTGCTCCAGTAATCGTGGGGTGCAACAGGGTTACCCTCACCGATCACTCAACTTGCTTTGTGGGCTGCCAGGAGAGGTGCGACGGGGGTTCTAACTTTCTTCATAGGGCAAACCCATTAAAAGGTTAATTAAACAAGACAAATCGATGAAACAAAGTAAAATCAAGGTCGATGTTCATCTAACCTCATTGGACAATCGTCTTCTTAGCTGCATCATGTCAGGCAATAGTCTACTTTGTGCTCACAGAATTATCTTCAAAATGGCTGCCAATGCTCTTTTAGGTAAAATATTTGTAATTCGTGACTATTGACTATAATAATTATTTGAGTAATCTTGACAAATGTTACGGTCTGAAAACACGACACCTCCAATTATCCCAGAGATAAAAGTTCCCTTTGAAGATTAAATAGGACCATTGGGTGTTTTTATTTGCCTTCAGTCTCGAGGCAATGCAGAGCTCAAAAATGTCTCCACCGAGAATCAACAAAAAAAAAAATGTATTTTCTTGTCCAAAAACATTCGAAAATATGTTTTGTTTTTCTTTTGGTTAGTACCAGCCATCAATACGGAACCCCAAAATTAAAGATTGGACTTCAATGTATCTGCATCCTTTCTAGTGGATAGGCAGCTTGCAGCTGCGAGAGCCAGATCAATGCCCGAGTCACACCGCTAGCCGGAAAGTGGTAAGCCAATATTTTACATATTTAGGATGCTTTTCCCAGGAACGAGGGGTTAAACCAAACAGCGCTAATAACTATGTCAACATATTTAAGTTTCCTTGCACCGGGCTGGAATCCTGCTCTTTCTGTGGCGGCGTTTCCCTTTGATACGACTGTTTTTACTGGAAGCTGTTGGTCAGCGCTGCGCACTCTCATCTCCCACCCTTCCATGTGATATTGCTTTTGGACTAAATAAATCCTCCTCCTTCAAAGTTATTGCTCACAACCCGTAGATCAAATCCGTTCACACACACAGTTATTGCTGTTTACACACTGCAGGGTTCAGTATATCCTGAGTATTAAGAAAATAACATGGATGGTATTTCCAGAAATTAGATTATGTTTTAGAATAACAAGGTAATTTAAGGAAGTGTTTCAAAGTAGTGTCCATCAGAACCAGATCACGACTACCGGAGACCAGGACAAGTTACATCAAGAGATCCTACATCCTCTGTGCCGCTATACATATACAAGGTGAGTCAAAAAGTTCTAGGACACCCTTTAGTTTCAGAAACAAAGGAAAAATTACTTATCTAAACACCCCAAAAAGTAATTAGGTCTATCTTTTAGGCTAGGCACCGAACAAGGAAGCCATCTTGAAAGCCACCATACTGGATCAATCAACTTTTTACAATGTGGTCATATACGGTAGCATATGGTCAACTTAGGTCAACCCCTTTGATTATGAATGGCATTTCTAACAAAAAGGGTTATCCAAAATTGACAACCTATTAAAACTATAGAATAGGCTCAGTTCATTTTCATAAAGTTAAATATCCATCTAAACAAAGAGCTTCTAAAACCATTGGCAGTTTTGATTTCCTGTTCCATTACTACTGAAAGGTGGGCCTGTCTTACTGGTGGGAGCCTCTGATAGGCTATGTCTTCCAAGATCCTGATAATACTTTCAGTCACGTGACATGTGGCCGACTGGAAGTGCTGGGGCAGTGGAAGGTCGTGGAACTGGTTTTGCTATCCTCGGACTATGAACAGTTATTTCCTCTGCCATCATAACTGATGTCTCAAGGACCAATCCAGGAGGGCCATGAAGAAGACAAAATGGGTTCAGGGCCCACCAACACTTTGTCGGCAAAAACCAGAAGTAATATTACTGGTGTAACAACATTTAGAGAAAGAAAGATCTGGAGCAGACACAATGGGGCACAGTTGTGATCCTGTGTTGTCCGACGAGAATTAGGGTCTCCCGGGATTCACTAAGATCGTGTGCCCAAGTCCCTGCATGTGTCGCTGCTGCGCCGAAGTCCGGCGGAGTTCACCTTCTTCTTCCTGTTGCATGTGAGTGCTTGATCTTGCGACACAAATTGTTTTTTAAATTCCGTGGTTTTTCAGAATCCGTCGGGTTGTCCGACGGCCACGCCCCCCGATTTCTGTTGCGTGAAAGCCGGCGACGATGCACCACAATCCGATTGCGTGCGCCAAAATCTCAGGGCAAGCCGACCCAAAACGGAAAAATTCGGGAAACCCGGCAAAAGTGCGGCGTTTGGACTATTAGTAAATGAGCCCCAATGATCTACTGCTGCTAGGAAACATTATCAAAGTGAACTTGATGTTCTTAGTTACATTTTGATCAAAATGAATAAGACCACTAACCACTTTGCGGTGACTTTGTTGTAGTGGGACCCTCTTCTATTGGCTGTGGCATCACATGACAGTACTGATGCCATAATTGATATCTCATTGTCCGGGTGGGGGGGGGGGGGTGTCTTAAATTAGACAAATTGGTCCAGGGTCCAAAGCATTTCTGCCTAGGCATAGTACATAAAGACCAGACGTACTGGTGTGATGTTGGAACAGATTTGGGTAAGTACACTCTTTCAGGCAATGAACACTGTTTTGCCCAGCATGATCCTCACCGGAATAATTTAAAAAACTGTGCAGGATGGAAGACTTCCATACATTTTGCTATTACAAAGCCAAGTATAAGTACCTGACAACACTAAGACAGGAAAAATGGAACTTGGACAAAGAAACCTTAAAAACTTGACCAGTAATTTGATGGATACATATGTGGTAAGACTACTTACGATAGCAGAGCTATCATAAAAGCCTTTCAAATGTGGCAGTGAAGACGTGGAATATTCTAGGAATATCTTCTGTTCTCCATGTTCTGATCACTCAGTAGTTTATCATCTGGTCAACGTTCAGACTTGTGGTCATAGAGCACTGGACAGCAGCCCAGATTTTTCTTGGACGCACGTCTCTTTAGCTGGAGGTGTAAGGGTCAAATTTATTCCTTTAACCACTGATGGAACGACTTCATAATCCGTCCTAGGATGCTAAATCTGTGGTCCAATTCATTTGACACAATTATAGGGATGAGTTCCAGGAAGGAGGGGCTGTTTTTTTTAAGGATTAAACCTACTAATTCCTCCGAACAAGTTACTCTCTGGAAAAAATCTATTCCAAAGCCAAAAGGACCTGCAAAGCTTTATACAGAGCTTACGTTTACTTAGAAGTTTCATTTGTTGCCATATATGTCAACTTCTTAAGGAGCAAAATTATTCCCAGTATTTAGGCGAATATCTCTACACTGCATTTACACCATTTATCAGCTGGAATCAACTGTGGCCACCGTAAACTCTGGAGACAAGATTATTATAGTCACACACTGTCTGGTTAATTTCATGTAGTATAGAATCAGAATAGTGATCGGAACTCAGTTTTTCAGCCATAGAGACAGCCATTGTAATGTGCCACATTAACTCTATCATTATAGATTCTCCATTCCTGAAAGTGGTCGCATTATGCCTCCTCGAGGCATAGCTAAAGATTCCCAGGGGGCACATACTTAGCTTGAGGGCCCCACACAAAGTTTCCTCACACCAATCAAAACTTTTCAACAGTTCATGTGACCCATTTATATACAACTGGCAGCCAGAATCGACAAGCTCTATAGAAACGCCATAGATGGAGCCCTATAGGAACCTCCCTAATAAGGTATGAATACAGTGAGAAGTTATTAAGCTCCATGTATATCCAGTAAATGTAGTGACAGTGGAGTAATAAGAGAACACTGTAACACTTGCAGCTGCATATTTTTCTCTAGACTCACACAAACTATACTTACTTACTCTACATTGACCTACTGCTACTTCTGACATAAAAAGGTAAATGATCTCCTATGAGGAGAAGGAGCAGCATGTTTGGTAGCTTGTGTCATAAATCCCAGTGTGCAGAGTAAGGTTGAAGGATTTAAGATACATAAATTGCAAGACGATTCACTAAGGTCGTGCACCCGATGTCCACCAGGTGTCTCTGCTGCGCTGAAGTCCGCCAAGGTCCGCTGGAGTTCACCAACCTATTCCTGGTGCATGTAAGCGGGTGTCAAGCAACATATTTCTTTTTTTTAAACACAGCGGTTTTTCCGAATCCGTCTGGTTTTTTCCGACGGCCATGCCCCCCATGCCCCCACATGCAGATGTGCCACAAACCGTTAATTTTCGGGAAGCCCGACGAAAAACAGCGATTCGGACCCTTAGTAAATGTGCCCCATTGTAAAAAAAAAAGCAAATCGACACATGAAAAAGCTCCGCCGGTATGATGTCTGTGGCATCCGCCTCTGCAGGTAAATATGGGTACTGTAAATCTAATTTAGAGTAAAATTGATATGTTATGGTTCACATTAGTGGTCATCTCCTAGCATTTGCATCTGCCATGTTTTTCATGTAGCTATGTAGCGTGCAGTGCATTGGTCTTGTCTAGAATGATAATCTATCCATGCTGATATGTGTTTTTCATTTACATGTTTGCTGTTGTCAGGGACCAACATATTAACAGTCTAAATTGAATTATATTCTGGTTCTTATTTACATTTAGCCTTGAATTCATCAAAACTGTATGTGTCTCCGATGATGTTTGTGTTCCCCTGTTGTTTCCCTAGACACATTTAACATGAGCAATGAGCATGTGTGGTGGTATTCCAGTAACAAGTAATCCAGTCGATAGGTGGGAGGGTCTTAGCTTTGGAACCCCCATGGATCATGAGAACAGGGATCACCCAAATGTAATGACCAGCACCCTACTTCTCTATCCATATCTATGGCACTGCCGAGATAGCAGAGCACAGTATCCAGCTATTTGCATCCATGCTTGACCTGCTGCTCCATCCATTTGGGGTATAACAGACCCTGTTCTCTTGATTTACCCCTTTGAAAGGCAGTAACATAGCAAAACTTACAGAACCAAATGTAAAAATTCAGCTTGGGTTTCATGCACAACTCATGTACTAGGAGAATACTGCATCCCTTGCAGCTGCATATTTCTCCTTAGCCTCCCTTACATTACTGTTGCCTAGCTTTTCAGGGGGATCTGAGCACAGTCATTTAAAGCTAAGGATTCAGAGGGATAATCAGGATAAAGAGGGTGCACCGAACCTTATGGCCGCACCCACGGTGCACCAAAATTGACTTCCCTACATTCAGAAAAAGAATGGCAAGGTTATTTTGCACGACGCGTCACCTAGAGGACAAGGGGGGTCATTTACTAAGGGTCCGAATCACGTTTTACCGGCGGGTTACGCGAATTTTTCCATTTTGCGCCGATTTTCCCTGTATTGCACCGGGATTTTGGCGCACGCGATCGGATTGTGGCGCATCGGTGCCGGCATGCACGCAACGGAAATCGGGGGGCATGGCCGAACAAAAACCCGACGGATTTGGAGAAACCACCGCATTTTTTAAAAAAAAAGTGTCGCGGGACACTCGCTTACCTTCACCAAGTATAGGATCGTGCACTCCGGCGGGCCTCGGCGGACTTCAGCGCAGCAGCGACACCTGGTGGACATCGGAGGAACTGCCTTAGTGAATCACCGGAAGACCCGAATCCACCGCAGAGAACGCGCCGCTGGATCGCGAATGGACCGGGTAAGTAAATGTGCCCCAAGGTGTTAAGTTTATATGATCTCTTGAAGGGACATTTCTGTAAATTGATTGAGGTTGCAGTCCTGGACACAGCCTGTAGATACAAGTGGTACTGTTTTAGGAAGATATGGAGCCATATTTGTTTTTCTATTCATATACCACACATTTTAGTCATAATCCTTCCTGGTCTCTCACTGACATTTTTTAAGCAGACACATGCCAAGGATTTTTTTTTAATATTATATCTCTCTCTGCGGAATGAAAATTCCTCAGCGACTCTTTTGCAATTCCAAATATTTTGTGTTCGAACGACTACCAGTTTGGCTCTAGTGGTCTGTATAAAAACAGACATTTCTACCCTAAATTAGATTCATTAAACAGAACGTGCTGTTCTCTCCGCGTCCACAACAGCTGCGAGTGGTCACAGACGTTATAGACGTACCTTATTGTAAGGGCACGACCTTGTGGTCTGCATGGCACTGCCTCATCTGAGGACTGGCAGCTTTCTATGTATAAATCTGCAAAACATCAACCTGAACTGGCAGCTTTTTTTAGCTAGAAGATTTTAATAAACGTGTTATATAAAGCAGCCATCTTTGCTGAATCAACAGGTGTTTGTACATTGGGTAGAAGGAATGGATGTGGGAGGTGTGCGGTGGCCAATGGCAGTTCCTCATAGGTCCATTTTGGGTGGATGCCCAAGGCCCCAGGCTTCTGGGAGGCCCATGGCCATCCAAAATATTTGTCAAGTTAAAAAATATCTGCCTGTACATGTGTGGAGCAGGAAAAGAGAGGGCTCCGAACATCCCTCCTCCTCCTCTTCTCACTGTTGTCCTGGGAGGGGACACACCACGGGCTTCGAGTGAATAGCAAGAAAGGAGGAAGCGGCCGGCTGTGCCAACATGCAGGGAGATGGGCAGGCGGTCACCTGTACCGGCGGGCGGGTCAGGGAGGTGGCGGGCCAAGAGAGAGGTGTTGGGTGGGCGGGCCAGGTTTAAGAGTCCTTCCTCTGGGACACAGAGGAAGGGGCCCAGGGGCACGATCCGGCAGGCACCTGGCAGTCCCCGGACCACTTACCACAGGGCCGTGGCAAAGCACTGCAGGGACACAGGGACCTTGCATCCCTGGGCCCCTTAATCTCACAGGCCCTTAGCAGCAGCTACAGCTGTATTACGCCACTGTTCCTCATCCAGTATGTACTTGTTTGTACATAATGCAGTAGATTTATCAAGCTGTGTGAAAGTCAGAATATTTCTAGTTGCCCGTGGCAACCAATCACAGCTCCCCTTTAAAATATTCATGAGCACTGGTAAAATGAAAGATGAGCTGTGATTGGTTGATTGGGCAACTAGAAATTTTCTGACTTTCAGACAGCTTGATAAATCTACCCCAATGTGTGTCTTTATATGTTAGTGTTTGTGTGTGTTAGTATATGGTCTAGACCATGACTAAGATTCTATAGCGAAACGTGTACCTGTGCCGATCATTTGACTGTCACCTCTGCATGTATGTATTTTCTATGGATTTTAATGGAATAAAGCTGCATATTTGATTGGACCCTTTGAGTGCTGAAGCATTGCTAAAGATTTGTGTGAACTGGAGGTTCTCGGAGTTTGGCTTCTTTGCACCAGGACCAGAGGGAGGTGAGCTGCACTATTTACTCTATGGGGCAGATTTACTTACCCGGCCCATTCGCGATCCAGCGGCGCGTTCTCTGCTCTGGATTCGGGTCCGGCCGGGATTTATGAAGGTAGTTCCTCCGCCGTCCACCAGGTGGCGCTGCTGCGCTGAAAAGCATCTCAACGCGCCGGAATGCACCACCTCGGACCAGGTGAAGGTAAGCGCTCCCCAAGCGACACTTTTTCGGTTTTTAAATGCGGCGGTTTTTCCGAATACGTCGGGTTTTCGTTCAGCCACGCCCCCCGATTTCCGTCGCGCGCATGCCGGCGCCGATGCGCCACAATCCGATCGCGTGCGCCACAATCCCGGGGCAATTCAGGTACAATCGGCGCAAATCGGAAATATTCGGGTAACAGGTCGGGAAAACGCGAATCGGGCCCTTAGTAAATGATCCCCTATATGTCTTATATATACATATACTTATATATATATGGTAGCATATGCACATGGGGTGCTCTAATATATCTAATCTAATATATAAAGCTGGATGTATGTGTGTATGTATGTTCGTCCACTAATGGAATCTGTACCGTCGTGTTTACAATTACCAAATTTTGCACAGCTGTTGCCTGTGACTCAGGGAACGTCTTAGACAAGGTTTTGAGCCAAAATTTTCACTCCAAAATCCATTGTCTGCTGCTGTGGCAGTTGGAAGCTACAGTCACTGAAAGAGACTGCCGGCGAGAGGCAGACGGTCACTGAAAGACACTGCCGGCAACAGGCAGACAGTGACTGAAAGAGACTGCCATGAACAGGCAGACAGCCACTGAAAGAGACTTCCAGCAAGTCACTGACACAGACTGCCGGTTACAGGCAGACTGTCACTGAAAGAGACTTCTGCCGACATGCAGACAGTCACTGAAAGAGACTTCCGCCAACATGCAGACAGTCACTGAAAGAGACTTCCGCCAGCATGCAGACAGTCACTGAAAGAGACTTCCGCCAACAGGCAGACAGTCACTGAAAGACTATAATATACAAAATAGAACAGTATTTGTAGCTTGAGCAGTAACATAAGAGCATAAGCAGTAACTGTATATGCAAGATAAGAGTAGGTGTACTGTGCCTATATATACAAGGGATAGGAATAGTAGTACCGTGCTCATATATACAGGATAGGAATAGTAGTACCGTGCTCATATATACAGGATAGGAATAGTAGTACCGTGCTCATATATACAGGATAGGAATAGTAGTACCGTGCTCATATATACAGGATAGGAATAGTAGTACTGTGCTCATATATACAGGATAGGAATAGTAGTACCGTGCTCATATATACAGGATAGGAATAGTAGTACCGTGCTCATATATACAGGATAGGAATAGTAGTACTGTGCTCATATATACAGGATAGGAATAGTAGTACTGTGCTGTGCCCATATATGGAGGATAGGACTATTAGAACAGTGGTTCTATAGTAGTAAGTAGCAGTCCATAGTAGTTAGTAGCAGTGCTCACACACACACCAAATCACTCTAGGGCCCGCAGTGTCAGGGGGGGCCCTGCATCTGTAGTTCTGGCTTTAAATATACTGTATTTGTATGTATATGCTGTATGTGTGTATATGTGATGTGTATATGCTGTATTTCTGTGTATATGATGCATAGCTGTATATACTGTGTATACAGATATGTATATTTTTAAAGGGGTAAGGGGAGCCCCATTCAGAAGTCTGCTTTGGGGCCCTGCCTCTCCTAGTTCTGCCCCTGCCTAGTCCTTATCATTTTGGAACTGCTTATGTACCAGTTCTTAGGGTCCAGTGCTTTTGTGCAGAATCCAGTGGTGTTATGACGCATTTATTGGTATCCAGTGGTTTTGTGCACGAGTCATTTATATTCATTGGTTTTATGCCCAGTTAGGTGTCTAATGGTTGGCACCAAAGCCTTTAGTGAGAAACCCCAGCACTCAAAATCCATTCAACCTCGTACTGTTCTGGAACCAAAAATGAGGCATTTATCTTACAAAAAGTCCTCAGTCTGTGAAAAAGGAGCGTCTGTGAAATGAATTATCAGCCTGGGTGCCAACTACTTTTTGGATGGCTACGCAATGTTCCCCTCCCCTTCTCCCCACAAGGCAGACAGATACGCCTGAATCATCTCCATCCCGTGTCGCTGCTTCACTCCAGAGCTGATTACTTTAAAATTTATGTTATCTGTGAAAAAAAATAATTTTCCGTTCAATATCCCCTTTCGACCCTTCGGTGACGTATTCTAAGGAACGACAGCAATAATTCAGCTGGTCTGACAATAAACATGTGCAATTTGTTTGGCCAGGACTTTACAGCCATTTGGTAGGTCCCTCTTCCTGAAGCTGGCAGTATCCGCTGGCCTTTAGAATAATTAATGTCCCCGTGCCTTAAAACTTAATGATCAACACTACCGGATTACACTGAGTAAACACCGGCAGTCGCGACGGACCGTCAACGTTGACTTTTCATTTGGAATTCAGCGTAAAGAAAAACACGGATCACACGTCACTCTCAGGATGGAAGGCAGACGTCTTGCAGAGTCATGTTGGCTCCTGTACCACCTTTCCCGATCCTAAAAAAAAAAAACCCAGAAGAATGTTTAACCAATGAGCGTCATTGGAAATTTTCTGGGACGTTCTGTATGAAATGTTTCGAGGTCCGTTAGCCACCATCGGCATGTGTTTGAAGTTTTGTGGGGGAATCAGAGTACATAGAGGAAACCCACGGAAATACACAAGGTCTTGAATGATGTTATCTTTGGTGGACCTCAGTGGAGCTTCATTCAGAGGATAGTAATGGGTTTTAACAGTCAGACCCCCCACTAAACACCCTAGTAATATTCCATCATCTAGCTCATACTTCGGAGAACATTAAAGTCTATTGGACCATACTTATTCTTCAGAAGCCATGTGTTGTCGAAGACTTTTTGAAGATTTTTGAGAGTGCCATGTAAAACACTGTTTGGCAGCACATACGGTGCTTCGACCTCGTGCACAGCTGAATAGACCCTGTATAACCTCTATAAGGTGGTAAAGGAAAGTTTTTGCTCCTGCCATGTTGGATCTGGCATCTGCATTTGTATCTTAGCTTCTTTACTGTAGAACTGTGACCGGTAGGTTTTTGGTTGTGGGGGAAAGCAGAGAGTCCAAAGGCCAGGTGGGAAGCCCAGATAGAGATCCTCAACAGAGCCAAGCTCTATAAGCTCTGCTCAAATATGCTCAACTTAATGGATTTTCATGGAAGCTTGGCCCATGATTGTGAGTGTGTGTATTATGATAAGACGTAAAACCCAGTAGGACCAGGTGCTGGTATATGTGTACGGCCTGTGCCGAGGAATATATCAACACTGGTAAAAATAAGTAAAAAAATAATCTCTAAAAGCACAGCTGAGGGCACCAATTATCAGTGGCTCATAGAGCTACACTGGAGATCAAAATTAGAAAAAAAACGCTCAATTTCCTATGTGTCTCTCACACACGGGGGTATGGGAGAGTCTCTTGGGGCAAAAGTCAGTGGACTCCCTGGACCACCGCGGGGGATGATGGTACTGGCCGCAACCTGGGAGCAGAGACCAAGTGGACCCCTGGTCTTCGCCAGAGCCCGCCGCAAAGCGGGATTGTCTTGCTGCGGTGCGGAGCCACCAGGTCGCACCACAGGTGCGATTAGGCCTGCGGTGGCAGCCAAGGTAGGGACACAGGGAAGGTAGGACTTTGGGTAGGCAGGACCTCGGGTAGGCAGGAACTCCGGTAGGCCACCCGGATACAGGACCGCCACAGGAACACAGGACCGCCACAGGAACACATAACCGCTACAGGACCGCAACAGGACTGCCACAGGAACACAGGACTGCCACAGGAACACAGGACTGCCACAGGAACACAGGAATACCACAGGAACACGGGAAACACAGAGGCGTCTGGAAATGCGCAGGAAAACACAGAGGGCTTTCTCTTCAGTGGAAGGACTTGAAGATCTGGCAGGGGATGCTGGGAGCTGCCGGATTATAGAGGAACCCAGAAATGCCAGCGCCAATTAGGAGGACGCTGGCCCTTTAAATCTTGCAGAGTCGGGCCGCGTGCGCCCTAGTGAGTGGAGGCCCGCGCAGCCTAATCAGGCAGCAGGAGAGCCGCCAGAAACCGGGAGAGGTGAGTACGCATGTACCAAGAATCGCGGGTGTAACCGTGACAGT
Source organism: Engystomops pustulosus (assembly GCA_019512145.1). Lineage (NCBI taxonomy): Eukaryota > Metazoa > Chordata > Amphibia > Anura > Leptodactylidae > Engystomops > Engystomops pustulosus. Next base: position 206,295,633 of record CM033644.1, read on the forward strand.
ACTCCCCCCCTTAGGGCCCCTCTTCTCTTCTTCTTCAGCCTTCTTTTCTTCCTTCGCTTACTCCAATTCTTCCTGGTGATGAGACACCAGAGGAGGAGAACAGGAACCATGACGACTGGACAAACCATGTGGCGCTTGGACCTGGCATGGAACAGGCCAAGAGCATCTTGAGGACGTCTTGAACTTCTTTTTGCCGGAGGCTGGAGTGGCAATTAGAATGCTGGTGGCTGGAGTGGCACTTGGGAAGCCAGAAGCTGGAGTGACCCTAGGGAGGCCGGAGCACCGCCGGGAAGCTGCGAAGGCCAAGGCGGCTCTTCGCACACCGGAGACTGGAGCGGCTCTTGGCACACTGGAGACTAGAGCGGCTCTTGGCACACTGGAGCAGCCTCTGGGAAGGCTGAAGGAGACTCTGGAGCGGCCTGTGGGAGGGCCGGAGGAGACTCTGGATCGGCTTGTGGGAGGGCCGGAGGAGACTCTGGAGCGGCCTCTGGGAAGGCCGGAGGAGACTCTGGAGCGGCCTCTGGGAAGGCCGGAGGAGACTTTGGAGCGGCCTCTACGAAGGCCGCAGGAGACTCTGGAGCGCCCTCTGCGAAGGCCGGAGGAGACTCTGGAGCGGCCTCTGGGAAGGCCGGAGGAGACTTTGGAGCGGCCTCTGGGAAGGCCGGAGGAGACTCTGGAGCGGCCTCTGGGAAGGCCGGAGGAGACTCTGGAGCGGCCTCTGGGAAGGCCGGAGGAGACTCTGAAGACAACGGGGACAAACCAGGCAGGCATGGAAGCCAGACTTGAGGTTGTTCAAACCTGAACCTGCTTTCGGAAAACATGGCGGGGTGACTGGAGCAACAGGAGAAGTCGCGGGAGCCTGCTGGTGGGAGGCAATCATCCGTCAAAGAGTGGCAGCGAGTTTGTCCAGGAGTTCTTTTTGGACATCAATCTCTTGAGACTGCTGGGCAATAGTGCTTGGAAGGTCAGCCAATAGCTGGAGAGAGTCCTTTGCACAGTCCATGGCTTTAGCAGGATACAAGACCTTGGCGGAGTCCATGGGCAGATCTTACTGTCACTCTTGGGGCAAAAGTCAGTGGACTCCCTGGACCACTGCAGGGGATGATGATACTGAATGCAACCCGGGAGCGGAGACTAAGTGGACCCCTGGTCTTCACCAGAGTCCACCTCAAAGCGGGATGGTCTTGCTGCGGCGGGGAGCCACCAGGTCGCTCCAAGGGTCGATCCACGGGGATACAGGTCCGCCACAGGAACACAGGACCGCCACTGGAGTACAGGACTGCCACAGGAACACAGGACCGCCACAGGAACACAGGAATACCACAGGAACACGGGAAACATGGAGGCATCTGGGACGCACGCGGTTTAATCAGGCAGCGGGAGCGCCGCCAGACGGGACTGGAGCCAGGAACCGGGAGAGGTAAGTACGGACCCGGGGGAGCAGGCGCGGCAAAACAGATTAGGGCACAGGTGCGCCCGCGATCCGTACCGAGAATCGCAGGTGTAACCGTGACAGTGTCAACTTCATTGTGTAGTTCTATGTGACTATATCCCAACATGAGTAAAATAACAGAGCAGAGCCTCCTTCTCCTTGTCCTGACAAGTTTCTCAGGTCCTGACGAGTTATTTTTGCAGTATTTAGCTGTCAATTGTATGAATTGACAGATGTTTATTCTGGTTTTATGTGTGCAGGCATTGTGCAGTTGCGATTGGCATGTCCTATGCTTTGTTCATATGGATTACTGAGTGATTTCTCATAAGAGAATTGAAATTCTTCCAAATAGTTTACAAGGATTCAGTTTAACAGTTTTTCTCCGATCTTGTATTATTATGTAAAAACCAGGACATGGAGAGGTACAGTGCCAAGCCCAGGGTGTAGCCTAAGGGAAGCCTCAAGGCTGGTCTGCTGCATTTTACCACCCAAGAGCCTTGTGTTAAGGTGTCCATATATATTAGAAAAAAGGCAAGTAAAAAATCTTTTGCCCTCAGGCCAGACATGTCAAAGGGATTTGATTGGCAGTGGATTATAATATGGGTGGTTTGGTAGTTTGGTTTTTAGGGGGCCCGCAGTCTCCTTAAACAACAAGTTTGATACTGTCCTGTATAGATAATACAGATAGGGACCCCAACCCCAAAATCCTCATACATGTGTGGTGGCTCTGGACACACTTGTATACAAGAAACCTTTCAGGACCTTTGAAGGTCTTCCAAAGAACCTCAAACTTTGAACTGAAAGCCACCAGAAGGGATCCCACTCCTTTTACAAGAAGTTTGGCTGTGGAGCCACATGTAGGAAGTAAAATTAAAAATAATTACAAAATAGAAGGGTCCGACTTGGGGAGAAGCCACAATTTTATACAGTACCCTTTTGCTTCCTTCTGCCCATTAAGAACAAGAATATGGGGACAGGGATTTAACATGAGGGAGTGAAGAGGATGGCGTTACACCCAGGCCCAGGAGCCTTAATAGGTGTATAAGGCTTCCTTTCCCATATTGAAAGACTAGTAATACAGACAATACAATATAGTTGGGGGGAGGGAAGGGGAAGGGGCTAGAACAGATTTTACATTGGAACTCAGTAGCTTCCAGTTAAACTCCCTCTTGAACAACTGTTGACTGAACAAGGATTCTGCCCACATCTATATCAAGGTGTATGGGTGCCTATAGTTTGCTAATCTACCCTATTACTCTTTTCTTTGTTTGCAAGTAATGCAGCTCACTAAAGGAAGGGAGGTTTAAGGGGCCCACCAAACAAATTAGGCCCTATCCACAGTGTAGGGCCTAACTTGCTGATAGGTGGGGGTCTCAGTGATGGGACCCCCACAGAGCACGAGAACTGGAGGGTCCGATAGGTCCCAGGTACCTCTGCCACTCCCCAAGATGAATGGAGCAGATGGTTGTGCATGTCCATTCTACTCCTTTCATCTCTATGGAACTGATGGAAATTACTGAGCGCGGCGCCTCCCTCGGAATTACACAATGTATCTTAGTGATGAGACCCCACAGATCATGAGAGTGCTGGTTCCGAGGGGGGCACGGTGCTTACCAATCTCTGCCAGCTCCATAAAGATGAATGAAGCAGAACAGTCATGGGCGGCCAACTGCTCCAATCACATCGGGCAGTGACTAGTTGTGCGACGGAGGTACCGGAACCACATTGCACTCCCCGTTCTCGTGATCTGCGGGGGTCTCATCACTAAGACCCACACAAATCAGCAAGTTAGGCCCCATCCTGTAGATAAGGCCTATTTTGCTTGGTGGGAAAATCCCTTTAAGGTACTGGTCCCCTCTTTACATCTCTGGCTGGACCAGAAGTGTCAGTGGTCAGGTGACATTCAACAGTGACATCATTGTTCTGGCTCCTATGACGAATGAGGCCACTGATGGGCTAAATAAGCATTTCATGGCCACCAGAGATATGGCTTCACAGTCACCACTCTCACCAAATAATAATATCTATTTATATTACTGCTCCGCTTTCTTGATATGTAAAGTGAAGCCTCCTGTCTTTTACCTCATCAGCCAGAGATTCCTGTCCATAAAATGGCTGCAGATGGAGGGTCATGTGATCTCTATCTGTCCATGAACAATCTCCCTGACAGGATCTTGTGATAGTATTCATGAATATAAGATTAAGGTCACATGACCATGATCTGCGGCCATTTTATGGTCAGAAATCTTTTGACTAAGGAGATAAAAGGCAGGACGCTTCATTTTACATAGCGATGCAGAACTTTTAATAGATGTATATTGGTAAATTACCTAATGTCCTGCCCCCCCCCCCCCACACACACACACACACTTACACACACATTACAAGAAACATGAGGTAAAATGGACAACCCCTTTAAAGTTAGAAATTTGTATCAGTGTCCATAACTCATTGCCCTGAATGACTCAAACTTTTTCCCATTTAATGTTTAGTCTACAAAACCCGGCTTCAATTACACAGAAATTTTTGTACTAAATAAACCTTATAATGTAAAACCTGTGCTTTTTTCAACCTGGCAGTCTCACTAGTGCTTGGCACAGAAGCATGGGTCATGGTAAGTTGTGATGAAACTTTCCAAACTTTGCCATTGACTGTTTTAACCACGACTGTAGACCTCTTCCAGGAACAGGGTTATGTGTATCACAAGTTAAATAGTGCTGCCCCCCTCCCCATCCCTTCCCCGCGCCTTCTCTCTGGGGTCAGGTTGTTCTAGAGACGAAAATTGGACAACAGAGGCATGCTTAACATCCCGGCAAAGTGGGTTTGTGAAACAAGGCGCCCATTCTACCTTCTCCGTCGACGTCGACCAGGGTTGAGCATGAGGCAGCGATCACCTGATCTTCCTGTTTATTCCCTCCCGAGCCCCATGTTAGGAGTAAGGTAAACACACCTGCCCCTTCTTCAGGACCACATCTGCAACCTCCGTCTATCAAAGACCAGAACTCTGTATCCAAAAACAAGTTCATACCCGCGTGTGTTTTTTTGTGATTAACCAAAAAAAAAAAGGAGCCTTTCATATCGGATCACAGATATATTTTGGATTTACATTCCTTTTCTGATGACTCGGGATATGGGAGAGGAAGAGGGAGGGAAATTGATGGGTTTATAATCTGCTTTTAGTCCTGCGGTCGCCTTCCCCTCCTATCAGGAATGCAGGACTTTGCCGCTATATATCTCCTGCAGCTTCATACTTTGGATGGCCGAGCATTCGGCGTTAACCCTTCCACTACTGAACGTTGAGAAAGTAAAATATTCCAATAATTGCCGACATTTTCCTTCATTACCTCTCCCACCTGCGATGTGCTGATTGCAGATCTTTTGCTCTCGACTTGACTCCTGTTTCTTTTGTTCCCTTCCAATAACCTTTCTATTGTGTTCCTCGAATAGAAAACTTGCGACGGTCTAAAGATAGCGCTTTATAAATTCCTTGGTTTTTTATTTTTTTCGTCTATTTTTTTCCATTTACTGCAAGAAGAATAAATATGAAGTCCGTAATGTTAACGGGTTTAACTGTTTGTTAAGATTTTGTTAACTTTCTCACAGTGACCATGACTCATCACCCATCATCCAGGACAGCAATATAAATTATTGTACAACTAGACCTGAGAGGCAGGAGGCTAAATACCGTATTTTAGGGCTGAAATAGGGGTGGCTGTGGTCAGTATTCCCTCTAGAGGCAGAATATCAAAGAGAAGAGATGCTGAGCAGATTGTACATAGTGTCCTATCTGCAGTCAGCATGTTATAGAGCAGGAGGGGCTGAGCAGATTGTACATAGTGTCCTATCTGCAGTTAGCATATTATAGAGTAGGAGGAGCTGAGCAGATTGTACATAGTGTCCTATCTGCAGGCAGCGTGTTATAGAGCAGGAGGAGCTGAGCAGATTGTACATACTGTCCTATCTGCAGGCAGCATGTTATAGAGCAGGAGGGCCTGAGCAGATTGTACATAGGGGCAGATTTACTTACCCGGTCCGTTCGCGATCCAGCGGCGCGTTCTCTGCACTGGATTCGGGTCCGGCCGGGATTCATCAAAGCAGTTCCTCCGACGTCCACCAGGTGGCGCTGCTGCGCTGAAGTCCGCTGGAATGCCTCGAAATACACCGGCCTATCCAGGATGAAGGTGAGTGAAATTTTCGCGACACAATTTTTTTTTTAAATGCGGCGGTTTTTCCGAATACGTCGGGTTTTCGTTCGGCCACACCCCCCCTATTTCCGTCGCGCGCATACCGGCGCCGATGCGCCAAATTACGATTGCGTGCGCCAAAAACCCGGGGCAATTCAGGTACAATCGGCGCAAATCGGAAATATTCGGGTAACACGTCGGGAAAACGCGTATCGGGCCCTTAGTAAATGACCCCCATAGTGTCATATCTGCAGGCAGCATGTTATAGATCAGGAGGAGCTGAGCAGATTGTACATAGTGTCCTTTTTACAGTGAGCATGTTATAGAGCAGGAGGAGCTGAGCAGATTGTACATAGTGTCCTATCTGCAGGCAGCATGTTATAGAACAGGAGGAGCAGAGCAGATTGTACATAGTGTCCTATCTACAGGCAGCATGTTATAGACCTGGAGTAGCTGGGCAGAGAAAATATAGGGGCACATTTACTTACCTGTCCAGAGGAGTTCCCGAAATACGGAGTGTCTGACGATCATGTACTCCCGCGCGATTCACAAAGATCGAGCGCCCGATTTCCTGCATCTGTTGCTTCCCCGCTCAGGTCCGACGGAGTTCACCATTGGTTGAGAAACAATTTGAATATTAAATCCTGCGCTCAGTCCGAATCAGTCGGCACGATTGCGCCAAAATCTGATCGTGTGCGACACAATCCCCTTCTAAACAGCTGTGAGGGAGTGCATGTGAGTGCTTGATCTTGCGACACAATTCCTTTTTTAAATTTCGCGGTTTGTCAGAATCCGTCGGGTTGTTTAACGGCCATGCCCCCTGATTTCTGTTGCAAGCCGGCGCCGAAGCACCACAATCCAATTGCGTGCGCCAAAAACCTGGGGTAATTCGGCGCAAAACAGAAATGATCGCGAAACCCAACGAAAGTGCAGCGTTCGGACCCACTGTCCTATCTGCAGGCAGCATGTTATAGAGCAGGAGGAGCTGAGAAGATTGTACATCGTGTCCTCTCTGCAGGCAGCATGTTATAGAGTGGGAGAAGCTGGGGCAGATGCAATAGTGTCCTTCTGCAGCAGCATGTTATAGAGCAGGAGGAAGGACTGAGAGATTTACTCGTGTCCTCTCTGCAGGCAGCATGTTATAGAGTGGGAGAAGCTGGGCAGATTGTACATAGTGTCCTCTCTGCAGGCAGCATGTTATAGAGTGGGAGAAGCTGGGCAGATTGCACATAGTGTCCTATCTGCAGGCAGCATGTTATAGAGCAGGAGGAGCTGAGAAGATTGTAATCGTGTCCTCTCTGCAGGCAGCATGTTATAGAGTGGGAGAAGCTGGGCAGATTGTACACGGTGGGGCACATTTACTAAGAAGAATAATTTTTTTCCACCGGGTTTCCCAAATTTTTCCAATTTGCGCCGGATTGCCCCGGAATTTTGGCGCACGCGATCAGATTGTGGCGCATCGGCGCCAGCTTTCAAGTGACAGAAATGGGGGGGGGGGCGTGGCTGTCAGAAAACCCGACGGATTTGGGAATTTTAAAAAAATTTGTGTCGCAAAAATAGCACTCACATACACTGAGACGCAGGAGGTGAACTCTGGTGAACTCCGGCGGACTTCAGCGAAGCAGCAAAACTTGGTGGACATCATATGCATGACCTTAGTGATTCCCGGCAGAACCCGAGTCCTCGTCGGAGAACACGCCACTGGATCGCGACTGGACCGGGTAAGTAAATCTGCCCCATTGTCCTATCTTCACTCAGCATGTTATAGAGCAGGAGGCACTGAGCAGATGGTACAAAGTGTCTTATCTGCAGGGAGCATGTTATAAAGCAGGAGGAGGAGCTGAGCAGATTATACACTGTGTCCTAAATGCAGGCAGCATGTTATACAGTGGGAGAAGCTGAGCAGATTGTACATAGTGTCCTATCTGCAGGCAGCATGTTATACAGTGGGAGAAGCTGAGCAGATTGTACATAGTGTCCTATCTGCAGGCAGCATGTTATACAGTGAGAGAAGCTGAGCAGATTGTACATAGTGTCATATCTGCAGGCAGCATGTTATAGAGCAGAAGGAGCTGAGCAGATTGTACATAGTGTCCTATTTGCAGGCAACATGTTATAGAGCAGGAGGAGCTGAGCAGATTGTACATAGTGTCCTATCTGCAGGCAGCATGTTATAGAGCAGGAGGAGCTGAGCAGATTGTACATAGTGTCCTATCTGCAGGCAGCATGTTATAGAGCAGGAGGAGCTGAGCAGATTGTACATAGTATCCTATCTGCAGGCAGCATGTTATAGAGCCTGACTAAAAGTCTCTCAGAGAGCTCTTGTGGGTAGAGTCCATTATTTGCGCACAGTCCTTGAGGCAGGAAAAAGTGTAGCAAACAAAGGGACTCCTATCCAGATGAGGGACAGGGTCCTTGAGGTTAGGTAGCTCTGCTTCAGCAGAGATGGGGGCTATCCTAGCACAACTGGGGAAAGTTCAGGACAGTTTCTGACTTTAGTAAATAAATAAGGGGAGAGTCCCAGGAAAGTTTCTGGCTCAATAGCAGGGGTTAATGGGCACAGCCCAACTGTAGATATCAGAAGAATATTTACACAATTGTAGCAGTGAGTGGGCTTCAGCCCATCAAGGGTAACTCACAAAAATTCTGGATTCTGGATCCTGTGGAAAAACAGCAGCCGGCTGAGGAAACCCGGTGGCAGTTGCAGTTCGTCTGCGTTCTCTAGGGTCTCCTAACATTCAGGGGCGGCACCGGCATCCTCTGGGGTGTCAGCTTCTCCAGCCGGTGGATCCATCAGACTCATCATCACAGACGGATCCAGAAACAAATAAATAGGCGCTTGGCCTAGCGCCCTTTCAGCCTCCAACTCTTCCGGGGCCGGGAAATCACCCCATCAGAACATTGGTGTCATTGGAGAATCATCCCTGCTGGAACTACTGGTTTTCCTTCCTCCAAAGCTGCTTCATCTGCCACTGAAGGCCCGTGAGAACCCACCACACTTGCTACCGGAGAGGCCGCTTGTGCTCACAATAACAGTGGGGCACTCACATGGGTCACCGATTGGGGCACCGCAGGCTGAGGAATCGCCAGAGGCTGCAGCCAGAAGTCTTCCTCGCAGAAGTCCTTGTAGGCCTCCTTCACAGGTTCAGGGATTCGGATCACACCAGTCGCCCAGGGTCCTCGAGGTTCTTCCTGCGGGCTAAATTCAATCCACTCCCCGGCTCTCAGGTTGTGGAGTCACTCCAACAAGTCAGGCCGCTTCACAGACCGGCGGGGAATGAAGACCTCCTGTCTGGTGAAGTCCTCTGTGGGGAAGCTGAAACCTCGCTGCTGGTCAAAGCAGCGGACTTGGCTGGTGGTCCGGTTGCCCTCCTCGTGCAGCCTGCTTTGAACCGCAGGGCCTCCTTCTCACGCCTGCGCTGATCAGAGACAGCGTCTCTGAGATGCCGACGGAGGGCCTCACCTCTGACCCAAGGTTGTAGGGGTTCCGGTGCCACGGGCTTATTCCCAATGCAGGCTCAGCCTCCACAGGTGCCGGAACAGGAGCAGGAACAACTGGAAGGTCGAAAGCAGCGGGAGCGGTGAGGATGTCTTCAGCCCTGGAACTGGCTCCACCGCGTGGGCCCTGGGCACCAACATGGTAGCCAGGAGAGGCAGAAGGTACCGCCAGGGTTGGCCATGGCGCTCCGTCACTGACCTGAGGTAGGTCTGCATGATGGAGGCGTGGGTCATGCCTTGGTGCAGCCGGTGTCCCGCGAGGGTCTTCGGACTGGCTGGGCAGACACCGCGATTACGGTCTCTAGAGCTTCAAGGAACTTTGGTTCATCAGCAGGGGGTAGAGGTCTGGGACCAGACATGTTGCTGATGACCTCTCTCCACAAAGTCCACTGAAGTTCTGGCATTGCGTTGATGTGTGGCAGGAAGTCCACTTCGCACCAGAGGGTGGAGTCAAAGTCCTTCCCATCAAGGGCTTTATTTCTTCCTGCACCACAGAGCTCTGAGGCAGGAATTGCTCAGGGGGTGGAGCCCATGCAGACTGAGTTCCTGCCAGTGCTTTTTGGCAGGCTGGAATTACTTGTTGCATAGCACAGAGTTTTGCAGCGGTTAACCCCTTCAGTGCTGCAGCAGTGGCTCTTTCAGTAGATGTAGCAGAGCTGAAACTGTTCTTTTGCAGGGATTAACCGCGTAGGTGCTGGAGCAGAGCTCTACAGCAAGTGGAAGCACTTGGGCCTTAACCCGGATGGCAGCAGGGTTAGGCAGCACAGTCTTTTAGTAAAAGTCTATAGTCTATAGTGCCAGTATAAGCCACAGAAGTAAATATCCTGTTCGTGATGCCACTTTTAACTTCCTCCACCGGGGCCTTGCCTTTTCTTGGGGCCTGGAGGCAGCCGGGGCCCAGAATACCGGAGTGGCGGGCGGTTACGGCCTAGGGCACAGTGATGTCAGGGTGCTTGGTATGGGTCCCGGAGGGCTGTCCTACAGCCTGGCAGCTCTTCAGGAGGTGGTGTGTGTAAGAAATATGGAGGGAAAGGCAGATGTACTGGTTCTCCCTGGGGCAACCCCTGAGTGTCTGTAAGATAGATCTCTAAATTATGGATGGGGAAGCCGGTGGTGGTGGTAAACAGCCGTGTCCAGACAGAGGTAACGTTAAGCAAATTAACTTAATTCTTTACTGAACAGGTAGCAGGCAACAGACCTAAACGGTTAACAGCAGATCTGGTACTGGAGTAGTCATGGAGAGGGTCCTCAGGAATAAAGCACCAGCTCAGTAGTAGATGCAGGCTGGGATGGAGCTGTGTCCAAACTGTGGAAGCTGCATCTCTGAGTCTCCTGACTCTAGTCCTGGGATTAGGTTAGGTTCACTCTTTCTCTGCAGACTGGAATCTGACCATGTGCTACTCCCTGCCCCTAGGCATCTCCTGGTCAGGTGGTAGCACCTCTCCAATCACATTCCAGCTTACAATACTGCCAACTCATTGGTCAATAACTTACACCCACTTAACTATTGCCTGTTCAGACAGAATTATTATTACGTAATGACCAGGTTCTAGAACATTCCTAGAGGGTTCATGACTCCCCCTGACAGCTCCTAACCTAGAGAGGGCGTTCTTCACAACTACCAGCCTGCCTATGTATTGGCAGGGGTGTTGCATTTTCAGACTCCAGACTTTGTGAGAACCAAAGTTTTTACTCATCTCAATGGAATCAGTGAATTGAGCCAACACTTATCTTATATTTATGGCCACCTAAGATGAATACTTTATCCTTCCCTTCCTTATAGTCCTTATGTATATTTTCTCATAGATACACAGCTGTTTTCTATCACTATTTGCAGAGATGACATTTTCTAACCAAACCTCATCCCCCTCCTGCAGCCATAACATTAGGGAATAATAACCGTCCTCCCATATAGAGTCCCGAAGGTCTAAATTTATATGCAGGGTATAAATAGTCATAGAAAAGTCATAATATTTTATATAACAGCACAGATTTATTTTATTTTTTTTTACTTTTTAGCCATAAAAATATTCCCATCCGAGGAGAAAACTAGGACAAGTTGCTTTTCACAGACCATTTTAGCAACATTGAATATTCTACCAGTGAGCACTGAATATAAATTCATATCTACAGAAACCGATGCAGCCGCCATAGATAATCCTACGACCAAGGTATTGAGCCCCTCCTACTGTAAGCATTGGGGAGCAGGGGTTATGGATGGTCAAAATGGGCAGTTTCCAAAGGTCCCACATTACTATAGGAAGAGTGAGATGAGAATAAATGGTCTGAAATCTAACATAGAGAACATTGATAAATAGTGTTATGGAAAAGGAATCAGTACAGATTATAACATTTTCTAAATTTAAGAATGGGTGGTCTCCCTGAGCCGGCAGCCGGCCTTGTATGGAGATAAAGAAAGAGATGGTTATCAGTTACTGAGCTGCCACCCACCATACATGGCTGTACTGAGTTACAGGTTCTTCTCATTCTTTTTCCACAGTCACCCTGAGTGTAGATAGGATACTATGTATAATCTACTCAGTTTCTCCTGCTCTATAACACTTTGCATGTACAATGGACGCTATGAACAATCTGCTGAGCTCATCCTGTTCTATAACATGCTGTCTGCACATAGTACACTATGCACAGCTTCTCCTGCTCTATAACATGCTGCCTCCAGATAGGACACTATGTACAATCTGCTCAGCTCTTACTGCACTATAACATGCTCCCTGCAGATAGGACACCATGTACAATCTGCTCAGCTCCTTCTGTTCTATAACATGCGGCCTGCAGATAGGACACTATGTACAATCTGCTCAGCTCCTCCTGCTGTATAACATCCTGCCTGCAGATAGGACACTATGTACAATCTGCTCAGCTCCTCCTGCTGTATAACATCCTGCCTGCAGATAGGACGCTAGTTACAATCTGCTCAGCTTCTCCTACTCTATAATATGCTAACTGCATATAGGACACTATGTACAATCTGCTCAGCTCCTCCTGCTCTATAACATGCTGCCTGCAGATAGGACACTATGTACAATCTACTCAGCTCCTCCTGCTCTATAACATATTGCCTGCAGATAGGACACTATGTACAATCTGCTCAGCTCCTCCTACTCTATAACATGCTGCCTGCAGACAGGATACTGTGTACAATGTACTCAGCTCCTCTGGCTCTATAACATGCTGCCTGCAGATAGGTCACTATGTACAATCTACTCAACTCCTCCTGCTCTATAACATTTTGCATGTACAATGGACACTATGTACAATCTACTCAGCTCCTCCTGCTCTATAACATAGTTACTACAAATGCAACACTTTGAACAATCTGCTCAGCTCCTCCTGCTCTGTATTATTTTCCCTGTACAAAGGACACTATCTACAACCTGCTGCGCTCATCCTGCTCTATAACATGCTGTCTGCACATAGTAGACTATGTAAAGCTTCTCCTGCTCTATAACTTGCTGCCTGCAGATAGGACACTATGCACAATCTGCTCAGCATCTCCTCCTCTATAACATGCTGCCTGCAGAAAAGACACGGTGTGCAATCTGCTCATCGCCTCCTGCTCTATAACATGCTGCCTGCAGATAGGACACTATGCACAATCTGCTCAGCTCCTCCTCCTCTATAACATGCTGCCTGCAGATAAGACACGGTGTGCAATCTGCTCATCGCCTCCTGTTCTATAACATATTCCCTGCAGATAAAACACAGTGTGCAATCTGCTCCTGCTCTATAACATGTTGCCAACAGATAGGACACAGTGTACAATCTGCTCAGCTCCTCCTACTTTATAAGACGCTGCCTGCATGGACAGTATAGGAAAAACTAAAAATACTCACCTGTGCTGCTCTTCATCCCGAACCTGGCGGTATTCTTCTTTAATGTTGACACGCTGGGATTGCTTAGAAAAAAAGAATGATAATTAGCAGGCCAGAGTGCAGGGACAAGATGTCCGGCGCTCCAGGCTGCTAATTATGTACGCCCCCTGCTCCTCCTTCTCTAATGCTCCCAGGAGGCGGGGGCGTGCATAATTAGCAGCCCGGAGCGCTGGACTGTTCAATGTGACATGTTCCCTTTAAGTTCATACAAATGGTGTATACATTGGGGGTCATTTACTAAGGGCCCGATTCGCGTTTTCCCGACGTGTTACCCGAATATTTCCGATTTGCGCTGATTGTACCTGAATTGCCCCTGGATTTTGGCGCACGCGATCAGATTGTGGCGCATCGGCGCCGGCATGCGCGTGACAGAAATCGGGGGGCGTGGCCGAACGAAAACCCGACGTATTCGGAAAAAACGCCGCATTTAAAAACGGAAAATGTGTCGCTCGGGACGCGCTTACCTTCACTCAGACGGCCTCGGTGAATTCCGGCGCGTTAAAATGCTTTTCAGCGCAGCAGCGCCACCTACTGGACGGCGGAGGAACTACCTTATTAAATCCCGGCCGGACCCGAATCCAGCGCAGAGAACGCGCCGCTGGATCGCGAATGGACCGGGTAAGTAAATCTGCCCCATTATTACCTACTGTGACATTTTCACTAGAACCCTGGACAGTACACATGACCCAAATAACCTGAGAGTTACCTCTTGAATACTCATCTCTCTCTATTACAACCCAGTCAGATTGAATTATCCTGAAGCCGTAATATATGTCCTGTCTTATCTAGCTCTTGGACCATTTCCACTCTATCTGACACCGCGGTGTCTTCCAAGAAACCACAGGACTTTGTGTTCCCATGGGGCCATTCTCCTGTGAAAGGCCGTAGCCAGATTATGTCATTTCCATGTATTTCATTTTACTGTGAAATCCCCATAAAAGAAATTATAGACATTAAAGTTAATCGAAACCTCATGGAGGCAAAATAGTTATTAGGCAATTCTTTCTAAGTGTCTCCAGAACTGGGTGGGTTAACCATTCGCCTCCATTCCCAATTGGCAACCAAACAGGAAAACCTTCTGGTGTTTACTCGATTTTATTTTTGAGGGTCTTAGAGATAAAATATTCTGAGTGCATCCAGTCTACATCTGCTCCCAGGAAGGTTTCCTTCCTACAGTCGGAGTAGACATCTCTTCCTAGCTGCTGGCAGTAGACAACTCCAAGCTGCCGGAGTAATCCAGACAAGGAAGAAAGGGACCTCTGGTTGTATCCAACATGGAAATTATCATGACACATCCACATAGTTTTTCGGCGAAGCATTACTTCATGTGGGGATAACTAACCAGAAGCGAAGTTGCGGATTTCGTAATAAGAATTAACGCTGGATGGAACCAGTTGGACGACGCTGGTTTAGAGAAGGACTCCGACCTCACGTAACCCAAAATTCACTTCCTTCTTTATGACGAGTACAAGCTGGACGGGGATGTTGGCTCCGTACAACAGAGAGGATTAGCGATGAAAAATGTTGTCTGAGTTTTAGGCGAAAGACTCAAAGAAAGAAACTATTACTCCTGTTTATTATAAGAAAGTTAGAGAGACACATTTATAGATAAAAAGTATGTGAACATAAGAAACTTTCTTATTTGTCTTGTTCCAAAAAAATCCCCACTTATCAGGCATCTTTCCTCCAACTCATTTTAGTTTCCTATCTTTTTAATTAAAACTATTATGGAGAGGGGAGGGGGGAGAACTCAGATGCCGACTGATCTAATGGATCATTTTGTGTCTAGTCCCTTCTAGATATCTCACTAAGCATTTTATATATACCGTGTAAGACAAGGTTTTCAGCACAAAAAATGTTCTGGAAAAACCTAACTTGGCTTATGCTGGGGACCTGGGTTCAAGTCCCAACCAGGTCAATATCTGCAAAGAGTTTGTATGTTCTCTCCTCCGGTTTCCTCCCAAACTCTAAAACATGCTGGTAGGTTGATTAGATTGTGAGCCCCATTGGGGACAGGGACTGATCTGGCAAACTCTGTGCAGCGCTGCGTAATCTGTGTGCGCTATATAAATAAAGGAATTATTATTATTATACTCCAGTCTATAAAAAAAAAAACTCTGTACTCACTTTTGCCCCCCGCTGGTCCTCTTCTTTCTCCTGATGCTCCGTCTCGGGATCCCCGTGCGCCCCTGTCGCACACACTTGATGACATCATAGTATGTACGCCACCATTGGCACACAGTATGGTCCACATTTACTAAGAACAGTGCAGTTTGTACTATGTGCGATTGCCTGTGTATAGTGCACCAACTTTTTTTTGGTGCACCTTTAACAGGGGAAGTGCGACACATTGGGGCACATTTACTTACCCGTCCCATTGACGCTGCCAATGCGGAATGTCCCACGAGGATTTGGGTCTGCCGCGATTCACTAAGATCGTGCGTCCAATTTCCTGCATGTGTCGCTTCCCCGCTGAGGTCCACCGGAGTTTACCTTCTTCTTCCCGGTGCATGTAAGTGCTGATCTTGCGACACAATTTGGTTTTGAAATTCCGCGGTTTGTCCGAATCAGTCGGGTTGTCCGACATTCACACCCCCGATTTGTGTCGCATACAAGCCGGTGCCGATGCACCACAATCCGATCGCGTGCGCCAAAAACCCGGGGTAATTCAGGGCAAAACGGTAAAAAGCTGGGAAACCCGACAAAAATGCGGTGTTCGGACCCTTAGTAAATGTGCCCCATTATAACTGATATTAGTTATTGTACAAATGTACTATTATGTAGTAGTGGTTTATGGGGTGGCATTTAAGCTGTACCTTTTAGCGTGTCTAGTTTGCTGGTTACTAGCGCGGTCCCTTTAAGTTGAGCTGTGTGACCACCCCACAAATACATGGTAAAAAGAATTAGACCTAATACATGCAGTATAACAGCCAACAATTGTGACTTGATAGTGGGTTGTGTTATCTAAACATGTCAAGAGGATCTTGGATGACTCACAAAATGACCTCTAAATCTCAGCCATATTGGATATTAGATCCTCCGTTCATAGACATAGCAAAGCACGGCTTGGAATAGTAATCCATAACAATATTATATCAACACGTAACAGAATATCTCCTCCATCCCTCAGAAATTGTCATTTTGGCTCCCGTGTCTGTATGATATCATCTTGTTTATATCCTTTTTTTCCCCAAGTTATACACATTAATAAATTCTAGGGTGGAGCAGGATCATGGCAAGCTATTGAAACAATGAGATCATTGTCAAATGTCCCGGACTGTCCAGTAGAAATAAAACGGAGCATGGGTGGCCAAAGCCTAAGCAGACTTGGAGACTAACTACATTGCCTTATAGTACAGAACTAACAAGGCAGAACGTGTAAAAGGAACACAACGAACACTGAGAACCTATGAGATGACCACCCAACGCTGCGGTGGAAAGCGATATTCTAACGGGTGGTCTTCTCAAAAAAGGAAATTCATCATAACAAAAAAAATGGTCTGTTGTGGAGGCTTTTGCGATTCCTTGGTCCCACTAGAGGAGATGATGTTCATAGTGACCTTCATTGATAAAGATTAATTTATACAGATCATCCTCTTTTATCGTAAATTTGATAAAATCGTACCCACAGGATATCGTACTGTATATGAGCAGCTGGATCTAGTACATTATAGGTTACTGAACCAACATACCCTAGTACAAAGGATGGGCTCCAAGGTCATTGCCAAATTGAGCTCTTGGAGATGAATGTGGAAGGGATATTGGAAAGGATTGATAGGTGGATAGATATTCTCACAAGTCCCATTGAAGTGATTGAAGAGACCTGTGCAAGTCTGATCACCTACCAACTCTATGCAGTAGGCAATCCCTGTTCTTGGGTTGGAAATATCCCTTTAAGGGAACAAGGTCCTCAACCTTTAGAACTTGTATCTCCTCTTAAAGGAAGCTTTGTGCCCCTCAGGTACTACAGACAGTCCCCAGTTTACGTACAAGATAAGAACAAACCTATGGAACCTAAGTTGAATTTGTATGTAAGTCGAAACTGTATAATTAATAATTGTAGATTTACACAAAATTTTTTGGCTTTAATTGAACCAAGTATTATCAATAAAGCATCATTACAGACACCTTACAGCTGATCATTGCAGTCTGGGACTATACTAAAGCATCCAGGGATCTTCACCACAGGTCACAGCGGGCGGAGGGGTCCGTCTTTAAGTATGGGTCGTCTGTAAGTCGGGTGTCCTTAAGTAGGGGACCACCTGTAGATTCAAACTGAAAGTAATTATTTCCAAGCAGTAGAGCCAAAAAGTGATAAGTCCTGATCCTCTGATCTTTGTGATGTCCTGCTAGACCACTAACTATTGGAACTGCCTAAAAAATGAATGTTTCTAATTCAATATGTGATGATCTTACACATGTCTCTTCTATTACTGTGATAAACTAGAAAAAAGGACAAAAATAGGTCTAGCAGAATTGTACATTAATTTTATACATCAAGAACTTGGAAATAACTTCATCATGGTTTTAGCAGACAAACTCTTCTTTATTAGAACATGAGATAAAACCAACAAGTACAGTCATGTAGGAACGCAATGACCAACGTGTTTTGGCTTCATATAACAACCCTTAATCATGGTGATCAAGACCATGATTGAATGGGTATTTCTACAAAATTCTTAAATATACTCAGGATAACAAAATAATACATTCTCTAATTCACTGTTATTAACAAAAATACAGCATTTCACAGATATATATTATATATATTCAAACTTGTCTCTATCGGTCCTGATGTTTACATTTTGGTTGTCCCTGGATACGACCATAAACACCTGACTATACTGGGGCATGAATAGCTTCTCATGTACTGCAGGGGGAGGGGCAGGAGGCAGAGAGAACTACAGACACAGGCACCTCCAGCAGCAGCTGCAGAGGAGACAGCAGAAACTCTACAATCAAGATAAGGTCTTGATTGGAGGGGAGGGATTGACATAGCAGGGCTTATTTGGTCAGGTAGCAGAGCGTGTCTTTGTCTCTTATATCCATCTCAGGACTCTGATCTGTCTCATATCTCTTTTTCTATGTGTCAGATATTAGTAGAATCTTTAGAAGCTAAATGAAAGTGTAGCTAAACCCTGTAATAATAATCTAAGCACATTGTCAGCACACAGCATCTGGCAGCACAGAGGGATCATGAAGTACCCTCCCACACTGCTGAATCTTACACTGAGCAGCCTAGGGAGTGATAGGAGCAAAAACAACTACTAACTGAGTACAATTGTAAAGTAAGGGGGTTAAAATGATCTTTATTGTGTAAACATCACTAGGGGATTGAAATTTGAGAACTTGAGAATTTAAGGGCAAACCCCTTTAAGGCTTGTTAGGTCAAGCTGAATCGCATTGGTCAGTATGTTCCTACCTGACTGTACTTGGGGTTATAATCTCATGTTCTAATAAGGAAGAGTTTTTCTGCTACAGCCTTGCTGGAGGTTTTTCTCAGTTCTTCAAGTATTACCATGCTACAGGGGTATGACTGCCTGCATATCCTTTCCCCAAAACCCAGATAGGCCCACCCAAATGTCCCCTTTTGACTCAGCCAAAAAAAAAAAGACCACAGACACGTTTTAACCTTAAACTTTGTGGTATGACGGATAGAGAGTCGGCCACAGCTTTATTAAACTTATAATAAGTAACTCCTACTCGTAGAGTAGCATTGTAACATATAACAAATAAACCCGGGCACCCGTGAGCCCGCCTTCTAGAGGGCATGTAGGTCACATACCCGATATAAAAACTGCCAGCTGTGACATTGGATATGATTACAAGTAGGGGAGGGAGGGTGGGAAGATCCGCAGGAAAGAGAGTGAGCTCAGGCTTGCAGCCTGCTTTATCACTTTTGCCCACCCCTAGATACCACCCACACCTGTAGCCCACCCCCAGTCACGTAGACCATGTACCCGGGGTATAAACAAACTTTTCTTAAAGGGGCCATGCTGCACCTGCTGAAAACCTTGCAAAATTTTCATGCCTGAACCTGCAGGCAGTCATTAGCCCCACGGCTAAGCGCCTGCGGGCTATCAAAAACCTAAATATAGAGGCGGATTAAGATTACCATGGGCCTTTAGCTGTATGAATTTTACAGCACCTACTGGAATCATTTCCTACATATGGTACTAGGATCAGCTTCTTGGGGAATGGAGGATGTGACCCTTCTGCTTGCTTTCAATATGCGGTTTCAGGACCTTTGGAGGACCTTCAAAGGCCCTGAAATGGCTCTTGTGTACATGTGTATTGCAAGAAGTTGTCACGGGTGCCCCTGCAACCCATGTCTTGGGTCGCAAAGGCACCCGTGCACCTCTGTGTGCCCCCCCCCCCCACACACACACACACACACACACCCGCAGTCTCACTCACCTCTCTACGATCCAGTAGAGTCTCCTGCCGCCCGGCATGTGCATCCCTGTCTCCTAGTACGTGCGCTGGTTCTGCAAGATTTAAAGGGCCAGCTCGCTGCTAACCTGGTAATTAAATAAATAGCCAGCCTCTTCCCATATGCCCCGCCGATCTCAGTGCCTTTGTGAAAAGCTTGTTCCCTATGCCCTGCGATTGTTTGGTGAATTCCCGTTGAACTCGATCCTGTGCTGCCTGTCTCGACCTCCTGCCTGTCCCCGACCACGATTCTGCCTCACTACTCTGTACCTCGCCTTGGCCACCACCACGAGCAAAGTAGAGCCTGTGGAGCGACCTGGTGGTACCACCCCACAGCAAGTCCAACCCGCTTTGTGGGGGGCTCTGGTGAAAATCAGGTGCCACTTAGACTCCGCTCCCAGGTGTTGGCTTACATCATCGTCCGTGGTGGTCCAGGGGGTCCACTATCCCTGAATCCTGACAGCAGGAACAGATGTGTGAGGGTTTCATGGGCAAAGGTCCTTATCAGTATTAAATTTGGTGGCTGATTTGGGTAGCTATAAGCCCCCTAGAATGCTTGGGCCCTGGGATACTGCTCAAGCTTCCTATTTATATATAATCTACTACTACCTACATAGCAAGCAGCAGGTAAGTGGACTCATATACAACAAGAGGGTAAGTTAGTCATTCTTTTCATACATCCCCACCCTCGCTTGGTTCACACTTTAGAGGGCAATTCTTTTTTTCCATCTTGCTAACATAATTACACATAGAATTAAATTTCTACAAAGTTTTTAAAGTTTCATTATGTTTTATTTTAAGAAGGAACCTAAATAGTTTGAAACACTATGCAGGCCCAGTGATGTAGACGCTCTCTCCTTTACAGGGATACGATTTGTCCATCTGTTTTTGCATTCAGGAGAACTTTTGCCATCATGCCACTGAATTTTATAACTCACCTATTGCTCCAGGAAAACAATCTCCTGGACTGGTCTTGTGTCTGGAGGAAGAAAAGAAAAATTCTTTGCATTTTATAGTCTAACTTCTTAGAATAGCTACCCTGTCACTTTTTAGGAATGGTTTGAAGAGGAATGACTAGTGTGGTCACTTCTTCCACTTTGTCAGGCAGTGGTTGTGCACGAGAAGAGAGTCGGAATAGCTAAAACATATGTTGCCTGTTACCTCTTTTTATTAGAGAGGACATAATGATTTTATTTCCATTGGCACGGTAATACTTACAGTTTTGGGTATGTAAGGCCTCGGGCACATGGCAGTAATGTGGCTTCGTAAAAGTTCCAGGTTGTATGAGGCGTATTATGGTGCCAAACAAAGCCACGCTATTACCCAGTGATATAGACTATTTTTGATCAGAACAACCCAATTTTACTGATTTTAATTATCGTTGATTTTAGAGAAGGAGACGCTGAAATGTGTAACTTTAAGTTACTTACATCCAGATTCTGCCAGAAGTGTGGAGGAAGGGAAAACTGTAGTCCCAAGTAGTTAAGGGATCGGTCATTTTAGCATCTTGAAAGGTCCATGTGCCCAAAAAGTGCACTGGCACCCAGCTAGTATAAGACTCAGGTGCCTAGGACCCACAAGTGAAACTGATTCTAGGGGCCCGCCATAAATATCACCTATATTGAGGGAGTCTGGGAACCAGTAATTTCTAGACACTTGCAGGGGAAGGCAAATATTGTGCTACTCCACCATCCAACATTGTAGCCAATATAGTCACAGTACTCCCCACATCAGCTAATATATTCACATTGCCCCCACAGTAGCCAACAGCCACAGGAACACTATTTTGCCAATAGTTACAGGGCCCCCAGTTTGCCAGTAGTCACAGGGCCCTCAGCCAGTAGTCCAAGGACCCCCAGTTAACCAATAGTCCCAGGGCCACCGTTGGCCAGAAGTCACAGGGCCACTAGTTATAGCCCTCCTCCCTCTCGCATTGAACTCTGTGCTAAAGGCATCTGCCTCTTAAAGAACTGTCAGCTTAGGAATAGTACTTGTGGAGCCATTTCTGACCACATCAGGTGCTATTATTTTTATGCGCAGGGGATTCCAATGGGCATGAAGGTCCCTGCCAATGGGCAAAGCTTGGACTCCATGCCCCATGCCTTTTAAAAAATTCCCAATTTTTTGGCTCATAAAATGGGCATGAAATTTCCTCCACCCTGAGATATCAGACCATGGCTGAGTAGTAGCTGCAGCAGCCACAGCAGTGCAGTAGTTACACTGGGGCTCATTTACTAAGGGTTGCGCTGCTCACTTTTGTCAGACTGTTTGTCTTTTTTTGGGGATTGCACGGCTTGGACAGATATTTAATAGGTTTCTGTGCTGGGATTTTGGCGCACGCAATCGTTTTTTGGCTTCCATGTGACACAAATCGGGGGGCGTGCCGTCGGATGATCCGACTGATTCGGACAGAGCGCGGAATTTAACTTTCAAATGGGGTCGCAAACCCATGCACTTACGTGCACCACTTAAAAGATGGTGAACTCTGTTGGACCTGAGCGGGGAGGCGACACATGCAGGATATCGGGTGCACAATCTTAGTGAATCGCAGCACAGTGCATTATCATCGGAAAATGCACTTTCAATGAACACCAGCAGAGGGGTAAGTAAATGTGCCCCATTGAGTTTTCTGCAATACTCATTACCATTGTGTGCCGACCAGTCTGGGCCCCTGGACACAAAAGGGCCCCAAAGCAGCTACTACAATGGCAATTACACCAACTCATACAAGTATTTTTGGGGCGATTGCATCATTCTTAATCTCAGGTTAAAATTATCCGACCAGAAGCAAAGTAGCTGCCTGATACTTCAAATTCAGATGAATAATCAATCTCGAAAGTTTTGCTCATGTCTACAAATAATCTAAGGCACCACTATTACTTTTACTTGGCGGTTACAAACCAATATGAAGTCCCTCCTTTATCAGGGAAAGCTGAGGCGCCCCTCAAGATGAGTTGCATTTCTTGAGAATGTAAAAATCATGGCTTAAACACTTCACTAACCTTACCCTTTCCTCCAAATTTGGCCACATAACCAATTTCTCCATAAGACGTTTAAGTACCAGTAATTTTAAACTTGTATGTATAATTGGATGTATAATGGCTTTCTTTCTTCTCGTGGATCCTGGGTTTGTTATGTCATCTGCCAGCAAATTACCTGTAGCTGTGGTAAAATAGCTATTAAAAAGGTGGCAGCTGAGGGACTGGGTGGAAAAAAAAGCTGTGTAGAAATTTAAAAAAAAGTTACAGCAATGAACCGAGCCGGGTATGGAATTGTAAAGCATAGCCAAATTGTTCTGAACAGAGCTGGAGGGATTGTATGTCATTGCAGAGACAAATTAGGAACAGATGGCCAGAGAAAAACACAGAAGTAGATGGGGGCATTGAGCAAGGAAATGGCAGAGAGCGCAGTACTTTATCACGCTTGTATCCTGATGGAGTTTATGTAGCAAGTGAACCCAGTGTAGAGGTTTAGACAGCGAAACCTGTCACAGTCGAAGAGAAACATAGGTCAAAATGAAGGGCTCGGATTAACGTTGATGGAGTAGCCTGGTAGAAAGATTTCATGGGAATCCCCCATTACACCTCTGGTGGTATCCAAGATCCAGCTAAACGTCTATACAACCCACATATAGGTGTTTTATTATTGCTAAGCAGCCATTTTTAGAGGCATAAACTACCCAAATCCAGGGGCATAACTGTAGATTAGTGGGCTTGCCAAATAAGTATAACCGGCTTTAGCAAGGTGAGTGTGCAAAATCTCCACCAGGGTCTAACAGTGTATGGGGGTAGATGTGAACCAGGGGATGAGTGAGTTGCTTGCGGCCTAGCCATGGGTGAAGAGTGGGGGCATGTGGTATAAAGATACCTCCCAACCATCCTAGATAGAGAGGGACACTCCCTGTCTGGCCCGGCGGGAGGTAAGTGCCGGATCATCAACTCTGTCAGCATCCTGCGGACACCAACAAAGCTGATTACAGTAATAATGTAGAGAGCCGGCAGCTCCCTGCACTATCACTGTTCCTCCTCTTCTACTTCTGAATGTAGCAGAGCTGGCAGGCATGATGTGATGATGGCATCTGCCTGCCGGATTATCTGCTACATAGAACAGAAGGAGAGAAGATTGGAGCTGCTGCTGAAGAACGGTAAACGTGAGAATATGTTTATTATTTTATTCTGGTGGGTGAGCTACTAGGGGAGCACAATAAGAGGGGGGGCCGCTGAGGGAGCACAATAAGAGCGGGAGCTGCTGGGGAAGCACAGTAATAGGGGGAGCTGCTGAGGGAGCACAATAAGTGGCGTAGCTGCTGGGGGAGCAGAAAAAGTGGGGGGCCTATGAGGGAGCACAATAAGAGCTTGAGCTGCTGGGGGAGCACAGTAATAGGGGAAACTGCTGGGGGAGCACAATAAGAAGGGGGGCTGCTGAGGGAGCAAAATAAGAGCGGGAGCTGCTGGGGGAGCACAGTAATAGGGGGAGCTGCTGGGGCAGCACAATAAGAGGGGGAGCTGCTGGGGGAGCACAGTAATAGGGGGAGCTGCTGGGGGAGCACAATAAGAGGGGTAGCTGCTTGGGGAGCACAATAAGAGGGGGATCTGCTGGGGGAGCACAATAAGAGGGGGAGCTGCTGGGGGAGGTAGAACAAGATGGGGAGCTGCTGGGGGTACTATAAGGTGGAACTATTGGAGGTACAATATAAGAGGAGCTACAATATAAGAGGAGCTGGGGATACAATGTGAGGGGGAGATGACGGGCACTAAAGCAGTGTGGGGGTGGAATTAGTAGTGGAGCAAAAGGCATGCAAAAAAATGGCACGCATAGCACGTATAGCACGTATTTTGTTCCTCTTTCTATGCTTTGAAACTTCGGAGTTATGGGTAACAAGGTTCGCCCCTGTGGCACTCATAGTTTATAGATGTTACAGCAGAGGCCCACAATGTTAGTTGCCTTAGGCACGGACACAAACAAGGAACAAAGATGGTGAACAACTTACAATTCTTTTATCCCCGATCATTGGTCTACAACAAACTTCCCTTTATATATCAGCAGCATTGGCAGCACAAGTCAGTGATGTTCTCACAGAAATCTCAAGATGGAGACCCAGTACACATGGCAGAGCTTATATTTATAATATTTGTACTCGGCCTATGTAATGTTCTGAGGAACCTGAGGAACCACTCCCCCCAATTTCTGTCGCGTGAAAGCCGGTACCGATGCGCCACAATCTGGTCGCGTGTGTCAAAATCCCGGGGTTATTCGGCCCCAAACGGAAATATTCGGGAAACCCAAGGAAAGTGCGCAAATCGGACCCTTACTAAATGAGCCCCATTGTTTCCACCATCTGGCTCCTACTTCCTTCACATCACTTTAAAGCAGAAGTTCAAATGGTCAAATTACCTTTTTAAAGTGATCGCCTAAGACCATAGGAAAACATATTTCTGGTCTTCTTAACCCCTTCCCTTTTTCGTTTCCCTTTTTTACTCCTCGCCTTCAAAAATCTATAACTTTTTTACATACAGCCATGAGTTTTCTAGGGAATAATGCAACAAGTTTTTCACACTTGGATTTGGGAATTCTTTGCCTCTTCCTTGCAGATCCTCTCCAGTCCCCTCATGTTGGATGCTGTCTCTCCAGGGACGCTGATGCTGCCCCCTATGTGTCACTTCTGGGATTGTATTTGGCAGGTGATGAGCAGTGCCTGGTTTTCTCCACCGCTTAGAATTAATACCAAAAAGTTAAATCTGCATCTCATTAGACCTGTATATTTATTTGGGTGCAGTGAATTAAGGAGTGCTATACACTCACCGGCCACTTTATTAGGTACACCATGCTAGTAACGGGCAGTGCATTGACTGGCACAGACTGGAGGCATCTGTGTAGCATTAGGTCTGAAAGATGAGCCTGGCTGCTGCATTGAGAATAGATTGTAGAGGAGAGAGTCTAGTAAGCAGAAGACCAATTAGTAGGATGTTATAGTAGTCTAGTTGAGAGGGAATCAGAGCGACACTTAGTATTTTAGAGGTTTCAATGTTAAGAAATGGGCAGATTGTAAAATTTTTTGTGAGAAGCAGGTGGCAAGACTGAGCAGGTGAATAAATATGCCTGCCAGTATGGGTGCTGGGGGGCAACCAGGTCTTGGTCCCTGCCGGCGCTGTGCTGCAGCGGTGGTGGACGCCATGTGGTGCCGCACACAATAGCGCAGGGACCCACCAAAAAGAGGTCACCTTGAAGTGGTTGGTGGGCTTATACAATTTGATCAAAATGTAACTAAGAACCTCGAGTTTGTTATGTAATGTAGCCTAGTGGCAGTAGATCATTGTGTGATGTGTGGATGTGTGGTCCAGTTCTTTTTCTCTCCTCATGTTGGTTTAGTATATTCTATCCCTTCATTTATTTAGTTTTTTGCCTGTTACCAGCACTCCACCCCATTCGAACCAGGTGCTTTTTAATTAGCAGGAGACTGCAAATAGGGGCCGCCTACTTCCTCTCTAGTGCCTGAGACTAAATGGAATAGTGAGTACTGAACACCTGTTCACACACGGTGAGCTTTTTTCCTGTTCACATGGTGCGGTATTGCATGGCGTCCGCTGCTTCTGTTGTGCAGTGCTGGTGGGGACCCGGGCCTGGAGCCATGGGGGCTATGCCTGCCAGTACGGGTACAGGGGGCAACCAGGTTTTGGTCCCTGCCGGCGCTGTGCAGCAGCAGTGATGGACGCCATGTGGTGCCGCACACAATAGCGTAGGGACTAGAGATGAGCGAGCACTAAAATGCTCGGGTACTCGTTATTCGAGACAAAGTTTTCCAGATGCTCGATTGCTCGTCTCGAATAACGAGCCCCATTGAAGTCAATGGGAGACTCGAGCATTTTTCAAGGGGACCAATGGTCTGCACAGGGAAGCTTGGCCAAACACCTGGGAACCTCAGAAAATGATGGAAACACCATGGAAATGGACAGGAAACAGCAGGGGCAGCATGCATGGATGCCTCTGAGGCTGCTTAATCGCACCATTATGCCAAAATTATGGGCAACAGCATGGCCATGACAGAGTGACGAATGAGGCTAAATAGCATCTAAAACATGCAGTAATTGACCCTGACACTATAGAAGACGGCATGCAGCGGCAGCAGCGGCAGGCTAGAGAGTGGCATGTCGACATTCCCCTAAATGGACTCAGGCTTCAAACCAATTTAAAAAATTCCTTTTGGCAAGGATAACGTGTAGCACTGTATTTATCAGTATCTTGCCTGGTTAAGGCGGCAGAGAGGAACCAAAGAAGGTGAGCAAGAAGCGCTGAAATGATTTCCTATGTGAACAAAAGGTTGACGGTATATTTAGTCAATAACATAGCATGGTGGCGACATAGTGACCAAGTTCCATAACGTATCTGGTGAAACACCCGAAAAATGAGCCTGACACAGCTCGTTTGATAAGGTGACGACATGTGGAGGCAGCCATGGAGACGACTTCCATGATTAAGAGTGACTACTGGATGCCCCAGTAGTCACTGATGTATGGAGGCAGCTATATGGAAGACTTTGGGAGGCAGCTATGGAGATGACGTGTGGAGGTAGCAATGGAGAAAATGTGTGGAGGCAGCTAAAAAGACGACGTGTGGAGGCAGCTATGGAGACAATTAAATTTGGATAGTGCCTGTATGTGGCAGTCCAAAAAAGTTTTCAAACCAGAGGAGCAGGTAGGTGTCCCTCCAGAAAAATTAAATAAATTGGGTGCCTGTATGTGGTACTCCCAAAAAAATTTTAAAATAGAGGAGCGGGTAGGTGGCCCTCCAGAAAAATTAAATACATAGAGTTGCCGAGACTGGGGACAGGTGACAGTGTCTTGCTGGGGTGACATAAAACTGGCAAAGGCCTGTAAAGCGTACCCCTGCCAGTGCTGGACAAGCTGCCTGCTCGCCTACTCTCCCTCGCTACTTGTCCCGCAGAAGTACGCCCTCTGCCGCTAGCGCTGTCAGAAGGGAAATACTGTTTCAGCTTGTGCACCAGGGCCTGCTGGTATTCATGCATTCTCACACTCCTTTCCTCTCCAGGGATGAGAGTGGAAAGATTTTGCTTGTACCGTGGGTCCAGGAGAGTGAATACCCAGTAATCGGTGCTGGAATAAATTCTTTGAACGCGAGGGTCACGGGATAGGCAGCCTAGCATGAAATCTGCCATATGCGCAAAAATTCACTCCCTTCACTGGCCTGACTGCCCATTTCCTCCTCCTCCAACTCCTCTTCTTCTGCCCAGACATGCTGAACAGTGAAGGACTGAACAATGGTCCCCTCTACTGTCTCGCCAACATTCTCCTCCTCTTCCTCCTCCACCTCCTCCGATATGTGCTGTAATCGGTGCTGGAATAAATTCTTTGAATGCGAGGGTCCCGGGATAGGCAGCCTAGCATGAAATCTGCCATATGCTCCAGAGTCCCAACGCGCAAGAATTCACTCCCCTCACTGGCCTGACTCTCCATTTCCTCCTCCTCCTCCAACTCCTCTTTTTCTGAGGGTGCTTTGGCTATCAATAAGGGAATCTTCTTCCCCCATCTCTTGTGACGAGCGCAAAGCTTCCGACTTCATGCTGACCAGAGAATTTTTCAACAGGCCAAGCAGCGGGATGGTGAGGCTGATGGGAGGGAGCAGGTGGAGGAGGGGTGGGAGGAGGAGGAGGCATAGTAGGCCTGAGAGACCTGGACCGAGGTAGGCCCCGCAATCCTCGGCGTTGGCAGTATATGAGCAGCCCCAGGGTCAGACTCGGTCCCAAAGATAACCCAATGTGCCGTCAGCGATACATAGTGGCCCTGCCTGGCAGCAAACGTCCATGTGTCCGTGGTCAGGTGGACCTTGTCAGAAATGGCGTTGGTCAGGGCACGGGTGATGTTGTCTGACACGTGCTGGTGCAGGGGTGGGACGGCACAATGGGAAAAGAAGTGGCGGCTGGGGACCTAATGGAAAACCGAAGCAGCAACCAGACAAGTGGTTTGTGACTCTGGGAAGGGTCCAGAAAACAGTTCCTCAAAATGTGCTGGTTCAAATGCCAAATTTTCCTGGGAGGAGTGCTTACTTGGGTAACACGGGTGGACTGCGTGGAAGACTGACTGGTGGACAAATGGCTAGAAGCATTGTCCGCAATCCACGACATCACCTGTTCGCACTGTTCTGGCCTCAACAGTGAGAACAGTTCCTCAGAGTAGGCCGGCTCAAATGCCAAATTTTCCTGGGAGAGGGCAGAATGGGGGGAAGGAGGTTGAGGTGGAGGTGCTGGAGGAGTGCTCACTTGGGTAACATGGGTGGACTGCATGGAAGACTGACTGGTAGACAAATTAGTTGAAGCATTGTCCACAATCCACGACATTACCTGTTCGCACTGTTCTGGCCTCAACAGTGTTCTACCACGAGTCCCAGTAAACTTGAGACATGAAGCTAGAGAGTGTAGCTCTGCGGCTTTGCCCGGCTCCCTCATCAGCAAGTGGTGTCTCACGCCACCCAGGACCACAGCCTCTGACCCCTGCAGTAATTGGACGCCCATGCCCTCGTTCTCTACCCCTAGCCCTCGGGTTCAACATTTTCAAAATTAAAGTCTATTATATAGACAAAACAGAAATATATGTTTTTTTTGTGTTTTTTAAATTTTTTATTTTTTTGTGTTTTTTTATTTTTTTATAGAACAAAACGTGAGCACATGGTAGAGATGTGGGTCGGCAGCCCACCATTTATAACAACAGAAGGGTGTTATGCCACCCCTGTATAAGAGTCCTCTAATATTAAAGTGACATTGGTGTGCTATAGATGGACTCGGAACTATAAGGCATTCATGAAAACTACCCAGATATCATTGCTACAAGGTGCACCAAATCACTTATGTATTATTGACAGTGTAAGGGGTATATCTAAAAATTTACAGTATATAACTTAAAACCTGTACATGTAGGACAGCTAGTGAAGAGCAGAAGTAAATCTATAGCTCCTCCTAGTGGTGTCTGAGGTGTAGTGGAGATTAAAGAATGTGTAATATATTATGCAGAAAAACATGTCTGGCTCACGTAGAAGTCCATGGAGGCTGCTGTGATGGTTTTATGTGGTCATATATGTACATGGGGTATAGTTTTCATATTAAGTAGCTCAAGGACCTTTGATGATGTCACCCTGGTCACATGACATTAGGTCACGCCCCCATGGACTCGCTCCAAAGCTGCATAGTTACCAGGCAAGATTATAACTCTGATTTTATGGGGATCTGAGGGGAACAATTTTTAGCTAAAAGCAGGGTGTCAGATAGTTACTAGATCTCTATAGGAACCTGCCACTACCTGTATTTGTGAAAATAGTGGTGACGGGTTCCCTTTAAAACCTGTACATGTAGGACAGCTAATGAAGAGCAAAAGTAAATCCATAGCTCCTCCTAGTGGTGTCTGAGGTGTAGTGGATATTAAAGAATGTGTAATATATTATGCAGAAAAACATGTCTGGCTCACTAGCTCAAGGACCTTTGATGATGTCACCCTGGTCACATGACATTAGGTCACGCCCCCATGGACTCGCTCCAAAGCTGCATAGTTACCAGGCAAGATTATAACTCTGATTTTATGGGGATCTGAGGGGAACAATTTTTAGCTAAAAGCAGGGTGTCAGATAGTTACTAGATCTCTATAGGAACCTGCCACTACCTGTATTTGTGAAAATAGTGGTGACGGGTTCCCTTTAAAACCTGTACATGTAGGACAGCTAATGAAGAGCAAAAGTAAATCCATAGCTCCTCCTAGTGGTGTCTGAGGTGTAGTGGATATTAAAGAATGTGTAATATATTATGCAGAAAAACATGTCTGGCTCACAGGCAAAACTATCACCAACCAAGTATCATAAATCTGCTAAGCTTTACAGGAGCTGTGCCCATCAATTTTCCCTTTACTGCAGCATCGTTTTGTTTTTTTGTTTTTCTGCATTATTCCTGTCCTATAATAATATGTTATGGCACATTACTCCCGTAGTGTGATATCTGGTTTGACTGCTAGTATAGTTCATCACATGACATCACTATCCCTGTACTGTGACATACAATACCTATATTTAATATTTCGGAGCTGTGGCTTGACTGTTTGTTATGCTTATTTACATCTTTGTGTTTGTCATCTCTGTACTGTGACATCACTGTATGTATTGTCCGTCCTGTTACATTAATGTGTGAATTATCTCTGTCCTGTGACATCAATGTGTGAATAGTCTCTGTCCTGTTACATCCCTGTGTGTATTATCCCTGTACTGTGACATTACTGTGTATATTATACCTGTACTGTGACATACAGTATATGTATTCAATATTTTTGTACTGTGACAAAACTGTGACAAAACTAGCGCACGGCCCTTAGTAAATGTGCCCCACTGTTTATAATATACCTGTACTGTGACATCATTGGCCTACATTTACTGTGCAGTTTGCGTCATTATTCTGAGTAGACTGCACATAATTACATGTGCAAACTGATGATGTGTTTCCGACAGAATTGTGTCGCGGCTGCACTTTAGTTGCACAGTATTGTGTTGTGGCATACAAAGGGAAGTCCAACATAATTGCCGCACACCCGTTAAACTACATCAGTAGTAAAGTACAGCACATAAGAAAAAAACTGCTGCACTCAGATCCTGCACATTGGGTGCCCACAGAGTCTGCCAGATACATGATCTGGTCTACATGAATCAGGCGTACTCTGCACAATAATGAAACAAATTGCATGCAGTGTGTTTAAAGGGGTTGTCCGAGTTTTGAAAAAAAAATATATGTGGCCGGGAGCGGGCTGCCTAAAACAATAAAGATGTACTTACCTTCCGGTGCCCTCCGGTATCCATGTTTATGTTATGGTATGGTTTGTTTGTTTACATGGCGCCCGGAGCGACAGCAGCGCTGGATACAGCTTCTGGCCAGCCGTGGCCGGGTACGCCAATCCGTCCCTATACACAGCATTGTGTATGGGGGCCGGAAGGTTGTCGGGTCCGGCCGGACGCTGGATACCGGAGGGCACCGGAAGGTAAGTACATCCCGCTCCCGGCCACATATAGTTTTTTTTCAAACCTCGGACAACCCCTTTAATATCTCTGCACTGTAACGGATCTATATTTAATATATCAGCACAGTGACATTTATTATCCCTTTGTGTATATCTTCTCGGTACTGTTACATCACTGGGCATATTATCATTGTACTGTGACATGACTGTATGTACTATCTCTGTACTGTTACATGGCTGTTTATTATCCCTATGCATATTTTCCTTGTACTTTGGTATCCCTTTGTATATTATCCCTGTACTGTGGCATACCTCTGTTTAAAGGAAACCTGTCACCAGAAGGCTACATTTCACTGGTGACAGATCCCAATAGGCAGTACATTCCATCACTCTTATTTTCACAACTGAGATCCCCTCCTTTCGTGTAATATCCACAGCTAAAGCTGACCTGGCTCCCTGCCAACAAGTCCTGCTCAAGTCCTGGAGTGTTGCTTTTATTAAAATCACAACGTTCACTTGGCACTTTGCATAACACTTAGTTTGGCCCCCAATCGTTAATATTCCATTTCTTCCCCTCCCATATCCACCCTGTGACTGACCCTCCCTTTCTGACGCCGGCTCACCGCACAGGAAATCTTGCACCGTGAGCCGTAAACTCTGGCAGTGAACTGCGCATGTGCACCATCTCTGCGCTTTTCAACTGGGCTCATAACTAGGGTGTACAGCTAAAAAAAGCCATGTTCCACAGCAATGCCCCCTTACTCCACAGTAATAATAATAATAATAATTCTTTATTTATATAGCGCCTACAGATTAAGCAGAGCTGCACAGAACTTGCCAAATTGGTCCCTGTCCCCATGGGGCTCACAATCTAATCAACCTAGCAGTATGTTTTGGAGTGTAATAACCGTATTAATGCCAACACTCTAGATAAAATGCCCACAGTAATTCCCCACACGTCACAATATTACCCACACTCTACAGTAATGCCTGCAGTCCACAGTTACAACTCCTTTTTACAATAACGCCCCCAGTCCACAGTAATAACCCCTTTCTACAGTACTGCCCCAGTCCACTGTAAAGCTCCCAATCCATTAATGCCCCACTATATAGTAATACCATCTCTATATAGTACAGCTCCCAGTCCACTGTAATGCCCCCTCTGAATAGTACAGCTCCCAGTCTACAGTAACACCCCCTCTCTATGGTACAGCTTTCAGTCCATAGTAATGGCTCCTCTATATAGTACAGCTCCAAGTCCATAGTAATGCCCCTATATAGTACAGCTCCCAGTCCCCAGTAATGCCACCTCTGTATAGTACAGCTCACAGTACACAGTAATGCCCCCTCTATATAGTACAGCTCCCAGTCTACAGTAATGCCCCCTCTGTATAGTACAGCTCCCAGTCCCCAGTAATGCCCCCTCTGTATAGTACAGCTCCCAGTCCGCAGTAATGCCCCCTCTATATAGTACAGCTCCCAGTCCGCAGTAATGCCCCCTCTATATAGTACAGCTCCCAGTCCGCAGTAATGCCACCTCTGTATAGTATAGCTCCCAATCCACAGTAATGCCCCCTCTATATAGTACACAGCCCCAATCCCAGTATGCCCGCTCTATATAGCAATACAGTCCCGGCATCCAGCATAATGCCCTCCTCTATATAGTACAGCTTCCCCAGTCCCCAGTAATGCCACCCTCTATTATACAGCTCTCCCTGCGTCCACATAGGCCCTCCGGGGCCCTCCTCATATAGTACAAGCTCTCATCACAGTAATGCAGCCCCCGCACACAAGTAAAGCTCCCAGTCCCAGTAGAGGAACCCCCGATATGTTAACAGCTCCCAGTGCCCAGTATGCCCCTCTATTAGTAAGCTCCCTCCTCCAGTATATGCCCCTCTGTATAATACACTGCATCTAAAGTGATGTCCCCGTATATATATGTACGCTGCCAGTTCCCCAGTAATGCCCCACCTCATATATAATACAGCTCCTATCCCCCGTAATGCCGATCGCCTCTATATATTACAGCTCACCAGTCCCCAGCAATGCCCCTCATATATACGACTGGCCAAAGTTCCCCCAGTAATGCCCCACTCTATATATTACACGCTCCCCCAGTCCACAGTAATGCCCCCCTATAGTACAGGCTCCATGTCTACATAATAGTCCCCTCTATATTGATACAAAGCTCCCAATCCAAGCAAATATGCCCCCCTATATATCAAAGCTCCCCCGGTCCCCAACATAATAATGCCCCCTTATTAGACAGCTTCCATCTGACAGTAAGTTATCCCCCCTATATAGTAACCAAGCCCCCGATTCTCAGTATTCCCCTCCTTATATAGTAACAAAAACCAAAAAAAAGCCCCAGATCCACAGATAATGCCCCCCTATATAGTACAGCTCCTCCCGTCTACAGTAATTCCCCTCTATATTAGTACAGCTCCCATCTCCGTAATGCCCCGTCTAGTACTACACTACCAATGCCTCCCTGACATCCATCCCCAGTAATGCCCCCTATAGAAGAATACCCCCATCCCAGTAATGCCCCTTATATAGTACATCTCCTCAGTCCATCAGTAATCCCGCTCTATATATAGCAGTCCACACAGTAGCCCTTATTAGTACCCCCGGTCCCACAGTTAATAGCCCTCCTCATCTAAGATACAGCTCCTCAGTCCACAGTAAATGCCCCCTCAATATAACAGCCCGTCCCAGTATCCCCCTCTATAAGTCCTCAAGTAAGCCCCCAGAAGTACAGCTTCCCAGTCCCCATAAGCTGTTCGCTCCCGTCACAGTAATGCCTCTATATGCAGTAAGCTCCCAGTCTCCAGTATTGCCGCCCTCTGTATAGTACAGCTCCAGTCCTACCGTGTGTCCCCTGTATATAGTACACTGCCATCCCCAGTAAATGCCCCCTCTCATTACAGGCTCCTAGTCCCCGTTAATGCCGCCCTCTATATGTTACAAGCTCCCCTCCAGTCCCCAGTATGGCATGCCTGCACCCCGCCTCTATATAGTACCAGCATCCCCACCCCAGTTATGCCCCCTCTATATATTACAAGCTCCCAGTCCAACGTAATGACCCACCCTATATAGTAAACATAGCTCCCAGTCTCAGTAATGTCCCCTCTATATAGTACCAAAGCTCCCAGTCCAACAATAATGCCAAAACCCCCCCTATAAGTACACTCCCACGGTCCCCAGTAATGGCCCCCTAATAATAAGTACAGCCTCCCAAGCTAACAGTATCGCCCCTCTATATAGTACACACCCCGAGTTCTACAGTATGGCCCCCATCTATAAGTAAAGGTACAGCTCCCAGATCCACAGTATGAGCCCCCCTTATATAGTACAAAAGCTCCCAGTCTACAGTAATTCCCCCTCTAATTCAGTACAGCTCGCCAGTTCTAACAGTTAATCCCCCCTATGTACTACATGCTTCCCAGTCCCCAGTAATGCCAACCCTTATAGTACAAATCCCAGTCCCCAAGTAATGGCCCCTATATATACACTCCCCCAGTCCATAGTAATGCCCCCCATCTGTATAGTACATGCTCCCAGTCCCCAGTAATGCCCCCCCTCTGTATAGTTACAGCTCCCAGTCCCCTCCAATGCCCCTCTGTTAGTACTCTCCCGGCGTCTCTACTGCCTCACCAAATCTGTATAGTATAAGCCCCAAATACTCCCCTTAATAGTATCTTCCATCCCGTCCCAAGGATCCCCCTCTATATAGTCAGCTCCCGTCCACGTAAAATGCAACCCATCTATATAGTACAGCTCCGTGCGGTCCCGATAATGCCCCCCATCTCTATAAGTACAGGTACACTTCAGGTACCCAGTAAATGCCCCCTCTGTAAGAAATTCAAAGCACCTCCCAGTCCGCACAGCCCTTGAAGGAATAGCCCAATCCCAGGATGCCCTGTAGATAGTACAGCTCCCAGTCCAGTAATGCCCCTCTCTATATTAGTACGCTCCCACCGTCCACAGTAATGCCCCTCTCTATAAGTAACAGAGCTCCCAGTCCACAGTAATGCCACTCTATATTAACAAAGGCATCCCGGTTCACAAGTATATGCCCTCCTCTATATAGTCAGCTCCCAGTCCACAGTATGCCCCCTCTATATGTACAGCTCCCGGTCCACAGTATGCCCCTCCTCATATAGCTATATATTACACTCTCAGAAATCCACCATAATTCCCCCTATATAGTAAAGGCTCCCAGGTCCCATAAGAGGCCACACGATATTTACAGCTCCCAATACCCCCGAAAATGTCCCCCTCTATATAGTAAAGTCCCCAGTCTCCGTAATGCCCCCTCTGTATATACGCTGCCATACTACATGTAATGCCCCTGTATAATAGTACAGCTGTCACATCCCCAGATACCCACCTCTATATAGTACAAAGTACAGCTCCTAGTCCCCCTTAATTATGCAGCCTCATAATAATAAGGAACAAGCTACCCGGTCCACAGTAATCCCTCCTCTATATAGTCCAACTCCCAGTCCCACATACTGCACCCCTCTATATATTAACAGCTCCCGTTCCACAGTAATGAAAAGCCCTCCTCTATATAGTACAAACTCTCCATCCACAGTAATGCCCCTATATAGTAAAGCTCCAGTAACCCCAGTCACCGGCCCACGATATGTTATACAACAATACAAGTCCAGATCCACCCAGAAATGCCCCCCTCTATTAGTAAAGCTCCCAGTCTCCAGTTAAATGCCCCCTCTGTAACTAGTACAGCTGGCCAGTCCTACAGTGATGCCCCCTGTATATAGTACAGCGCCAGTCCCCAGTACTACCCCCTCTATATCGACAGCTCTAGTCCCCGGTAATGCCGCCTCTATCTAGTACTCTCCCAGTCCCCAGTAAATGCCCCCTATATTACAGATCCCATCCCCCCAGTATGCCCCCTATATAGTACAGCTCCCAGTCCATAGTAATGCCCCTCTGTAGGTATGCCTCCCGTACCCAGTAATGCCCCCTCTGTATAGTACAGCCTCCCATTCCCCAGTAATGCCCCCTCCCCCTGTATAGTACAGCTCCGTTCTCCCAGTCGGCTTAAATACTGCCCACCTCTGTATAGTATAGCCTCCCAGTCCCAGTATGCCCTCCTTCTAATATTACAGCTCCCAGTCCACAGTAATGCCCCTCTTATAGTAAGCTCCCGTCCACATAAGCCCTCCTCTATATAGTACAGGCTCTCATCTACCGTATGCCCCTCTATATAGTACATCCCCAGTCCAAAGTAATGCCCTCCTCTGTATAGTACAGCCTCCCAGTCCGCAGTAATTCCACCTCTTTATAGTCTACTAGTCCCAATCCACAGTATTCCCCCTCTATATGTCCAGCTCCCAGTCCCCAGTAATAGGCCGCATCTATAATCGTAACAAGCTCGTCACGTCCACAGTACATTCCCCCCCCCCCCCCCCCCACCCCCCTCCTCTATACTAGTACAGCTCCAGTCCAGCAGTAATGCCCCCTCTTATATAAGTTACAGCTCACCGGTCCACATTAAATTCCTCCTCTATATCGTACAGCTCTCAGATACCACATTAATACCCTATATATAAAACACGCTCCCAGATCCCCGAGTAAAGGCCCCCCGATTTGTATACAAGCTCCAGTCCCATAAATGCCCCCATCTATATCGTACAAGCTCCCAAGATCTCCCAGTAATGCCCCCGCCTGTATAGGACAGCTACCGTCTAAAACAGTAGGCACCCACATGTCATATAGTACAGCTGCCAGTCCCCCCAGTAATGCTTCCCTCTATAGTACAGCTCCTAGTCCCCCCACGTTAAATGAACCCAGGAAGCTCTTACATAGTACATCTCCAGTCCCCAGTAATGCACCCCTCTATATATTACAGCTCCCATCCCCCCGTAATGCCCCCCTCTATAATATTACAGCTCCCATTCACAACCGTAATGCCCCCCATATAGTACATCTCCCATCTACCATATGTCCCCTCTCAATATAGTACAGCTCCCAGTCCCCAAGAATGCCAACCCTATATAGTAACAGCTCACCAGCCCCAGTAATGCCCCCTATATAGTACAAGCTCCACATTCTACCGTAATTCCACCCTCTATATAGTACAAAGCCCTAGATCATAAACAAGTATGGCCCCACTATATAGTACAGTCCCAGTCCAAACAAGATAAATGCCCCCTATCTAGTACCTCTCCCACAGTCCCTAACAAGTAATAATCCCCCCGCTATATATACAGCTCACAGGTCCCATAGTAAAGGCCACCCCATCTGTATATTAACCAGCTCCAGTCCCCCAGTAATGCCCCAATCTTTCATAATACAGCTCCCAGTCCCACCAGATAATGCCACATCTGTATAAGTACAGCCCCGTCGTACTTGTAATGCCACCCTCTGTATAGTATAGCTCCCAGTCCACATTACTAATAAATGCCAGCCCCCTCTATATAGTACAGCTCCCGGTCCACAGTAATGCAACCCCTCTACATATAGTACGCTCTCATCCACAGTAATTTCCCCCCTATATAGTAAAGATCCCAGTCCCCAGTAAGGCCCCCGATATGTTACAGCTCCCAGTCCCCAGTAATGCCCCCTATATAGTACAGCTCCCGATCCCCAGTAATGACCAAACCTCTATATAGTACAAGAAGCTCCCAGTCCACAGTATGCCCCCCTATATTAGTACAAAGCTCCCTTCTCAGTAATTCCCCTCTATAAGACAGCTCCCAGTCTACAGTACATAGCCCCCTCTATTCTTTGTACAGCTCCCAGTCCCCCGTATGCCCCCCTTAAGTCACAAGATCCCAGTCCCGGCATAATGCCCCCCTATATAGTACAGCTCCAGTCCATAGTAATGCCCCCTCTGTATAGTACAGCTCCCAGTCCCCAGTAATGCGCCCCTCTGTCTAGTAACAGCTCCATTCCCCGTATGCCCCCTCTGTATTAGTTAAAAAAAAACAAACGCTCCACCAGTCCCACTGTATAAATGACGCACCACTCTGTAGAGTACAGCTTCCCATCCCCAGTTCCATTGCCCCCATCTGTATATTACAGCTCCCTGGCTAGAATCCACCTCTGTAGAAGCATAGCCCCAGTCCGGACAGTGAATATAACCCTACCTCTATTAGTATACATCATCCTATTGGATACATGTGGATAACATATGATACAGGCGGGACTGAGTAGTAGTAATACCGTCACTCATCCATGGACTGCAACATAGTAACCGCTATCTCCACTCCTGCCACAGAGAAGAATGAGGAGCAACAGGGAGTCTTTAAACCTGCTTCACCATTTATTAGGAGGAATGGATCTTGTTATTGATGAAGCTTTGCATCCAGACCCATTGCCCTATTATAACAATAATCTTTATTTATATAGCCCGTCATATTCCAAGGCTTACAGATCATAGGGGACATATCAAATTAATACTATGTTACAGAGTACAACATCATATAGAGCAATAAGCAATAGCTTACAGTCGATGAGGATGAGGGGGTGACACAAGAGCTTACAGTCTATGAGGATGAGGGGGGACACAAGAGCTTACAGTCTATGAGGATGAGGGATGACACAAGAGCTTACAGTCTATGAGGATGGGGGGTGACACAGAGCTACAGTCTATTATGATGAGGGGTGACCACAGAGCTTACAGTCATGAGGATGAGGGGTGAAACAAGAGCTTACAGTCTATGAGTGATGAGGGTGACACAAGAGTTTACAGTCTATGAGGTGGAGGGGTCTGACACAAGAGCTTACAGTCTATGAGGATGAGGGGGTGACACAAAGCTTACAGTCTTTAGGATGAGGGGACACAATAGCTTACGTCTATGAGGATGAGGGGGTGACACAAGAGCTTACAGTCTATGAGGATGCAGGGGGTGACACAAGCTTACAGTCTAGGGGATGAGGGGACACAGAAGCTTACAGTCTAGAGGATGAGGGGGACACAAGAGTCTTACAGTCTATGAGGATGAGGGGGACACAAGAGCTTACAGTCTATGGAGGATGAGGGGGTGACACAAGAGCTTACCGTCATGAGATGGGGGTGCACCGCTTAAGGCTTGGGAAGGGGTGTGACACAAGGCTACAGTCTATGAGGATGAGGGGGTGCACAAGAGCTTACAGTCTATGAGATGAGGGACACAATAGCTTACAGTCTATGAGGATGAGGGGGACACAGAGCTTACAGTCTATGTAGGATGAGGGGGGGTGACACACGATCTTACAGTCTATGAGGATTGAGGGGGTGACACAAGAGCTTACATTATGAGGATGGAGGGGGTCACGTTACAGCAGAGGGGTGACACAAGAGCTTACAGTCATATGAGGATGAGGGGGTGACACAAGAGCTTACAGTCTATGAGATGAGGGGGTGACACAAGAGCTTACAGTCTATGAGGATGAGGGGTGACCAAGAGCTTACAGTCTTGAGGATGAGGGACACAATAGCTTACAGTCTATGAGGATGAGGGGGTGACACAAGAGCTTAAGTCTATGGGAGGAGGTGGTGACACAAGAGCTTACAGTCTAATGGGATGAGGGGAGCGCAAGAGCTTACAGTCTATGAGGATGAGGGGGGAAACACAAGCTTACAGTCTATGAGGATGAGGGGGGACACAAGAGTTACAGTCTATGAGGATGAGGGGTGACACAATACTACAGTCTATGAGATGAGGGGGGTGACACAAGAGCTTACAGTCTATGAGGATGAGGGGACACAATAGCTTACGTCTATGAGGATGAGGGGTGACACAAGAGCTTACAGTCTATGAGGATGAGGGTTACACAAGAGCTTACAGTCTATGGGATGAGGAACACAAGAGCTTACAGTCTATGGGGATAGGGGACCAAGAGCTACAGTCTATGAGGATGAGGGGGACACAAGAGCTTACATTCTAGAGGATGAGGGGTTACACCAGTAGCTTACGATTATGAGGATGAGGGTGACACAAGAGCTTACGGCTTGGAGAAGACGACAGGCTTCATATGGGGAGGGGTATGGGGGGGTGACACCAGAGCTTACAGTCTATGGGGATGAGGGGACCACAAGGCTAAGTCTATGGGATGAGGGTGGACACAAGAAGCTTACAGTCTATGAGGATGTAGGGGGACACAAGAGTTAACAGTCTATAGGCATGAGGGGGACGAAAGGCTTACATTCTATGAGGATGAGGGGGGTTACACAAGAGCTTACAGTCTATTAGGATGGGTAAAAGCTTGTCAGGGATGAGGGGTGACACAAGAGTTACAGTCCTATGAGGATGAGGGGACACAATACTTACAGTCTTGAGATGAGAGGGGGTGACACAAGAGTTACAGTTATGAGGTAGAGGGGTGTCTGACCAAGAGCTTACGTCTATGGGGAGTGAGGGGGACACAAAGCTTACAGTCTATGGGGATGAGGGGACACAAGAGCTTCAGTCTATGAGATGAGGGGACACCAAGAGCTTACATTTATAGGGAGGAAGTGATTGGGGGGGTGGACACAAGAGCTTAAGTCTAGAGGATGAGGGGTTTTTTGACACAAAAGTTACAGGCTTAGGGGAAGAGGGGGTTGATCACAAGAGCTTACGTCTATGAGGATGAGGGGGACACAAGAGCTTACAGTCTATGAGGTTGAGGGGATGGATGACAATAGCTTTCCAGTCTATGATGATGAGGGGTGACACAAGAGCTTTACAGTCTTATGAGGATGAGGGGTGAGACAGAGCTTACAGTCTATGAGGAGAGGGGGTGGTACACAAGAGCTTACAGTCTATGAGCGGATGAGGGGGGGGTGACACAGAGCTTACGTCTATGAGGGATGAGGGGGTGGAACAAGAGCTACCCAGTCTATGAGGATGAGGGGATCACAATTGCTAAAGTCTGATGAGGTATGAGGGGGTGACCAAGAGCTTTACAGTCTATGAGGAGAGGGAGTGGGGGGGGTTGACACAAGAGCTTAAGTCTCCTATGGGGATGATGGGGACAAGTATCTTACAGTCTAGAGGATGAGGGGGACACAGAGCTTACAGTCTATGAGGTGAGAGGGGACACAAGACTACAGTCTATGAGGATGAGGGTGTGACACAGAGCTTACATTCGTGAGAATGGAGGGGTGAACACAAGAGCTTAAAGGTATGGGAAGAGGGCGGTGACACAAGAGCTTCCAGTTATGGGATGAGGGGGGAGGTGACAAAGTAGCTACAGCTATGAGGATGGAGGGGACACAATAGCTTATCAGTCTATGAGGATGAGGGGACACAAGAGCTTACAGTCTATGAGGATGAGGGGGTGTGGTGACACAAGATCTTACAGTTTAGGATGGGGGTACAGCTTAAGTATGAGGGATGGGGGGGGTGACACAAGTAGCTTACAGTCTTATGGGGGAGTGAGGGGGTGAACACAAGAGTTACAGTCTATGCAGGATGAGGGCGTTGGGTGACACAAGAGGTCACAGTCTAGAGGATGAGGGGGTGCACAAGAGTCTTAGCTAGGTAGTAACGGCTAGTTATGAGGATGAGGGGGTGACACAAGAGCTTACAGTCTATGAGGATGAGGGGACACAATAGCTTACAGTGATTAGATTGGGGGTGGGGTGACCAAGAGCACAGTCTATGAGGATGAGGGGGTGACAACAGAGCTACAGTCTAGGGTAGAGGTGGACACAAGAGCTTACGTTGTGAAGGCATGAGGGGGGGACACAAGAGTCTTACAGTCATGAGGATGCTGGGGACACAAGAGCTTACAGTAGGGTGAGGGGGACCGGAAGTACAGTGGGATGAGGGGGTGACACAAGAGCTTACAGTCTATGAGGATGAGGGGGTGACACCAGAGACACGCTGAGGGTAGGGGACAGGTCAGTCTTGAGGAGAGGGACAACATAGCTTACAGTCTACTGAGGATGAGGGGGTGGACACAAGAGCGTACAGTCTATGAGGAGTGAGGGGGGACACAAAGCTTACAAGGGTGGGTCAATAGTCATTGGGGATGAGGGCCAAGAGCTACGTCAGAGAGGACAAGTTACGTCTATGAGGATAGGGGGACACAGAGCTTACAGTCTATGAGGATGAGGGGGGACACAAAAGCTTACAGTCTATGAGGATAGAGGGGTGACACAAGAGCTTACAGGCTATGGGGAAGAGAGGGGTGAACAAGAGCTCGTCTATGAGATGAGGGGGTGACACAAGACTTACAGTCTATGGGATGAGGGGGACACCATCAGTCTTTAGATGAGGACCAAGGTTACAGTCCCTATGAGGATGAGGGGGACAACAAGGAGCTGTACGTCTA
This sequence comes from Engystomops pustulosus, assembly GCA_019512145.1. NCBI lineage: Eukaryota > Metazoa > Chordata > Amphibia > Anura > Leptodactylidae > Engystomops > Engystomops pustulosus. Next base: position 206,338,348 of record CM033644.1, read on the forward strand.
TGAGGAGAGGGGGAACCAGAGCTACAGTCTATTGGCAGGAAGGAAACTCAGTCTATGAGGTGAGGGGGGGTGACAAAGAGCTTCCAGTCTATGAGGATGAGGGGTGACCAAGTAGCTTCAGTCTATGAGAATGATTGGAGGACACAATAGCTGTACAGTCTATGCGGATGAGGGGGTGACCACAAGAGCTTACAGATTATGAGATGAGTGGGGTGACACAAGAGCTTTACAGTTATCGGGATGAGGGGACACAAGAGCTTACAGTATATGGGGTGAGGTGGACACAAGAGTGACGTGCCTATGAGTTATGAGGGGACACACAGAGCTTACGTCTATGAGGATGAGGGGGTGACACAAGAGCTACAGTCTATGAGGAGTGAGGGTGACCACAGCAGCTTACACGGCTAGTGAAGGGAAGAGGGGGTGACACACGAGCTACAGTCTATGAGGATGAGGGGGTGACACAAGAGCTTACGCTATGAGGATGAGGGGGACACAATAGCTTACAGTCTATGAGGATGAGGGGAACACAGAGATACAGTCCTAGTAGGATGAGGGGGTGACACAAGCAAGTCTTACCAGTCTATGAGGATGAGGGGGTGAGCACAAGAGTCCAGTCTATAGGATGAGGGGTGTACCACAAGAGCTTATACAGGATCTATGAGGATGAGGGGGACACAAGAGCTTACAGTCTATGAGGTAGGTGAATGAGGACGTCAGAGAGGTGCACAAAGCGTACAGTACTATGAGGATAGGGTGTAGGGGGTGACCAAGGAGCTTACAGTCTATGAGGGAGTGGGCGTTGACACACAACGGTTAAATAAGAAGGGGGTTGAAAATTGTTCGTCTATGAGGATGAGGGTGGTGACCAAGAAGCTTACAGTCTATGGAGGATAGGGGTTGACACAAGAGCTTACAGTCTATGAGGATGATGGGGGGGGGTACACAAGAGCTACAGTCTATGAGTGATGGGGGGACCCAGAGCTTACCAGTCTATGAGGATGAGGGGGTTGACACAAGGAGCTTACCGTCTTAGATGAGGTGACGAGAGGTGACACACAGATTACGTCTATGAGGATGGGGGTGGACACAAGAGCTTACATCTATGGGATGAGGGGGAGACGCAAGAGCTTACGTCTATGAGATTGAGGGGGGGACACAAGATGCTTACAGTCTATGAGGACATGAGTGGGTGAACCAAGACTTGCAGTCTATTAGAATGAGGGGTGACGCACAAGACTTAAGTCTATGAGAGATTGAGGGGGTGAACACAGAGCTTACAGTCATTGAGGATGAGGCGTGACACAAAAGAGCTTACAGTCTATGCGGATGAGGTGGGTGACACAAGAGCTTGCGAGTTATAGGATGAGGGGGGTGACACAGAGATTACAGTCTGATGATAATGAAAGTGGGTGACACAGACTTACAGTCTATGAGGATTGAGGGGGACACAAAGAGCTTCAGTCTATAAGGATGGTGGAGGGGGTGACACCAAGAGTTTACAGTCTATGAGGATGAGGGGTGTGAAACAAAGAGCTTACGTCATTAGGAGGGGTGATGGGGGGTGACACAAGAGCTTCAGTCTATGAGGATGAGGGGGGTGACCAAGAGAGCTTACAGTCATGAGGCTGGAGGAGGGGACACAAGAGCTACAGTCTATGAAGGATGAGGGGGACACAAGAGTTTACGTTATGAAGGGTCTTCCCTCCTATATCTGGTTTTATTTGCTAACATTTTCTTAATTCCAGTTGTTGCGTTTGTAACCAGGAACTCACGGGGCAGATTTTACTTACCGGTCCATACGCGATCCAGTGGCGCGTTCTCTGCGCTGGAATTCGGGTCCGGATGGGATTTATAAGGCAGTTCCTCCGATATCACACCAGTGGTGCGCTGCGTTTGCAGTTCACGGATAACGAACTGGTATACACGCGAGGGCGGGCTGAGTGAAGGTAAGTGCCGCTCCTCATAGCTTACAGTCTATGGATGTGAGGGGATCCAACAAGAGCTTACAGTATATGGGGATGACGCTGACCAGAGTACGTGATGCGGGGGGGGGTGCACAAAGAAGCTTACAGTAATATGTGAGATGAGGGGGTGACTGACAAGGCTTGGCAGCTATGAGATGAGGGGGGTGACAAAAGAGCTTACCAAGTCTCATGAGGATGGAGGGGTGACACAAGAGCTTACAGTCTATGAGGATGAGGGTGACACAAGAGCTTACAGTCTATGAGGATGAGGGAGGGTGACTCAAGCGCTTCATTTGATGAGGAGGGAGGGGGTGACACAAAGCGCTTGCAGTCTCTATCTAAGCTGACATTACAGAGGTATCTACCATACATAGAGCGGAGCTGCTGTATCTAAGCTGACATTATAGAGGTATCTACCATACATAGAGCGGAGCTGCTGTATCTAAGCTGACATTATATGTCTGGACCCCCTTTTGCCTCAGAACTGCCTCAATTTCTTCGTGGCATAGATTCAACAAGGTGCGGAGAGCATTCCTCAGAGATTTTTGCTCATATGACATGATGGCATCACACAGTTCGCAGATTTGTCGGCTGCACATCCATGATGCGAATCTCCCGTTCCACCACATCCCAAAGATGCTCTATTTGATTGAGATCTGGTGACTGTGGAGGCCATTTGAGTCCAGTGACCTCATTGTCATGTTTCAGAAAACCAGTCTGAGATGATTCCAGCTTTATGACATGGCGCATTATCCTCTGAAAGTAGCCATCAGAGTTAGGGTACATTTCGGGTCATAAGGGATGGACATGGTCCGCAACAATACTCAGGTAGGCTGTGGCGTTGCAAACGATGCTCACTTGGTACCAAGGGCCCAAAGAGTGCCAAGAAAATATTCCCCACACCTATGACAACCACCACCACCAGCCTGACCCGTTATACAAGGCAGGATGGATCCATGGTCTTTTCATGTCGTTGAACGCCAAATCTGACCTACTACCAATTCCGAATGTCCACTCAAGCAAATATGAGACATCCGACGCCGGCACGTTCTTTTACCGTTCAGAGATGCTCTTCTGCCTACCTTGGTTGTAACGGGTGGCGATATTTGGGTGCTGTATAATACCAGTATATACCAATATATACTAAGCATCTCCCTAATACATATACATAACCTCCCCTTATATACAGTCCCCCCAATACATCTATAGCACCTCTGTAATATGAAACCCCTTCGAAATACATAATACATCTATAGCACCTCTGTAATATGAAACCCCTTCGAAATACATAAACAGCACCTCCCTTTTATACAACACCCAAATAAATACCGCCTACCCTGTAATATATATACAGTATCACCTTGTAGTACATATACAGGCTGTATATAAGGGGAGGTGCTGTATATGTATTTGCTCGATCGAGCATCAAGCTCGGACGAGTATGTTCGCTCATCTCTAAACCTTATCCTTCATCAAACAAGACCTCTGCCTGCCCTGACCTTGGCTCGCTCCTGATCACTCTCTGTATGGCTCCCTGGTTCATTGCGCCCTTGTCTCTTCACCCTCAGCTGCCACCTATTTTCCAAAATGCATCGCCCTACAAATATAAATTTGACAACTATTAAAAGTGGCAAACAACACAGCGCCACTTCCCATTGAAATAGCCGCTGACTGTAAGTGGTACTGAGCAAATTGGCATTAAAAAAGTAACACCCGTCTGCCCCTGTTATACAAAATACAAGTAATAAATGGGAATTCTCTTCTCTTAGTCTTAGCGAAGTTATGTGAAGCTACTTCTTCATAATGGGAAGACATGATGTGGGTGTGATAATGATTGTATTTTAAATTAGCAGCACAATGAATACCAGAGCATAGCAACAGTGTAACCATGGCTGGGATTCAGCGCTGCCTTATTACTGCGAGGAGCCATTGCCATCATCCGATCTCCGGCTCAGCCCCTCAGATTTATTCTGCCTCTGAATAGGTTTTAGGAGAACTTAGTACCAGTATTACTTCTAGCGGAAAGTGTTCACACAGTAGGGCTCCTGAGGTAACTGTTTTTGGGGACATCCACTAGAATTACAAATCTGGCCATATGTTCAGCCATATTGTTTTTTTTTTATCTTTCATTTACATATGGGCTCTGTCTTGTTATTCCTTTTGATATAATGGGGCACATTTACTTACCTGTCCTGCGCAATCCCCAAAAGGGCATTGTCTGACCGGAATGCACATCTGCCGCGATTCAAGAAGATCCTGCGTCCGATATCCTGCATGTGTCGCTTCCCCGATCAGGTCCGTCGGAGTTCACCTTCTTCTTCCTGGTGCATGTAAGTGCTTGATATTGCAACACAAATTAAAAGTTAAATCCCGCGCTCAGTCCGGATCAATCGGATCGTCCAACGGCAACCCCCCCCCCCCCCCCGATTTCTGTAGCATGAAAACTGGAGCCAATGCACCAAAATCTGTTCGCGTGCCACACAATCCCCTTCTAAATCCCTGTACCTGTGGCGAGATCCCCGAAAACGTAGGAAAACCTGAAGGAAACGCGGCCGCGGGACCCTTTGTAAATAAGCCCCACTATCCCAGACGCATGGCATGTCGACATGGTTTAGCACAGTAGAGTACATAATAATCTTTCACTGCCCCCAGAACTAAAATAATGAGTAACAGAGATCCGAAAGAAGTGGAGACAAATTTGAGACTCCTATAGTCTACTTCCTAAAAAGGTTTGGACCCTAAGAACGACTTTATCCGTTGCCCTGAAGAACACAAATCTGACATTGGTATTCTGAAATGACCAGCTTTTTTAGGTTTAAATTTCAAGACAAATTTGGCAGGATCAAGCACCATATTTAACTTTCAAATTGTGTCACAAGCACTAGCACTTACATGCACCAGGAAGAAGAAGTTGAACTCCGTCGGACCTGAGGGGGGGAAGCACATGCAGGGTATCGGGCGAACGATCTAAGTGAATCGCGGCACAGTGCATTATTGTCGGACAATGCACTTTCGGTGAACTCCAGTGGCCGGGTAAGCCATTGGGGCACATTTACTAAGGGTCTGCGGACCGCATTTTCGCCGGGTTTCCCGCCTTTTTCTGTTTTGCGCCGCATTTAACTGAGGTTTTTGGCGCACGCAATAGGATTTTGGTGCAATCGTGCCTACTTTCATGCGACACAAATAGGGGCTGGCTGTCAGACAACCTGACTGATACAGACTAAGCACGGCATTTAACATTCAAAATTGTGTCGCAAGCCATGCACTTACATGCACCGGGAAGAAGAAGGTGAACTCCGGAAGACCTGAGCGAGGCAGCCACACATGCAGGAAATTGGACACACGATCTTATTAAATCGCGGCAGCTCCGAATCCTCGTCGGACAATGCACCTCGGGGATCGCGACGGGACATGTAAGTAAATGAATTTTTATTGGAAAAGGGTTTGACGAGTAAAAAAAAAAAGTGTACCCACAATGTTGGAAGCATAGAATTGACCAAAATGTTTGGATATGCTAAAGAGTAAGAGAGATATCTGAGAAATATAACATTGAATGATTTCAGTGAGCAACTGGATTGCTTGCTCCACGTTATGAAAATATAAATGACCCAGCTTATTGATCTGTCCACTACTTTGCAAAATCTAGGCAGTTTGGGCAGTGGCCCAGTGCCCAAGCCTTCTAGAGAGCCCATGACCACCCAAACCATCAACCAAATTATATATTGAGAAGGTTCCTCACTCATGAAAACCATGTACTTCTATTCCTGTTCTTAATACACACGTACACAAGATCCATTTCAGGACTTTCAAAGGTCCTCCAAAGACCCTGAAACCACAGATTGAAAGCAGAAGGGACACATCCTCCATTCTCCAAGAAGCTGTTTATAGTACCAGATGTAGGAAGTGATTTCAGACTTTTAGGGTGTATAATATTCATTGAGCCCAGGGCCCAGGCAGTCTTAATCCGCCATGGTCTTTTAGACACCTGGTCACATGGTCTCCGCATCCCGAAGACTTCTGAAGAATCGTTGCATCATGTGACAGGCTTTATTAAATCTGCTGTACTGAAGAGATCCAGTCCCCTCAGTCATGGTGCATACAGACTGTGCTGCTAAAGGAGACTGCAAGGCGTGGGACTGGACTTTATATTCAAGGGACAATGGGACTTAAAAAAATGTTTGCCCTTATATTGTACCTCGATTTTGAGTGGACTTCGAAAACCTTCAAACAAACCTTTATAAAAGAGCAGCTAAAAATAGAATAGGGCACAACTAGTAAATGGTAAATGTGAATAAATTCTAGCATTGAAAATGATTAAAACATAAATCACTTGTTTGTGGCCAGTCCGGACTACAGCAAATCATCAAGTTCTCATTATCTCCTTGACTAATGATGATGGCTCCATAATTGCTCTGTAAACAGAAGCTAAGCATACTAAACCTCATGACGATTACTAAGAAACCTATGATTCAGATGTGATGAACAGGTCCACTGTCAGAAATATTCGGACCCCAAGGACAAATGCTCTGTGCCAAGACAGGATTGAGGTTGGTGGGGGCCCTGGGGTGCGCGCCCCGTGCGCCCCCCCCTATAATCCGGCTCTGCACTGTGCCCCTGTGGGAAATGATTTGACTCTTTTGGAATAATAAAGAACACTGATTTTTAAATGAAGATAAATAATATGATTCGCTGTGAAATATCTGGATGGTGTAAACTCTAACCAGGCAGTCTAAAGATGTGCCAAAAGTTATCAAAATAGCTCATGTGGGAGGGTTATTGCGGTGCATGTTTAAACAGGTTTTTGTCTAACTTCACTGTACCTATTGGAGGTTGTTTATTAAAGGTATTGCACAAAATTTTGTTGAGAATTCTGTCTTTTTTTTGTTTTTCTTGTGCATGTTCCTAATTTCCTGAACTTACACCTTTTTGATAAATAACGGCAGCCAACCCCAGAGCTAGAAAACCAGCAAAACATAGACATAAAAAGTTGCAATTGATAAATGTTCTCCAAAATTTTGGTGCATTTTGATGTACGTTGTCTGCTCTTAAAGGAAATCAACCACTCGAAAACAAAAAAAACCCCTAGAAATACTCACCTCCGCTCCTATTGATGCTGATCCCAGCGCTGTCCGTCGCTAGTCTTGACACGCTGGGATCACCTAGAAAAGAAAGTTATACTTAGCAGCCTGGAGCCGAGGGACAAAATATCTGCCTCTCCGAGCTGCTAATTATGGAAGCCCGACCCTACAGTTCCTCAGGTTGTGTTGACCCCAACTATAAATTTTTTTTGACACTTCTTCATAACTGTAATGTTCCTATAATTATATATGCCTAATTATTAGGGATATGCATTGTACATATTGGGGTACTACATAATACATATACAGCACCTCCCCTTATATACAGCCTGTATATGTACTAGATCCATCATACCATTCAAGATATTTTGTGTGGCCATCTATTTCATTATCGTGTCCCTTGTTAGACACACCAAGAATATGAGCTCCAGAGGTTCCGGCTTCAGTGACGCTCAACGAGACATTCACCTCCGGGTCATTTGGAGCATGGTCATTTTCCTGCTGTTTTATGTTCTTTACTTTGCAGCCCACATTACGATAACTTTACTAATGTCTGTAGAAAATTCTATGTTCATTTTACTTTGTAATTTTTTCATTTTTGCTTACCCAAGTCTGCACTCTATTTCTTTTATCATCAGCAACAAAAAACTGAAAAGTTCTTTCATCTTTGTCTTCCGTTTAAGTTGGGTAGAAAAGCTTAAGCATCAAGCCTCTTAAATTCAAGGCTGACACTGGTAATCGGGCCCCTCTCAGGAATAAGGGAGTTGAGAGAGACTGTTAGCTGTGTGTGGGGAGTTGAGAGAGACTGTTAGCTGTGTGTGGCTTGCTGAAGAGACATCAGCTCCCTCATTACCCCTCCCTCAGGAATTCTCTTCAGTGAGTCACACAGACAGCCTTTTTAACAACTCACTCATTCATGAGAGGGGTCTGCGTTAGCTTCAGTTAGGAGGTGGGGGAGACTGACTGTAACCTGGAGCTCCCCGTCTCCATGACTGAAGTCTTTTTTAGGAGAATGGTGGCTCTAATACCATGGATAGAGCAGTTAGTAAAACATGTATAAAGACATTTAATAGTTATTGTGTGTGGTTTGTGCATGTGTGTGCAGGTTCCTTTTAATAATAGGGATTTACTTTGGTCTTGCATTCTTTAGGAGTCACAAATAGAGATGAGGGGACCCAATGTCTGAGATCAGGTTTAGGTACGGCCGGGTGAGCAGACACAATGCTGGATATGTGGCTGAATAGCCAATCTGGGAAACTGAAACTTTTTGCAAATAGTCATGGCTATGTTTCACCGGGGGATGTCCATCTGGAAAATTGAGGCTCCTTGCAACTAGCCAAGGAAAAAACTACCCACTATGTGCGAATCCTGCTCACCCCTCTTGCCGCTTTGGCTTCCAATTGTATGCAGGTGCTCACAGATCCATGTACAGGCTTCAGCATATCACAAAACAGAGAATAAACACGATCTCAGCACTCATCCACAAATTCAGGAAGCGTTGCTTGATAAAAAAAACTCTTCTTTTGTTGAAAATGATGCGTAAAAAATGGTAAGAAAATGTATCCAAGACAGCGACCCACTGACCTACGCGGATGACATGAATAAGGCACGATAGCCGAAACGCGTAGGTCCAGGGGTTGCTCTCTTGGATATATGTTCTTAACATTTTTTATGCATCATTTTCAACAAAAGAAGAGTTTTTTTATCAAGCCACGTTTCCTGAATTTGCGGATCAGTGCCGAGATCGTGTTTGTTCTCTTGCCAAGCCTATGTTATCCCCCATTGCCAAACATAGCTACAGCTAGTTTCAAGAGCCGTCAATCTGGCAGATTTTGGCTGTTCTGCTGCCAATCTGGTATTATGCCCAAGTCATGCAGCCAATCGCGGGCATCGGGGCTGCTCACCTCTATTTAAAATAGTTAAATGACTATGAATAATAATAATAATAAATGTCTGAGTCTGAGTTCTGGTCCGGCTGATTGTCCCTGGGCTGCCATTTTGGGGAGCAACTGCGCTCCCCGATGACAGTTAACACCCATAATCGGTGTCATCACGGGTGTTACAAGGCGAGGTCCTGGTCCAGGTCTATGTTCAATAGCGGAACTTGGGACAACATAGAATCTTTAAGTTTTGGTCTGGCCAAACTCGTCAAGATTTGAACTTAAGTGGGTCTGCTCATCCCCACTCAAATCTAAATGGGAGGGCAGAGGTGAGGGAGCAGAGTATTTGTGTGTTATAGATAATCCTAAACTGGTAGATTTTCAGGTGACATTTGAAGATTTGGAAGGTGGGACAGTCTGACACATTTTGGTAGAGAGTTCCAGAGTATGGGGGATATTTGGGAGAAGTCCTGGAGGTGGTTGGGAGAAGAGTAAAGCTGAAGGTGCTGTAGGGAACGGTACATGAGGGAAGGAATTGACTGATAACAATAAGAATTAGTATTATCATTGTTAAGGAGGTCGCACTGGTTTCGGACGCCATCTTGACTACTGTCCGCCATCTTAGATACAGCGGCCATGTTCCCTGACCATTGTCAAGTTAATGTCATGATTCAAACTTCATTTTATGTAACCTGTTTGCTGGCCTGTCAGCTAATACCCTTTGACATTTAATGAGAAGCCAGTCTGTCCTCGAAGCTGCATAATAATATGATTCTGGAGCCACTTATCTTCTTCTTAGTATAAACAATATCTGTGTACAAGGTCTCTGAGAACTGAGCACAATTAATTCACTTTTTTTTCCTAGAATATGCTGATGTCCAATAGATTTGGAGTATACTATTCACACCCCTTTGATGACTCTTCTGTCTGATATATATTATGCATTTTGATTATTAAAGGGGAGAAGATCTTGACTAAGAGATTGACATGTCTTGGTCTCTATGTTCAATCATGAAAGGGTTAATTAGGACTCACCTTACAAAAGTCAAGAGGCATACATGGTCCCCTTATCAAACGAGCTGTGTCAGGCAGAATTTTGGGTTGTTTTCATGGCTTCCATGTTAACTTTGTCGCCACCCTGCTGTGTAATCCACAAAATATACTGGCAAACTTTTATCATGTACCGATATTATTTGAGCGCTTCTTGCTCACCTCCTTTGGTTCCTCTCTGCCACCCATTGGTTTGAAGCCTGAGTCCATTTAGGGTATGTCGCCATGCCACTCTCTAGCCTGCTGCCGCTGCCTCTGCATGCCGTCCCCTATAGTGTCAGGGTCAATTATTGGATGTTTTAGATGCTATCTAGCTTCATTCTGTCACTCTGTCATGGCCATGCTGTTGCCCATAATTTTGGCATAATGGTGCGATTAGGCAGCCTCAGAGGCATCCATGCATGCTGCCCCTGCTGTTTCCTGTCCATTTCCGTGGTGTTTCCATCCTTTTCTGAGGTTCCCAGGTGTTTGGCCAAGCTTCCCTGTGCAGAGCCTTGGTCCCCTTGAAAAATGCTCGAGTCTCCCATTGACTTCAATGGGGCTCGTTACTCGAAACGAGCACTCGAGCATCGGGAAAAGTTCGTCTCGAATAACGAGTACCCGAGCATTTTAGTGCTCGCTCATCTCTAATAAGGTTTAGACAGGCAGCTCATAATCATGGCCAAGGACTAGGTCATCATAGACACGCAATAGGATACAGTAGGATACAGGAGCAGAAGCGCAATACAACTCGGGCTCATCACCGAAATGCAGCAGAGCAATATAAAGGAGTGTGGTCACAGTACAAGCCAAGGGCAGGGCAGGCAGAGGTCTTGTGTGATGAAGGATAAAGCAGAAGGTTTGGAGATGTAGTCCAGAATCATGGCCAAGGACTAGGTCATCATATAAACACAACAGTAGGATACAGGAGCAGAAGCGCAATACAACTCGGAGCAGAGCAAGATAAAGGAGTGTGGTCACAGTACAAGCCAACGTCAGAACATGAAAGATGACTCAAGAGGCAGGAAGAAGTGCGATGTAGCCCAGGACAAGGCATCTTGAATTGTCCTACCTCCATGCACTTCTTATATGTCAGCATCAGTGGATCCGCTGGACCACCGTGGGAGGTGGGACCGGAATCTAGCGGCACCTGGTGTTCACCAGAGCCCGCCGCAAAGCGGGATGGACTTGCTGCGGCAGGATACCACCAGGTCGTTCCCAGGTGCGACTAGCCTGCGGTGGCAGCCGAGGTTGAGGTACCTTAGCGGATGACAATCTCGTAGTCAGGTCCAGGCACAGGGACAGGGCAGGCGGCAGAGATGCAACGTCAAGTCCAAGTATGGGGTCAGCAACAGGAGGTCCAGGCAGATGGGAACAGGAACACAGGCACACGGAACACAGCAACACGGAGGAACTTGGGTAACACGGCAACACAGGACTCAGGAGCGGGAACACACAGGAATACACGGGAACGCAGGAACACACAGGAAGGCAGGAATACACAGGAACGCAGGAATACACAGGAACGCAGGAATACTCGCTTGGAAGCTTTCTCTAAGGTTATGAGGCACAAAGATCCGGCAGGGAATGATGGGAGTTATAGGGTTAAATACAAAACAATCACCTGCGCACTGGCCCTTTAAATCTGGAGACTGTCGTGCGCGCCCTAGGGAGCGGGGCCGTGCGTGGGACCTAGTCCGGACGTAGCCAGGAGAGGTGAGTGCACGGGAGCGGGACCGGGGCAGCGAAGAGAGGCACGGGTGCACCCGTGATCCGTGGTATGGATCGCGGGGGTGCCCGTGACATTATACCAGTAGTTTTTGTGAGTATGCTCAATTTGAGAGTGAGTGCCGTTCTTCATTTCTACCTTATTTCTTTGGATTCACTTACTTTAACCTCTGGGGACATCTCTATGGGGCACATTTACCTTGCGCAAGTTTTCTTTTGGACCTTACACGTTCTTTCATGTGCAAACTGCTTGCACATGTATCACGAAGTGTCCACGCTACATTTTTGTCATGCGCAACCCTTTTGTGGCGTGGCTGCACTTTTATTTAAGTGATACAAATTTCGCCATTGAAAGGGCCGTTCCGGTGCACAATTGGACCGTGCGCCAGATCTAACATGCAAGTTTCAACAGAATTGTGTTGCACGCCCGTTAGAAGTCCACCAAAAAAAATTGGTGCTGACGGAGCCGTAACAAATAGAAGATTACCATAGTCATGGTGCCTGGATCTATGAGTAGTTTGGGAGATTTCCTTTAATGCCCTAGCATTGGGGCTGATGGTGTATTTTATAACCAGGAGTCATCAAGGATTGGCAAGGAATAGGTATTCAAATGGAGAAATAGTTCATTCTGTGCTCCACAGATTTTCTTCCATATGAACCGACCCAAACAAAGGAACAACACAACACATTGAAAATATGATCCAGCTACTCTATTTCATGGAATTCAAGTATTTTCTAAAAACAGACTTCCCAGGAAAGGTGACAGGTCCCCTTTAACAACTTCACATGTTTTCTTCACTTGTTGTGAGTAGCACCCAATTATAATGTATAATGACACAGGGACATACAATATTATAAATGATAATTACATCCCACATTCAATGTATATTATAGGAATCTACAGTAATAATGAGCGCATTCAAGCATGAATATATGATAATGAACAATCCACGGCTACTACCAAGCTGCAGACTTCCATTAAATTGCTCTTATATAAAATGCATCATAGCAAATAAAATCTTGATTCAAATTACAGCATTTTTCGGACTATAAGGCGCACAAAAAATCCTTTGATTTACTCAGAAATCAAACGTGTGCCTTATAGTCCAGTGCACCTTATATATGAACCGTACTTACAGACAACAGCTGCCTTGAACTGTGCACAGGTCTGCCACCTGCTGGTCATTCATCCTTACAATCTGGTGCGCCTTATATATGAACCTAGACATTTTAGCAGGCATTTATTGGTGGTGCGCCTTATAATCCGGTGCGCCTTATAGTCCAAAAAATACTGTAATTTCGAATTTGAATATAAAAAATTTTGAAAAAATTAATTCATTAAAATAAAAAATGTTTATGTTATAGTAAAGTATGTTTGAAAACGAAAAATGATAATACAGTAATGCAGATGTACAGTGGGTACGGAAAGTATTCAGACCCCTTAAAATTTTCACTCTTTATTTCATTCTTGATAGAAAAAAACAGAAATGTAGAAACTTTTGCTAATTTATTAAACAAGAAAAACCGGAATATCACATGGTGATAAGTATTTAGACCCTTTGCTCTGACACTCATATTGGGGCAGATTTACTTACCCGGTCCATTCGTGATCCAGCGGCGAGTTCTCTGCAATGGATTCGGGTCTTCCGGCGATTCACTAAGGTAGTTCCTCTGATGACCACCAGATGTCGCTGCTGCGCTGAAGTTCCCCGAGGCCCGCCGGAATGCCCTGAAGTTCACGATCCTATTCCTGGTGGAGGTAAGCGCGATTCCCACAACACTTTTTTTTAAAAATGCGACGGTTTTTCTGAATCCGTCGGGTTTTTGTTCGGCCACGCCCCCGATTTCCGTCGCATGCATGCCAGCGCCGATGCGCCACAATCCGATCGCGTGTGACAAAATCCCGGGGCAATACAGGGAAAATCGGCGCAAATCGGAAATATTCGGGTAACACGTCGGGAAAACGTGAATCGGCCCTTAGTAAATGACCCCCATTCTGTTCAAGACCATCTGATTCTCCTTGAGATGGTTTTACTCCTTCATTGGAGTCCAGCTGTGATTAATTAAACTAATTGGACTTGATTAGTAAAGCACACACCTAACTATATAAGATCTCACAGTGCATTTCAGAGCACATGAGAATCATGAGGTCTAAGGAACTTCCCAAGGAGCTCAGAGACAGAATTGTGGCAAGGGAAAGATCTGGGCAAGGTTACAAAATAATTTCTGCAGCACTAAAGGGCACAGTGACCACATTAAACGGAAGAAATTTGGGAGGACAACAACTCTTCCTCAACCGGGCAGTTCATCCAGACTAAGCAATCGTGGGAGAAGAGCCTTGGTGAGAGAGTTAAAGAAGAACTGCAAGATCATTGTGACTGAGCTCCAGAGATGCAGGAGGAGATTGGAGTAAACTATCTCTGCAGCCTCCACCAGTCGGGGATTTATGGCAGAGTCTGCCGAAGTAAGCCTCTCCTCAGTGCAAGGCAAGGTGAATTGTCTCCTCTGTTGGGCCCATTGTGTAACACAGAGCAGTACAACAGAACAGAGAGGATTACAAGTGTGAACAGAGCCTTAATGTGAAGCATACACGTGGCCACCGATCAACAACCACAAATAGCACAATGTGCTTCATATTAGTAGTGCAGCATAAATATAAACTTAGGAAGAAATCTTCATCACTTTACAAATATTGAACACACTGAAGTTTATAAACTGTATATGTACATGAGAGATATGGAAGACTTGTATATACAGTACATGGCGGCAAGTCACATTGAGTACATTCCTGCTTCTAGTTACTTCAATGTTTCTCTGATAAACATTTCATCAAAGTGTAAAGAAGTTCAAGGTCCCGACCAAAATAAAAATGCAGGTCTTGTTTCTTGTTTCGGTTTGTCAGGAGAACTTGAATTTCCAAAGGAAATAAAGTACTTTCAGATGCCTCTTTGGAATAAACTGTCAGGTGAGTATAGAAGGAGTTAATTCTAGAAGAATTGGATGAAAGGGAACCTGAATCGACCTCTTCATCTAAATGTCCTTTCTAGAATTCCAACTGGTATGCGAAATGTTAACTGTTTACTTATTTAAAAAAAAAAACTTCAATGTCATGTTAAAAAGAGCAGAGAAGAGTCACTTTTTACCTGAGATGAGCCAAGTTTAGAGGCTGCGGTGGAGAGCCACTTCAGCTGTCCCTATCCTCAGTTCTATAGCCCCTAGAAACACGCTTCTGGTATCATATATCTTATCTCTCATCGCACAGAACCAGTAATGACAAAAGTTGGAAATATGAGCTGCAGTTAAAGGTACAGTTCCCACCTATGTCTTTAACTACTTCTATGGGGGAGATTTATCAGAAGTCTGTTCTAGCAGAACTGTTCTAGCTGCCCATGGTAACCAATCAGAGCACAGTTCTTTTATAAAATTAAAGCTGAGCTCTGATTAGTTTCCATGGACAACTGGAAAAGTCTTACCTCGGAAATCTATGATAAATCTCCCCAATATTATCTCTCTTCCTTTTCAAAATGACACCAAAAGCATGAAATTTCCATTTCAACTTCTAAAAGTGACTAATCTCAGGTAAATGTGACTCTTCTCAGCTCTTACATACGACTTGTGAGGAGATGTTTGTCAGTAAACATAAAAAAAATAGATTTCACATAAAAGAAGGGATATTTCATACCCTACCTGAGGAGGTGTGTGACTAAGGCTATATTCACATTGACGTGTGCCCGCTGTACCGTAGAGGGCATCGGATTGTGGCGCATCGGCGCCGGCATGCACGCGACGGAAATCGGGGGCCTTGGCCGAACGAAAACCCGAAGGATTCGGAAAAAACACCGCATTTAAAAAAAAAAAATTATTGCGGGACTCGAGCTTACCTTCACCAGGTATAGGCTCGTGCATTCCGGTGGACCTCGGGGAACTTCAGCGCAGCAGCGCCACCTGGTGGACGTCGGAGGAACTACCTTAGTGAATCGCCGGAAGACCCGAATCCACCGCACAGAACGTGCCGCTGGATCGCGAATGGGCCGGGTAAGTAAATCTGCCCCATTGTGTACATATACTACTCTTCCTTTACATTTTTTGGTGGTCTCATCAGCGATGAGACCACCACAGATTACAAGAAGAGGGGTCCGATTGGGTTCCAACTACCCCTAGTCCCTCCCGGAGAGTAATGGAGCAGATGTCCTGACAGAGATCGCTGACAGAGATCACCGAGCGCTGCACTCAGCAATTTAATGTAGGGGTTTATAGAGCGTATCGAAAGAACCGAGTTCTCACTTAGTAACCTGCAACACAAAGCATCTAGCAGGAGACACGGTGCAGGGCAATCAGGCTTGTGACAAGACAGACGGGAAAGAGAACAGAGAGCTAGATTCAGGGACTGCTAACGTGGTCCAGAGACCAGGCAGATTATGGAGTTAGGCTGCAGTGATGTGGAGAGTACAAGTAGGAATTCATACAAGAGCAGCAGCATATAGGACATTATAGAGCAGCAGAGAAAATATGAATGGATAATTAGGAAAGAAATGTATATCTTACCTCAGTTTAAGGCTACATGCACATGATCCTGGCAGGCATACGTTCGCCACAATGGAGAGGAGGAGGGGTGACCCCTCTCCGTAGCGATACATGGCACGTGGCACCATAACACCGGGAAAGATAGGAAATGTCCTTTCTTTTCCCTGTGTACGGTGCCGAACGTCCATGGGTGATGTATGCACGGCCCCCAGACAGTCCCCCAACGTCTTGTGAATGGAGCTCTGCTCCACTATTAGGCTGCATTTACACACATATGCTCGCCCAGCCGTGGGGTGCTACACAGGGATGCACAGCGCACAACCGTATGGGGTAAGATAAAACATGTTCTTTTTTTTCCTGTGTATGGCGCGGTACGGTGTCAAACTTGCAGCCGTATATGCCATACAATGGCAGCGTGAGTGAAGCCTAACTTGGCCTCTACCCAAACGCACACAATCTCCATACACTTCGATTTTTTCATTACTAGATGTGCAACACCCCTGCCAATGCAGAGGCAAGGTGGTTGTTGTGAATAGCACCCTCTCCTTGTCAGGATCTATCTGGTGAGCCTGCGCAACACACCCAGAGGCTACTGCTAGGATAACTTAATGTAAACTGCAGCTGTAGCCATGTCCTGGTAAGGCAAGAGTTAACAATATATAATGCTATTGTGCAATGATGTTCCAGTAAAGCAAGCTGTAAGCTGATTGGTGAGTGCCACCACCTGACCAAGGGAGTATCTAAACCCCTGGTGGGCGGGAGCACATAGCTTGTCCTAGGGCGCATTCACACAATGCGCTGCGTCGCGGCTTTTTAATGCGTTATTGACACATACCAAAGGCTTCAACCTTGATCACATGCTGAAGTAATATTGCGTTTTCATTGAATTTGCTAAAACGCAACGTTACTTCAACATGTGATCAAGGCTGAAGCCTTTTGAATGCGTCCAAAACGCATCAAAAAACGCGACGCAACGCATCGTGTGAATGTGCTCTGAGTCTGCAGAGAGCAGTGAGGAGAGAATCAGATCTCATTGTCAGACTGAGCAGTGAGCAAAAGAGTGAGCAGAATACATTAGGTCTGCGCTGCTACAGCCCGTGTCCACTGCCAGCAACCACAGTTGCCTCAGGCCATTGCCTAGCACCGAGGGCAAGTCAGGAGACTTAAGCCCAGAGCCGAGATCCCCCACCCGGACTCAGATCCATTTCTATCAACCCAGCCTGCATGTACCCTTCCTGTGGACCAGCTCTCCATGACTCTTCCAGCTTGCCAAATCTGCTGCTATATCTGCTGTTATCATTTGGCCGTTGCCTGCTGTTGAATAAATAAACGTAAGTTGAAATTTCAGTTTTCTGTTCCCTCACATAAAGAGTGAAAAAAGTGAATCGATATGACACATGTACCCAAAAAATATGGTTATAAATAATTTAACTTGTCCCTCAAAGGAGAAGTCCTCCTACCGATACAATGACAAAAACTGTTAAAAAGTCTGCCCTCTTGACTAGAGATGAGCGGGATTTCTTTTAAGGTTCGGATCAGGGGTTCGGGACCTGGACATATTGCCGGATTGGCAACCTTTTAGCCAATCCGGCAAAATGACGCCTGCTACCAGGCTGGACACCCTTGGCCAATCGCAGCCATGGCTAGCTGGTAGGGGTGTCAATTTACCTGACTGACGCACCCGAACCTCGGATCGGAACCTAAAGTTCGGGTCCGCTCATCTCTTCTCTTGTCTTGAGAATTCAGGCCTAAAATAAGCCAACCATAAAGCGGTTACCAAGGGATCACTGAAGATTTTTCTAAGGACGTCACATCTCAATATCAGAAAAGAAACAAATTTTAAAAAAAATGCAAGTTTTTTAACTGGTTTAGCGATAACTTTAACTGCTGGATGTATTGTCTTATTACAAACAATATAGCGGCGGGGATTAGAGTTACTTGCGCTTGTTAAAGTCAATTTCCAATTGTAAGCGCTTCCGAATTATCACCCCAGGATAAAGTGGTGACAGCAGAGAACATTTTTCCCTTTTACACATTAAGTGGTTTCGAAATTTTTAGATTTTCCAGCCTAAATTTATGGGCTTCAGACAATGCCGTCTTCCGTCGCCATGGTAACGAGCGGCAAATGACAGTAGCCATGTTTAACATGCAGCCGCGTTTTCTATTATGCCAAATAAAACATGAAAAGCTTCAGAAATGAATAGTGGCCCATAAATTATATGGTTTATAAGTGCTGTAACCGCTACACCACCACAAATGTGGAAACAAAAACCTATACTTTTCGCCATGTTGCGGTTTTATCATCGTCTGAATTTGGTGCCAAAACTTCGCTCCAGAAAATACAAAAACCTCAAATGAACTGGGAACAGCCTATCTCTCCAGCTGCAATGTATCCATAGTTAGTGAATAGGAACTCATATTACTCCTACTCATTGAAATTTTCAATAGTCAATGGGGGTCATTTACTAAGGGCCCGATTCGCGGTTTCCCGACGTGTTACCCGAATATTTCCAGCTATATCACGCATAAACCCAACTGGGTCCTGGTGTTATAGAGCCTAAGAATTGATTTTGATATAAAAATATAATTTTTATTGGTATACATTAAAAACAATTAAAATACAGCAAATCCCCATCAAGCAGATGGGAACGACCAGATGCCTCCAATATGGGCTAGCTGGTGTACTCAATCCCCCCTTGAATCAAAGTGCAGACAGTTTGGATGACCCACAGGTAATATCTAATAAGACATAGGGAAACATTCAATACATGGGTAGTTAAGCCATATAACCATACCTAGTGCGGTCTGTTCGGGGGGAAGAGGCTGGCTGCCCCGAATATTTCCGATTTGCGCCGATTGTACTTGAATTGCCCCGGGATTTTGGCGCACGCGATCGGATTGTGGCGCATCGCCGCCGGCTTGCGCGCGACGGAAATCGGGGGGCGTGGCCGAACGAAAACCCGACGTATTCGGAAAAACCGCCGCATTTAAAAACCGAAAAAGTGTCGCTTGGAAAGCGCTTACCTTCACCTGGTCCGAGGTGATGCATTCCGGCGCGTTGAGATGATTTTCAGCGCAGCAGCGCCACCTGGTGGACGGCGGAGGAACTACCTTCATAAATCCCGGCCAGACCCGAATCCTGTGCAGAGAACGCGCCGCTGGATCGCGAATGGTCCGGGTAAGTAAATCTGCCCCAATGAGTAGGAGTGGTATCAGACTGGTCCAATAAAGAACCAGAGGATCCTCCAGTAGACCCAGGCCCAGTGGTATCAGACTGGTCCACCAGAGGATCCTCCAGTAAGCCCAAGCCCAGTGATATTGCACTGGTCCACCAGAGGATCCTCCAGTAGACCCAGGCCCAGTGGTATCAGACTGGTCCACCAGAGGATCCTCCAGTAGGCCCAAGCCCAGTGGTATCAGACTGGTCCACCAGAGGATCCTCCAGTAGACCCAGGCCCAGTGGTATCAGACTGGTCCACCAGAGGATCTTCCAGTAGGCCCAAGCCCAGTGATACTGCACTGGTCCACCAGAGGATCCTCCAGTAGACCCAGGCCCACTGGTATCAGACTAGTCCACCAGAGGATCCTCCAGTAGGCCCAAGCCCAGTGATACTGCACTGGTCCACCAGAGGATCCTCCAGTAGGCCAAGGCCCAGTGATATTGCACAGGTCCAGCAGAGGATCCTGCAGTAGACCCAGGCCCAGTGGTATCAGACTGGCCCACCAGAGAACCAGAGGATCCTCCAATAGGCCCAGGTCCAGTGGTATAAAACTGGTGCACCAGAGAACCAGGGGATCCTTCAAAAGGCCTAGGTCCAGTGGTATCGGACTGATCCACCAGAGGATCTTCCTGTAGGCTCAGGCCCAGTTATCTTACATTGGTCCACCAGTGTATCTAGTGGGCCCAAAAGAATCTCAGTCCGACACTGGCTGTATATAAGGGCCTGCTGATTATGCGGACATGTTAATGTACAGTATGTGATTTTGACCATCACCATTGATGTCATATGCACTGTGTCACGGGTGCTCCCGCGATCCCTGTCTCGGATCGCGGGCGCATCCGTGCCCCCCCCATTTGCCCCCGCTGCAGTCTGGTCTCTGCACTCACCTCTCCCGGCTCCTGCTCTTCCCCAGACTGCTGTGCGTGCGCGTCCCCGCCTCCTAGGGCGCGCACGCGGCTCCTGCCGAAATTTTAAAGGGCCAGCGCACAGCTAATTGGTGCACTGGCTGAACCTCACCTTTAAGAATCTGCCTCTTCCTGTGTCCCCTGCCGGATCTTTGTGCCTCATAGCCTTAGAGAAAGCTTCCAAGCGAGTATTCCTGCGTTCCTGTGTATTCCTGCGTTCCTGTGTATTCCTGCGTTCCTGTGTATCCCTGCGTTCCTGTGTATTCCTGTGTTCCTGTGTATTCCTGTGTTCCTGTGTATTCCTGTGTGTTCCCGCTCCTGAGTCAAGTGTTGCCGTGTTACCTGAGTTCCTCCGTGTTGCTGTGTTCCTGTGCCTGTGTTCCCGTTCCCACCTGCCTGGACCTCCTGTTGCTGACCCCGGACTTGGACCTGACGTTGCATCTCTGCCGCCTGCCCTGACCCTGTGCCTGGACCTGACTACGAGATTGTCATCCGCTAAGGTACCTCGACCTCGGCTGCCACCGTGGGCTAGTCACACCTGGGAACGACCTAGTGGTATCCTGCCGCAGCAAGTCCAACCCGCTTAGCGGCGGGCCCTGGTGAATACCAGGTGCCGCTAGGCTCCGGTTCCGGGTGTTGGCTAGTTACATCTCCCGCAGTGGTCCAGAGGATCCACTGATCCTAACACACTGGAGTGGGAAGCATCTCATTTATTAAGAGTTACCAAAGCTACACCCACCACTATATTTCAAGGGCCAGTGTGTCAAGGTCTAATGTGCCCCTTGCAAATCTGTGCACACCCCTAAGGATAACAGGCACCCTCCCACAATTGGAGGTGCCAGAGCGTAAAGTTGTGTGTTTTCTATGATACCTGGCTTTTGTGACTCTGGCTATGTTCCTGACTTACACTCTTTCTCTGTACCCTACACTGTTGATGACCCAAAGTTTGCCTCTGATTCTGTCTGCTGCCTTCTCGGACCTATGGCTTGTTTTTTGGATTCTACCCATTTGCGGCTTGCCCCAAACTCTGTCCCACCTGGGCTTACTGTTACCTTTCTATAACTTATCAAGCTTGTATCCTTGTCACATCGAATTCCAGATCTCCGAAGGTTGACCGAAAGGGACATTTCAATGAAGCCCTTTGGATTGCCCCAAGGCCAAACCGTTTAGATGACACAGTTGGTCCACTCAGGGGCATTGCTAGGGTCGTAAAAGATCCAGGGCGTGAGTCCCAATGGATTGAATGTTCAGTAGTGTCCTTTCATGTACATAACACCCTTAAATGAGCTTCCAAAACCAACTGAAAAACCAGGAGAACTCCCCACCTATTCCATCCAGTGCCTACAGGTGACATGTCCTCGGACTATAGTTGTTCTCTATCTTCTCCATTAGGCCACCATTACCATGACTACTCTTTGGCCATGTGTTCTCTCTGTGGAGTTCACCCCACAAACATCTTATGTTCCTCATTGTTCCTACATCTTGGTCCCCCAATACTGTCCCCCAAATACTGTAATATGACTACACGGAAAATTACTCTTCTAATGCCCCTTCAATGTGAGCCTACACTGAATTATGCCCTCTATGTCCCTACACTTAATGTCTCACGGTTGTGGCCCTTTTCTAATCATGTGCAGTTAAAAGCCACCTAATTCCAACACTAAATAATACCCCCTCCACTCAATAATTCTCCTACACTAAATAAGCCTCATCAGTAAGTGATATCTCCACAGATCCCTGTATATAGTGTCCCCACAGCCCCCAGTATATAATGTACCCCAGAGCCCCCAGTATATAATGTCCTCCACAGCCCCCAGTATATAATGTCCCCGAGAGCCCCCAGTATATAATGTCCTCCACAGCCCCCAGTATATAATGTCCCCCACAGCCCCCCTGTATATAATGTCCCTCACAGCCCCAGTATATAATGTCCCCGAGAGCCCCCAATATATAATGAACTCCACAGCTTCCAGTATATAATGTCCTCCACAGACCCTAGTATATAATGTCCCCCACAGCCCCCAGTATATAATTACCTCCACAGCCTCCAGTATATAATGTCCCCCACAGCCCACAGTATATAATGTCCCCCACAGCCCCCCAATATATAATGTCCCCCAGAGCCTCCAGTATATAATGTCCTCCACAGCGCCCAGTATATAATGTCCTCCACAGCCCCCAGTATATTATGTCCTCCACAGCGCCCAGTATATAATGTCCTCCACAACCCCCAGTATATTATGTCCTCCATAGCCCCTAGTATATAATGTCCTCCACAGCCTCCAGTATATAATGTCCCCCACAACCCCCAGTATATTATGTCCTCCTTAGCCCCCAGTATATAATGTCCTCCACAGCCCCCAGTATATAATGTCCCCCACAGCCCCCAGTATATAATGTCCTCCACAGCGCCCAGTATATAATGACCTCCACAGCCTCCAGTATATAATGTCCCCCACAGCCCACAGTATATAATGTCCTCCACAGCCCACAGTATATAATGTCCTCCACAGCGCCCAGTATATAATGTCCTCCACAGCCCCCAGTATATAATGTCCTCCACAACCCCCAGTATATTATGTCCTCCATAGCCCCCAGTATATAATGTCCTCCACAACCTCCAGTATATTATGTCCCCCACAACCCCCAGTATATTATGTCCTCCTTAGCCTCCAATATATAATGTCCCCCACAGCGCCCAGTATATAATGTCCCCCACAGCCCCTAGTAGATTATATCCTCCGCAACCTCCAGTATATAATGTTCCCCACAGCCTCCAGTATATAATGTCCTCCGCAGCCTCCAGTATATTGGGGCTAATACCAAGGGTCCGCTGCCGCACTTTGGTCAAATTCTCCGGCGTTTTCGAGATTTACGCAGCTGTGACAGGTATTTAACAAGAGATTGTGTCGCACTCGATCAGATTGTGGCGCGGTTGCGCTGGCTTTCATGCAACAGAAATCGGTGGACGGATTCGGACTAAGCGCGGGATTTAACTTTCAAATTGTGTCGCAAGATCAAGCACTTACATGCACCAGGAAGAAGAAGGTGAACTCCGGGGACCTGAGCGGAGATACGACACATGCAGGATATCGGCGCATGATCTTAGTGAATCGCGGCTGAGTGCATTCCGGTCGGACAATGCACTTTCAGGGAACGCGTCAGAACGGGTAAGTAAATGTGCCCCATTTACATACACTAGGAAGAAGAAGGTGAACTCCGGCGGACCTGAGCAGGGAAGCGATATATGCAGGATGTCGGGCACATTTATTTACCCATGCTGACGCATTCCCTGAAAGTGCATTGTCTGACCGGAATGCACTCTGCCGCAATTCACTACGATTCACCCGATATCCTGCGTGTGTCACTTCCCCGCTCCGGTCCGCCGGAGTTCACCTTCTTCTTCCTGGTGCATGTAAGTGATTGATTTTGCAACACAATTTGAAAGTTAAATCCCGTGCTCAGTCCGAATCTGTCGGATCGTCCAATGGCAAACACCCCCTCACCATTCCCGTCGCATGAAAGCCAGTGCAGCCGAATCCAGTCGCGTGCGACACAATCCCTAGTTAAATACCCCAGGGGCGCAAATCCAAAAAACGTTGGAAAATCCTTAGTAAATAAGCCTCCAGTATATAATGTCCCCCACAGCCCCTAGTATATTATGTCCTCCACAGCCTCCAGTATATTATGTCCCCCACAGGACCCAGTATATAATATATACTACCGCCAAGAGTATATTATGTCCTCCACAGCCTCCAGTATATCATCCCCCGCAGACCCCAGTATATAATGTCCCCCACAGTCCCCTTTATATAATGTCCCCACAGCCTCCAGTATATCATCCCCTGCAGACCCCTCTATATAATGTCCCTCTAGTTAAAGGACCCTACCTACCATCAGTGTAACTGATAGTAGTTGTGTAGCACTTACCTGCATGTTTCCTTATACAGTAAGTGAAACAGTTTTTAGTGAATAAAGGAACAGCACACTTACAAAAAAAAGGTGTTTTAAAAAATATTTATATTAGCTTTAGCCGCTCAGACTGATGACACCGGAGCACCTCTCAGCATCGTCGGTTTTTAATTAATTCCACCTCACAAAATAATTGTACTTCCTTCTCCTGTCTGAGAAGCTGGGAGAGAGCACACGTGCCAGCCTGACGTCTAACGTCACCAGCCGACATTGCAATTAAAACGCTTGTACTTTGAAATGTGAGACTGATGGTAGATGTCATGTCTCCCTAAGTAATTGATGTCGCTTACACCTCCTGAGCAATTGATGTCCTCTTCAGGCCCCTCCACATTGGATATCTCCCACAGCCCCAACCCCAGCAATGGATATGCCCCCCACAGCCCCCCCCCCCCCCAACGGTTAACCCCCTCTTCCCCCCCCCCCCCATTGGATATCCCCCACAGCCCCAACCCCAGCAATGGATATGCCCCCCACAGCCCCACCCCCAGCAATGGATATGCCCCACAGCCCCACCCCCAGCAATGGATATGCCCCATAGCCCCCTCCCCAGCAATGGATATGCCCCATAGCCCCCTCCCCAGCAATGGATGTGCCCCACAGCCCCACCCCTCCACATTGGATGTCCCGTATAGCCCCACCCCCAGCAATGGATGTCCCCTACAGCTCCACCCCCAGCAATGAATGTGCCCCACAGCACAGTAAATTTTCATTAAAGGGGTTTTCCATTTCAATGATATGATGAGATCAATGAGGGGCAGAGAGCAGGTGTTTGAAGTTGTTGCGTTGCTTTGGTGAATAAATGCCCAGCTGCGGTTCTTTGCACTGGCAACTACAATAAAAATATTCATTTTGGGTTTTTTGGGTGCTTATTGGTGAGAATCTCTTTAATAATCAGGTCGGGATGACACCTCTCCTTTATTCTTCGGATCAGTATGATTGCAGAGATACCAGATTTATTTGCCACATTCTGTCACCTGTAACTTTTTCATACTTCAGTATTTGGAGCTGTGTAAGACATCATTGATTGTGGGATGGGGTGACGTTTTCATTTATACCATTTGGAAAACTGTACAACCTTTTGATCAATTTTGTTTCAAATCTTTATTGGAGGCAAAATTGGGAAAAGTGACAGTAAAGATATGTATCTGCTATTTTCTGTGACAGGGTTCACCACCAGGAATAATTGTTTTTAAATTTTAATAGATCTGAAATTTTGGGACATAGTGATAGCTAATATATTTATGATTTTTGTGTGTTCGAGGGAAAGGAGGTCGATTTGAATTAACTTTATTTTACATAGCCTTTTTTTTACTGTTATTTCAGCCCCCTAGGGTATTTGAACCCATGGGGGGTCTAATAACTTATATAATATCCCTCAATATAACTATACTGCTTCTGTATTACTATCTGTCTCCAACAGACTTCAAAATAGAAATACTAAAGACAGCTATGGATGCTTTTAACAGATGCTGTCATGGAGGGTGGCTACTGATGTTCTAAGATGGCGTCGGCCAGGAGCACAATCCGGTTAGGTGCCAGCAATACAGCTGCAGGGCCGGTTTTAGACAAAGTAGGGCCCCAAAATAAAACTATTTTATGAACAGTCAGTAAGAGGCCCTGTAGCCCTGCACAATAATAACACTTTGTAGTTACACACAGTAGAAGGTAAGTATCTGTAATTTGGGACTGGAGGAGAATTGTATAGGAGATAGACAGATGATAGGGAGATTGATGATAGAAGATAGATAGATATGAGAGATAGATAGATACGGTAGAAGAGAGATTGAAGATAGATGGATAGATAATAGATAGGAGGTAGATGGATAGACATATAAATAAAATAAACACAGGCATTCACCAAGGGGTATAAAAGGAGCAATACATCCTCTGCCCACAAAAGTCTACATGCAGGGGGCCCCTTAAGGGCAGCCGGCCCTGGGCAAATGCACAGTTTGCCGCCAACCAAACGCCATCCCAGTACAGCTGACACCCAGCATGTATGGGCTTATTCTGTGACTATGACTCCTTACTACCAGCCAACTTATATTCATGTCGGTCGTGAATGGCAATTTTTACTTTGTATAAAAGATTAAGAATGAATAAAACCGGAAAGACACCAGAACACCTCTACCAAGAAGAAGCTCCCACCACCAGACAGATACGAAAACACCTTTACCAAGTAGAAGCTCCAACCGCGAGACAGATACCAGAACACCTTTACCAATACCAAGAAGAAGCTCCCACCATCAGACAGATACCAGAACACCTCTACCAAGAAGAAGCTCCCACCTCCGGACAGATACTAGAACACCTCTACCAAGAAGAAGCTCCCACCACCGGACAGATACCAGAACACCTCTACCAAGAAGAAGCTCCCACCACCAGACAGATACCAGAACATCTCTACCAAGAAGAAGCTCCCCCACCAACAGATACAGAACATCTCGTACCAAGAGAAAGCTGCCATTAACTGGACAGAACCAGAACACCTTTACCAAGAAGAAGCTCCACCACCAAGAAGATACAAGAACACCTCTATCAGAAGAAGCTCCCACCACCAGACAGATACCAGAACTCCTCTACCAAAAGAAGCTTCCACACCGCACCGGACATAACCAAGAACATCTCTACCAAGAAGAAGCTCCCATTACTGGACAGATACCAGAACACCTTTACCAAGAAGAAGCTCCCACCACCAGAAGGATACAAGAACACCTCTATCAGAAGAAGCTCCCACCACCGGACAGATACCAGAACTCCTCTACCAAGAAGAAGCTTCCACCACCGGACAGATACCAGAACATCTCTACCAAGAAGAAGCTCCCATTACTGGACAGATACCAGAACACCTTTACCAAGAAGAAGCTCCCACCACCAGACAGATACCAGAAAACCTCTACCAAGAAGAAGCGCTCCCCCACCAGACAGATACCAGAAAACTCTTACGACAGAAATAGCTCCCACTACGACAGATACCAGAAAAATCTTACCAGAAGAAGCTCCCATTACTGGACAGATACCAGAACACCTTTACCAAGAAGAAGCTCCCCCCACCAGACAGATACCAGAAAACCTCTACCAAGAAGAAGCTCCCCCCACCAGACAGATACCAGAACATCTCTAGAAGAAATAGCTCCCACTACTGGACAGATACCAGAACACCTTTACCAAGAAGAAGCTCCCACCACCAGACAGATACCAGAAAACCTCTACCAAGAAGAAGCTCCCCCCACCAGACAGATACCAGAAAACCTCTACCAAGAAGAAGCTCCCCCCACCAGACAGATACCAGAACATCTCTATGAAGAAATAGCTCCCACTACTGGACAGATACCAGAAAACACCTTTACAAGAAGAAGCTCCCACCCACCAGACAGATACCCAGAACACTTTACCAGAAAAAGCTTCTACCACAGACAGTACCAGAACACCTTTACCAGAAGAAGCTCCCACCACCAGACGATACCAGAACAACTCTACAGAAGAAGCTCCACCACCAGACAGATACCAGAACAACTCTACAAGAAGAAGCTTCCACCACCAGAAGATACCAGAACATCTACAAGAAGAAGCACCAACCACATATGGTCCAAAGACCTCAGCACCTGTCAGAGTATTTCATCTAAATTGATGCCTTTATTTTCTTTATCCTAACTCATTTTTGAGCAGCGTATGCATGTTTCGATGTCAGAGAACTTATAAATCTGAATATGCAGAAACCATGTAAACTCCTACAAGCTGTTCCTCAGTATTGCTGTTGGCGATGCACCGAGCAGCACATCAAGTGTTTTAATAAGGAAATGCTTACATAGCGAGTCAGAGCAAGGGCTTCTTGGCAAAGTCTCCATTTTTTTTCTCCCTTTGGAGTCTAATTAATATTTACCTGATCCGTTCAGCTGTCAGAATGTGCAACACAGATGAAAAAGAGTTTGTGAAAGAAAAAAACATAACAAATATGCGTTGATAGTCATTCCTCGGGGGAGCGGTCACAAACATCTGCACCTATGCTTCCAATACGCGGGGTTCACAAAAGTACAGAGCTTGCTAAGTGAAGGAGGTGTTCTCGAGTCCAAAATATTTTAAATCCAGCAATGTGTTGGGTAAGGTACAGAAAACATAGTCTGAGAAGGTTTCCAGTCACACGACCACCCGTTACAAAAAATATTGAATTCAAAAACACCCATGTCGGAGGGTTTGCCAACAGCTTTGAAGACGCTTGTAGAAGTAAAGGAAGGGGTTTACAGGAATGTTGGGTCGGGGCTGCTTTGGCGTAAATACAAGGAGATTTTTAGTTTCATAAAAGGTGATTGTGCAATCAGTTAGCTTCCATCCAGAACACCTAAGCAAAATTAATTCTGGTATAATTTGCAACAAAAAATGCCTTTGTGCTACATAAACAAAGGTTTGGACACTTTTATGATATTTTCCAGAATTCCTGGGACTGGAGGGGCATTAATAGAGAAAAGATGAAAGGACCTGCTTTGACCATTGAATGACCTCCACAGACCACAAGACACTTATTCCACAAGAACTTCATTTCTTAGTTGTCCTCAGTTCTGAGGAAGCCACTCATCGGACAAAGGGCATCCCAAGATCCACAAATTTACCAACGAACAAGGTCGAAAAGCAAAGGAACTGGAGAGATGTAAGAACCAGAGCCGCGTATTGCTCTATCTCCGACAGGTCTTCAGGAATTCTTGTGTAATGTGGGCAACAAATTTACAACACAATTTTGGTATGAATTAATGGATTCAGCCATTTAGACAAAACTTTACCTGTGTGAGTAAAGAAACTTAATAGGGCCACCCACGTTATACTTCCCTGGGAAAGTTTGCTAGGGACCGCTGAGAGTCGAGGGTCATGTAGGACTAGAACAAGCATTTTGGTGCGCAAGGCAAAATTACACCACTCCTCCATTGAATATGTACATGCCCCCGTATACACTCACCGGCCACTTTATTAGGTACACCGTCCAACTGCTCGTTAACACTTAATTTCTAATCAGCCAATCACATGGCGGCAACTCAGTGCATTTAGGCATGTAGACATGGTCAAGACAATCTCCTGCATTCAAACCGAGCATCAGTATGGGAAGAAAGGTGATTGAGGCCTTTGAACGGGCATGGTTGTTGGTGCCAGAAGGGCTGGTCTGGTATTTCAGAAACTTCTGATCTACTGGGATTTTCACGCACAAACATCTCTAGGTTTCCAGAGAATGGTCCGAAAAAGAAAAAACATCCAGTGAGCGGCAGTTCTGTGGGCGGAAATGCCTTGTTGATGCCAGAGGTTAGAGGAGAATGGGCAGACTGGTTCGAGCTGATAGAAAGGCAACAGTGACCAAATCGCCACCCGTTACAACCAAGGTAGGTAAGAAGCATCTCTGAACGCACAGTACATCGAACTTTGAGGAGATGGGCTACAGCAGCAGAAGACCACACCGGGTGCCACTCCTTTCAGCTAAGAACAGGAAACTGAGGCTACAATTGCACAAGCTCATCGAAATTCATCTCTACGAAGAAATAGCTCCCACTACTGGACAGATACCAGAACATCTCTACCAAGAAGAAGCTCCCTTACTGACATATACCAGAAACACCTTTACCAGAAGAAGCTCCCCCACCAACAGATACCAGAAAACCTCTACCAAGAAGAAGCTCCCCCCACCAGACAGATACCAGAACATCTCTACAAGAAATAGCTCCCACTACTGGACAGATACCAGAACAAACCTTACCAAGAAGAGCTCCCACCACCAGACAGATACCAGAAAACTCTACCAAGAGAAGCTCCCCCCACCAACAGATACCTAAAACCTCTACAAGAAGAAGCTCCCCCCCCACCAGACAGATACCAGAACATCTCTAGAGGAATAGCTCCCACTACTGGACAGATACCAGAACACCTTTACCAAGAAGAAGCTCCCACCACCAGACAGATACCAGAACACCTTTACCAGAAAAAGCTTCTACCACCAGACAGATACCAGAACACCTTTACCAGAAGAAGCTCCCACCACCAGACAGATACCAGAACAACTCTACAAGAAGAAGCTCCCACCACCAGACAGATACCAGAACAACTCTACAAGAAGAAGCTTCCACCACCAGACAGATACCAGAACAACTCTACAAGAAGAAGCACCAACCACATATGCGTCCAAAGACCTCCAGCAACCTGTCAGAGTATTTCATCTAAATTGATGCCTTTATTTTCTTTATCCTAACTCATTTTTGAGCAGCGTATGCATGTTTCGATGTCAGAGAACTTCATAAATCTGAATATGCAGAAACCAATGTAAACTCCTACAAGCTGTTCCTCAGTATTGCTGTTGGCCTGATGCACCGAGCAGCACATCCAAGTGTTTTAATAAGGAAATGCTTACATAGCGAGCTCAGAGCAAGGGCTTCTTGGCAAAGTCTCCATTTTTTTTTCTCCCTTTGGAGTCTAATTAATATTTTACCTGATCCGTTCAGCTGTCAGAATGTGCAACACAGATGAAAAAGAGTTTGTGAAAGAAAATAAACAAACCAAATTAGCGTTGATAGTCATTCCTCGGGGGAGCGGTCACAAACATCTGCACCATATGCTTCCAATACAGCGGGGTTCACAAAAGTACAGAGCTTGCTAAGTGAAGGAGGTGTTCTCGAGTCCAAAAATATTTTAAATCCAGCAATGTGTTTGGGTAAGGTCACAGAAACATAGTCTGAGAAGGTTTCCAGTCACACGACCACCCGTTACAAAAATATTGAATTCAAAAACACCCATGTCGGAGGGTTTGCCAACAGCTTTGAAGACGCTTGTAGAAGTAAACAAGGGAAGGGGTTTACAGGAATGTTGGGTCGGGGCTGCTTTGGCGTAAATACAAGGAGATTTTTAGTTTCATAAAAGGTGAATTGTGCATCAGTTAGCTTCCATCCAGAACACACTAAGCAAAATTAATTCTGGTATAATTTGCAACAAAAAATGCCTTTGTGCTACATAAACAAAAGGTTTGGACACTTTTTTATGATATTTTCCAGAATTCCTGGGACTGGAGGGGCATTAATAGAGAAAAGCTGAAAGGACCTGCTTTGACCATTGAATGACCTCCACAGACCACAAGACACTTATTCCACAAGAACTTCACTTTCTTAGTTGTCCTCAGTTCTGAGGAAGCCACTCATCGGACAAAGGGCATCCCAAGATCCACAAATTTACCAACGGCACAAGGTCGAAAAGCAAAGGAACTGGAGAGATGTAAGAACCAGAGCCGCGTATTGCTCTATCTCCGACAAGGTCTTCAGGAATTCTTGTTGTAATGTTGGGCAACAAATTTACAACACAATTTTTAGGTATGAATTAATGGGATTCAGCCATTTAGACAAAACTTTACCTGTGTGAGTAAAAGAACTTAATAGGGCCACCCACGTTATACTTACCCTGGGAAAGTTTGCTAGGGACCGCTGAGAGTCGAGGGTCATGTGCAGGACTAGAACAAGCCATTTTGGTGCGCAAGGCAAAATTACACCACTCCTCCATTTGTAATATGTACATGCCCCCAGTATACACTCACCGGCCACTTTATTAGGTACACCTGTCCAACTGCTCGTAACACTTAATTCTAACAGCCAATCACATGGCGGCAACTCAGTGCATTTAGCATGTAGACATGGTCAAGACAATCTGCCTGCATTCAAACCGAGCATCAGTATGGGGAAGAAAGGTGATTGAGGCCTTTGAACGGGCATGGTTGTTGGTGCCAGAAGGGCTGTCTGAGTATTTCAGAAACTTCTGATCTACTGGGATTTTCACGCACAAACAATCTCTAGGTTTCCAGAGAATGGTCCGAAAAAGAAAAAACATCCAGTGAGCGGCAGTTCTGTGGGCGGAAATGCCTTGTTGATGCCAGAGGTTAGAGGAGAATGGGCAGACTGGTTCGAGCTGATAGAAAGGCAACAGTGACCAAATCGCCACCCGTTACAACCAAGGTAGGTAAGAAGCATCTCTGACGCACAGTACATCGAACTTTGAGGAGATGGGCTACAGCAGCAGAAGACCACACCGGGTGCCATCCTTTCAGCTAAGAACAGGAAACTGAGGCTACAATTGCACAAGCTCATCGATATATTTAGTCCCTACACATGCCCCCAGTATATATTTAGTCCTCACACATGCCCCCAGCATATATTTAGTCCCTACACATGCCCCCAGTATATATTTAGTCCCTACACATGCCCCCAGTATATATTTAGTCCTCACACATGTCCCCAGTATACACTCACCGGCCACTTTATTAGGTACACCTGTCCAACTGCTCGTTAACACTTAATTTCTAATCAGCCAATCACATGGTGGCAACTCAGTGCATTTAGGCATGTAGACATGGTCAAGACAATCTCCTGCAGTTCAAACCGAGCATCAGTATGGGGAAGAAAGGTGATTTGAGTGCCTTTGAACGTGGCATGGTTGTTGGTGCCAGAAGGGCTGGTTTGAGTATTTCAGAAACTGCTGATCTACTGGGATTTTCACGCACAATCATCTCTAGAGTTTACAGAGAATGGTCCGAAAAAGAAAAAACATCCAGTGAGCGGCAGTTCTGTGGGCGGAAATGCCTTGTTGATGCCAGAAGTCAGAGGAGAATGGGCAGACTGGTTCGAGCTGATAGAAAGGCAACAGTGACTCAAATCGCCACCCGTTACAACCAAGGTAGGCAGAAGAGCATCTCTGAACGCACAGTACGTCGAACTTTGAGGCAGATGGGCTACAGCAGCAGAAGACCACACCGGGTGCCACTCCTTTCAGCTAAGAACAGGAAACTGAGGCTACAATTTGCACAAGCTCATCGAAATTGGACAGTAGAAGATTGGAAAAACGTTGCCTGGTCTGATGAGTCTCGATTTCTGCTGCGACATTCGGATGGTAGGGTCAGAATTTGGCGTCAACAACATGAAAGCATGGATCCATCCTGCCTTGTATCAACGGTTCAGGCTGGTGGTGGTGGTGTCATGGTGTGGGGAATATTTTCTTGGCACTCTTTGGGCCCCTTGGTACCAATTGAGCATCGTTGCAACGCCACAGCCTACCTGAGTATTGTTGCTGACCATGTCCATCCCTTTATGACAACAATGTAACCAACATCTGATGGCTACTTTCAGCAGGATAATGCGCCATGTCATAAAGCGGAATCATCTCAGACGGTTTTCATTCTTGAACATGACAATGAGTTCACTGGACTACAAATGGCCTCACAGTCACCAGATCTCAATCCAATAGAGCATCTTTGGGATGTGGTGGAACGGGAGATTCGCAACATGGATGTAGCAGCCGACAAATCTGCGCGCAACTGTGTGATGCCATCTGTCAATATGGACCAAATCTCTGAGGAATGCTTCAGCACACTTGTTGAATCGTGCACGAAGAATTGAGGCAGTTCTGAAGGCAAAAGGGGGTCTAACCTGTTACTAGCATGGTGTACCTTGAAGATGGCTGCATTGAGCCAGCCGAAACGTTGCACTGTATTTTCCACTTGTGAATAAATTTTGAATACCAAGGAGTGCTGCTCTTCTGTCTACAAATTTTGGATATCCGCTGGGGTTTTTGAGTCGAATCCCTGGAGCCTGCACCCAAACGGGATTACAATCCTTTTGTCTCACTGTGCTGCCTGTATCTGTATGCTGTGTACCTAATAAAGTGGCCGGTGAGTGTATAGAGGTAATGGAGCAGCGGTAGATTCTGCCTGGATAGGCAAGGGTTAAAGCAATGTTAATGTTATTATCCAATGATGTTCCACTTTTGTAACTGAAGTGTGATTGGAGGAGGAGACCACCTGACTAGGGAGTAACTAAACCCTTAGTCAGGGGAGGAGTTAGCTCTCTTGAGACCCAGCTTTGCTAGAGAGCAGATCTCTCAGGCCCAGCTCTCGCCACATGAGGAGCTCCTAGCCCTCAGTTAGTACAGATAGAGTTACAAAGGACAAACAGGACAAAGCAGCAGCTTCCAGCATTGGACACAGCTACACCCCAGCCCGCCCCTTCATCCAGGTTGGTGACACAACTCCTGAGGTTCCTCTCCACAATCACTCCAGTACTGCACTTGTACAGAATCGTTTGGCGTGTTGTTACCGTTGGTTGAATAAAGAACTGTAAGTTACTTTTATGCACAACATTGCCCACGTCTGGTCCCTGCTACAGCTGTATCACCACCAAGGGCGCCCCATCCATCTACCAGGGACACATACTAAAGACTTTAAGGGTTGCCCCAGGGAGAACCAGTACTACAGCCTCTCCTTCCATATCATTTCTTGCCAACACCACCTGCTGGAGACCTGCCAGGCTGTAGGACAGCCCTCCTAAAATATTACAAGATTCCTTGTAATATTTTAAAGCAAGCTGGAAGATGGTTGGAGGGTGCTACCACCTGACCAAGGGAATATAAAATCTGGGGCACATAGTCTGCAGACTCAGAGTCAGGACTATTTATAGAGCAGAGACTCCATCTTGGAAGTATGTCAGCAAAGCAAGCAGAGGAAACTGCAGAGCTGCACCAGGCAGTGTCTTACTACCCAGAACCATAAGTGCCTCAGGCCATTGCCTGGCACCCAGGGCAAGTCAGACTTAGCCCCCAGAGCAGAGGTCCACAATTCGCATTCTGCTCCATCTTGACCAGCCCAGCCTGAAGTTACTATCAGGCTGTGAGCAACCTTCCTGCGGACCAGCTCTCCATCAACCTTCCAGTTTGCTGAATCTGCTGCTACTGTTTGGCCATTGCCTGCTTTTTGAAATTGAATAAAGAACTGTAATTTGATTTGCTCAATGTGCCTCCATGTAATCCCTGGATCAGGCTGCATCACGACCATGGGTTCCCCAACCTCAATCATACAGGGACTCCTGGATACACCTCAGGCGTTGCCCTAGGGAAAAACCTATTCTATCACCCTCCATATTTCTTGCACACACCACCTGCTGGAGACCTGCCAGGCTGTAGGTTAGTCCTCCGGTCCCCATACCAAGCACTGTGACCATAGCATACCCAAGGCCGCATAAGCTGGCCACTCCGGTATTCTGGGTCCTGGTTGTCTACAGCCACTGAAGAAATGCCAGGCCCTGGTGGGGGGATGTTGCACAACATTTATTAATTCATGTGATATCTCATTCCTTTGATAATCAAGTACAGGATATACAACAAAATAGATGAAAGTGCACCGAAATCAAGTACAACATGACATGAATTACAACTAAAACTTAGATACAAGTCAAATAACAATTTATACAGTAAGTGCTGGATCTGACACCGCAGAACTGTTCATTTTTTGGAATTCATGGAGAGGCGAATGAGAGGGTAGTCACTCTCTTATGGAGACATGAGAAGCAGCCATCTGTAGATATGTCATAAAAACCTAAGATGGAAATGTAATGGCAGGAACAGCAATAAACTGCAACAGACAGAGTGAAACTCGGATCAGACAACCGCCTGGTGCCATCTAGAGACCCATGGGAGTCATAGACAAATCATTACCGTACATTCATGTACCTTGCCATGTGAACAGTCCCTAAACAGGAATTCGGCGCTAGTACAGAACATCGATTAAATAAAATCCAGGTCAATATTGGTTCATACGGTTTCATACACATAATACAAGCCATAACATAGCTCTGTACAGACTAGGCAAGCCCTCATATGGTCTGTACACATAATCTAAGCCCTCATATGACTCTGTACACAGAATAAATACAAAAATAACAAAAGCCCTCATACAGCTCTATACACCCAATACAAGCCCTCATATGGCCCTGCACACACAATACAAGCCCTCATAGGTCTTTGCACACATAATACAAGCCCTCATATGGCCCTGCACACACAATACAAGCCCTCATAGGGCTTTGCACACATAATAGAAGTCCTCATATGACTCTATACACAGAATAAATACCCTCACTTGCCTCAGTACACATAACAAAAGCCCTCATACAGCTCTTTATGCACAACACAAGCCCTCATATGGCCCTGCACACACAATACAAGCCCTCATGGCCCTGCACACACAATACAAGCCCTCATAGGGCTTTGCACACACAATACAAGCCCTCATAGGGCTTTGCACATGCAACACCCCCCACCGGGGCCTAGCCTTTTCTTGGGGCCTGGAGACAGCCTGGGCCCGCAGTACCTGAGTGGCTGGCGGTTGCGGCCTAAGCACGCTTGTGTCACGGTGCTTGGTATGGGTAACCGGAGGGCTGTCCTACAGCCTGGCAGGTCTCCAGCAGGGTGGTGTTGGCAAGAAATGATGAGGGAGAGGCTGCTATAGCGGATCTCCCTGGGGCAACCCTTTGGTGTCTAGAGTATGAGTCTCTGTGTGGTGGACAGGGTGTCCGTGATGGTGACAGCCGGAGTAGCAGGGACCAGACGGAGGCAGAGGTTGAACAGAAACACTTACAGTTCTTTATTGAAACCGACAGGAACATCAGCAACGTGCCTTTAACAAGATGGTGGAGTACTGAGATGCAGTTGGAGGAAGCCACAGGAGGTAGATCGCCAGCCTGGATGCAGAGGGCAGGCTGGGAGGTAGCTGTGTCCTAATAGGAAGCTTCAGCTTGTCCTGGAGTGCTTCAGGTATCACCCTTGAAGGTAGGATGATACCCCTTTCCTCACTAACTCTTATCTATTAGCTCCACTCTTCAGAGGCAGGGGCTAGGCTCTTCCTGCTCTGGTATGGTATGCTGGCTGAATAGAGTCTGGACTGGGATAACCCAGTCTGCTTCTTCTCATCTGAGCTAGGCTAAAACTAGTCTCTTCTAGTGTCCTGCAGACCCTCAGGTCTGCCTGTAACTGAGCTCTAGAACATTCCTGGCCAGGGGTTTTGTAACTCCCCTGGTCAGGTGGTGGCTGCTCCTCCAATTACATCTCAGCTTACATTGGACAGAATGTAATACAGGTGATTGGATGATAGATCTTACATCATACAAAACACTTAACTCCTGCCTTGCCAGGCAGGATCTACCACTGCAATGTCCCCTGTGTGCTGTAGTGACATGCTGTGGGACGTATTCGCAAGCACTCCTTCGCCTTGCATCGGCGAGGGTGTTGCACACACATAATAGAAGTCCTCATATGACTCTATACACAGAATAAATACCCTCACTTGCCTCAGTACACATAACAAAAGCCCTCATACAGCTCTTTATGCACAACACAAGCCCTCATATGGCCCTACACACACAATACAAGCCCTCATACAGATCTGAACACATATAGCTCTGTAGAGTGCTTGTAAAGCTCCTACTGCTTTTGTGTAATGTTGGGTCATTATGAAATCTATAGTCTGGAATTCCTGCTGGAGTGGATTCTGTAGGACTGATCACCCTAATGTAACGTAACGTAATGTAATGTAACTCCAGGAATCCAGCTTTCTGGGGATTTTAGCTCAGCTTTCCCTAGCATCTTCCCCTAGAAATTCTCCCCGTCTAGGCTGCATTGTGTAGGGTCCCAAAGATCGGAAAATGGGTGCATATATAGTGGTAAGGTGCTGCCAATTCTCCCAGACTAATTGGATGTTAAAATCAACCCATTGTGATTTTGCTAGGTCTGCTAAAGGGTCGGTACTATAAGGTAGCTACCCTGTGGTATTAAGGAGGTGTTATTCCTTCTTTTGTAGATAAGCTCACCTGCAGAATTTAAATATATGTAATGATGACGGGTGCTTGAGGGAGACTGGTCATCTCCTTCCTGTCAGTCCTGCAGGGTAATCCAGCTTTCCTTTGTAAAACCCCTGCTAGAGCTCAGCTTTTGCGTAATATCACTGCCATCTACAGGCCAGTAACCCATACTAGCCAGTTAGATGGTAGTGATGTTAAATGTGCAGTGCCAGCTTGACAGATGATACACGCGTCCGGCACGGGAGCAGGAGCTACTGCTCCATAGAAGCCGGAGCAGCTTATGCACAGGCACGGTCCTGCTGTGTAGTTTTACGAGAAAGAACAAGGAGGTGGCTCTGCTAAGTCTCTGTCGCTCTGCCGGGATACTTCCCACCTAACTATTCAGTTGTCAGTATTCTGAATTATTTCAGTACTTTATATAAGTTTAATTCCCATTACCTGGCTCCCTGCCAGCAGAGTGTGGTGAGTCCTGGGGTGAGGGGCAGCTGCAGCCTGTGTCCCACAAAACTTTAGATTTCACGGAGACGTCACGTGGTGTGAACCGTACATGTTAATGTGGGAAGGAAACTGCTGCTTGTGTTGCTAAATGTAAAGGGCTACTCAGTATTCATTGCACACATCTCCTCGTGCATTCTTCCTCTACTCCACACCATCTTCCTCCCCTCCCTGCCTGCTCAATGCTAGTGATGCATCGTTCGTGAACGAGCCGGCTCCATGAGCCGGCTCTTGTTTGTGATTGATGGCAGCCGGCTCCTGTCAACGAGCTCCTGACTCAATTAACCACCCTAACTGGCTCACCATGCCCACTTTAACCCGATACAATTGGGTTAAAAGTTGAGTGGTGTGGGGTGATTGACTGCCCTGCGTCTCCCTATTATATAATTAATAGGGAGCCGTTCAGGAACCTAAAGAGCCGGTTCTTCTTAGTGAGCGGAGCCTAATGAGTGAACTCACTAAGAAGAGCCATAATTCCCATCACTACTCAATGCACATGACAGTAAGTGGGGAGGGGGAGGTTGCTGGATGAGTGTAGAGGAGACTAATACAACACAGGCTTCAGCTGCCCCCACCCCGTGGACTCACCACACACTGCTGGCAGGGAGCCAGATAATGTGAATTAAACTTATATAAAGTACTAAAATAATTTAGAATGCTGACAAAAGCATTAAAATCAAAAAGATTATGCTATTGGAGCCTGTCGCCAGGTGACAAGTTTTTAAACAGTTAGATTAGGTTACAGTGCTAATAAATTACAGATTAGGAATGGGGCTGCCAGGAGGAATCTACTTCTGATGGTAGATTCCTGATGGTAGGTTTCATTTAATATAATAAGAAAATTTTATTTATATAGATTACTGGGTATATCACATTTAAATGGCAGGAGGGCTTGATCAGGCCTTTTCCTCCAGCACCACAGGGGTTACCCAGAATAAATTCGAAGGGACCCCACTGTGGGTCACTATTAATACATAGATTAGTGGTTGCCCCGGATGTAACTTTACTTGGTGCCCCAGAAACATCTCTCCCTGGTATACAATTTCCTAATATTCTATTCATATATAAATGTTAGTGCTGCCAATCTAGTAGCAAATGAGAACAGAGTCATAAAGTGCAATTTGTTCTTTTGCTTAAAAAAAAAAAAAATCAATATCCGTCTGTGAATTTTTATTTTTTTTTCAGATAATTGTACGTGGGCGGGAAAATCCAATGCAAGCGTCCGAAATCGAACCTCACACCGCGCACATTGAGCAGCCCATTAACAATCAACACATTGCTCTTTGTACACGGGAAATTCATGCGAGACTTTTCTCATTCTGTCACAAAAATCAATGCGAGCCGCCTAAGCCACATCTTGGCCTGAAAATCCTCCACGCTGACTGCTATAAGCCCGATAATCCATGGTGAGACAGGAGCTTTTATTTTGGCTTCACGCAACTAATTCAGGTAATTTGCCCATGAGTCAGGATTAATGACGGCAAGAGCGACAGGTGAAAGGTTAACCGAATCAACGGTAAACGGTAATAGCATGGGGGCGCTATTTACCCTTCCAAAAATAATCGCCTGAATCCGGCCGGTGGTCCGCAGGTGACCTGACACGTCACCCGTTAATGGATGAGCCCAGGAAAGACGTCCGTACCAACGTTGATTGCTCAGGGCACTAGAGCCCGTTCCTACATTTTGTTGTATTTGAGCCATCGATATTTTTAACTTGAATAAAGTTCAACTTAATCGGAAACTAAGTAGCATTTAGCTTTTGTGTTCGGTGCCTTCATTCCCAAGTTGTCCCGCCCCCCATTCCATGTCGGAAAAGGCTTGAATTTTAGGGTAAAGTGCTGGTTGCGATGGCAACAAACAAAATATGCGCTTTTATAATCGTTCACAGAAAAGAGCTTCCGAGAATGCTGATGAATTCAACTAGAGGTGTTTTTTTTTTCTTTACCCTTTTTTAAAATGTCTCCACGGGAAATTAAAGGGGGGTAAAAAAAAGTAGGCTTTACGATACAAGCTTTTTATTGCATTCCGAATGCCGGCTGAAACGCTGGAAAAGATTGAAACAAAACATCACTGATCCCTGCTGAGTCGCCTTTTTGAAGATGGTGGAATTTTAGTACTAAGTGCCTATGGAAACATCATCAGCGCCTCTGCTGTTATTCCATGTTATGGGATTACCGAATTCCGAGAGGTATTGTAATACTAAAATAGATGGATAGATAGGTAACTGAAATAAGACAGCGGCACAGGCCTCAAAATAGTTAGAGCTTGAGAAAGGCTGAATTGTCTCAGCCGAAACGTCGTCTACATAAACACCAATTCTTTAACTTAATAGATCCTTGGAGCAAGGGTATAACAGTGGTTGCAGTCATAGAAGCTGCTACAGGGCCCACAGTGTTAGGGGGCCTGACCACCCATCATGCCACACTAAAGAATGGAGTAGGTGCACTGTCATATACATATTGAGGCAGATTTACTTACCCGGTCCAGTCGCGATCCAGCGGCAGGTTCTCCGACACTGATTCAGGTCCGGCCGGGATTCACTAAGGTCCGTGCGCCGATATCTACTAGGTGTCGCTGCTGCGCCGACGTCCGTTGGAGTTCACCGGACTTCACCTTCTATTTCTTGGTGCAGGTAAGCGCGTGTCAAGCGACACTTTTTTTTGAAATACCGCAATTTTTGGAATCCGTTGGGTTTTCCGCTGGCCACACCCCCCGATTTCCATTGCATACATGCCAGTGCCGATGCGCCACAGTCTGATCGCGTGAGCCAAAAACCCGGGGCAATTCGACGCAAATCGAAAAAATTGGGGAAACCCGACGAAAAAAAGCGATTTGGGCCCTTAGTAAGTTAACCCCATTTGGCTGAACATTATACAGCTATACATTTATATAACAGTACACATCTTCCATAGTACCTGACCAGGCAGCACAAATGAGAAACGTCAGGGGAGGGGACAGCCAGATGGCAGGACTAGGAAGCTCTTAACTCTACTTCTACTATTCAGTCTTTGTGCAAATTTGATGTGTATATACTGTATGAGTGTTTATGATGTGAATATACTGAATGCAAGTAAAAATCTATGGATGTGTACATACAGGGGCACATTTACTTACCGTCCGGAGGAGTTCCCCGAAAGTGCATTGTCTTTCGAGAATGCACTGTGCCGCGATTCACTAAGATTGTGCACCCAATATTCTGCATGTGTCATTTCCCCGCTCAGGTCCGTCGGAGTTCACCTTCTTCTTCCTGGTGCATGTAAGTGCTTGATCTTGCAACACAATTTGAAAGTTAAATACCGCGCTCACTACGAGCGTCCAACGGTACGCCCCCCAATTTCTGTTGCATGCAACACAATCCCCTGTTAAATACCTGTCACAGCCGTGCAATCCTGAAAACATCTGAAAATCCGACGAAAGTGCAATCCGCGGACCCTTAGTAAATAAGCCCCACTGTGTGTGTATATACTGTATGAGTTTGTATACACTGTATGTATGAGTGCATAAATGTATTTATACATGGTTGTACTGGCCCACAGTAGGACCGGTGGATCCTCCGGTTGGCCCCTGACACCTTCGCTACGACAGGGGCCTCCAACCCCATTGGAGGCCCCTGCCAGTGACAGCATCGATACTCGATATGGATGTAAGCAGACGCTCTAGTACTATCACTGATGACACTGTGACACGGCCAGAAACTTTCCCCTGCAGACGTCGCACTCTGACCCCTGCAGCAGCATGATGATGTACTCATCTTGAGTCTTGTTCTGTCAGTCCTACGGTAAAGGGACAGACAAAACACAAAGGGAAACAGACAGGAAAATGGTGAGTGAATACAAGAGAACAGCATCAGATTCACAGAATCTCTCACCACAGTCAAAGTAACTGTCAGGATCGGAGGTAGTGGATCCTCTGTACCATCGCGATGACGTAAGCCAACATCTGGGACTGGAATCTAAGTGGCACCCGGTTTTCACCAGAGCCGCCGCAAAGCAGGTTGGTACCACCAGGTCGTTCCACAGGCCTGACTTTGTGCGCAGTGGCTGCCAAGGGGTAGTACAGAATCGTAAGGCAAACTGTGGTCAAGGACAGGCAGGAGGTCGAGACAGGCAGCACAGGATCAGAGTCAGGAACGGAATCGGAATGTTTTACATCCCTAAACAGGCACTCCAGTCCGACCTGTATATATGCGTTAATAAATGTGTGCATATGAGTGTATAAATGTATTTATGTATGTGTGTAAGAGTGTAGAACAATATGTGTGTATATCAATGTGTGTTTATGGTGTATAAATGTGTGTAACTCTATAAACAT
Source organism: Engystomops pustulosus (assembly GCA_019512145.1). Lineage (NCBI taxonomy): Eukaryota > Metazoa > Chordata > Amphibia > Anura > Leptodactylidae > Engystomops > Engystomops pustulosus. The sequence goes on from CM033644.1 coordinate 206,381,092, forward strand.
ATGTGTGTACAAATAAGTATATATATGAGAAGGGCTATGGGGTCCAGCCTTTCCAAGTTATTCCCCTGCCTTAGAGTGCTCCCTATTTTTCTATTGATAGATAGATAGATTGATAGATAATAGATAGATAGACAGATAGATAGATAGATAGATATGAGATAGATAGTAGAGAGATAGATAGATAGATAGATAGATATGAGATAGATAGATAGATAGAAAAAAGAAAAATCCGGAGCAGCACTACTGGTTAAATGGTAAGGTGTGCAAAGCCGAAGTTCCGTGGCAAACGATCTTTGTAAAAAGTCCAAAAAAATAGGCAGCACTCCAAGGTTGTAGTCAAAAACGTGAGGGTGAAGCTTTATTCCATGGCAACGTTTCGGTGGTTTAATCCACCTTTATCAAGCTTGATAAAGGTGGATTAAACCACCGAAACGTTGCCATGGAATAAAGCTTCACCCTCACGTTTTTGACTACAACCTTGGAGTGCTGCCTATTTTTTTGGACTTAGATAGATAGATAGACAGATAGATAGATAGATAGACATGAGATAGATCGATATGAGATGATGCTGTTTTTACCAAAAAAACAGGGTGCACATGTGAGGGAATAGAATCCATTTTCTCTTTTGTTCTCCCACCATGTGTCTTTACATTGCCTCTATGCATAGTACTTCTAGTACTATAGTAATTCTCTCAAACATGTGAAGGTTTGAGTGGTTCACCGAGCAGCTCGTACTATACAATGATTTGGACCCACATCACGTCAGAGATAGTGATATTTCTCTAACACGCGCTACAATTAAGCTCGGCTGCAGTAACACAACTCAGCCACTACATAGAGAACGATCTTTGGCTTGTTTTATTCTAACACTGGAAACAACCAAAATTGGGCAATTGGTGGGGGTCTGAGCAGGGGCATAACTAGGAGAAGCAGGGCCCCATAGCAGACTTCTGACTGGGGCCCCCTTCCTGCATAAAAATATACATATTACAGTCATATATATAAACACATGTGTATACTTCTATACATAAACACACACATTTATACACTCGCACACATAGAGAATGTACACATATACACACAGTATATACACAACATACACCATATATACATCACATATACGTTATATACATATTATGCTGTACAATGTGTATATAATGGTGCACATCATACATTCTTTAGTGTCAGGTCAGATGCTGGGGCCCCCTGATACTGTGGGTCCCATAGCGGCTGACATGGCTGCTACCCCTGTAGTTACGCCCCTGGGTCTGAGGTTAATCGATATCAATTAGCTTAAATGAATTGAAATAAAGCAGTATGGGCTCTTTAAATGAAACATCGAAATTATTTGATATTCTATGTAAAGTTACGCAATATACTGGTAACGCCACGAAATCAGAAGAGTTTGAGATGCTATTGATGAGATGCTAAATGAATTACAGCGCCAAATTAAGTAACAAAATTGGATACGGCCTCCATTGAAAACACAGGAAACAGCAAGTCTTTGAAATGTTAATGGTCCAATCTGAAGACACAACAGACTTGTTCCTCTGGAAGAAAGTCATTATTTGTCAATTAGTCACACATCTTAATTAGAAAAATTCTGCTGATTAAAATATGCCGGACGTCATTTTGCTCCGCGCTCGTATCATTATGAGGATGAGATACCTACAGGTTTCTAGCTCCACTGATGCACATTCACTAGGCTTGTAATGAAACTCTGGGTTCTCACATAACACAAATCAATGCAATGTTCTGATTTATGGAAAAGCAGAAACAAAGGCGAAAAAAAAATTGGTTTAATTTGCAAATAATTATTCAGGCGTTCAATTACTGGTAATTATAAAAAGGAAATAAAAGCAAATCCAAGTGCTTTATTAAAGGAAACCTACCACCACGGATCTACCTATTAAGGTAGATCCGGTGGTAGGTGCATCTAACATATGTAAGGATAACTCTTTTTAGGGCTAATCCTTTACTCCCCTCCATCTTTGCTAATCTTCATTCAGGGTATTATGCAAATTTTCTAAAAAGGCTAATGGGGCATAGAGTAGCCAGAGCTGAGGCTACACGGCGCAGCTACTCCACGCCCCAGTAGCCTCCTTGATCCTCCTACCAGATATCTTCAGGGCGCATCTAGAAGGAGCTGGCCTGTGTTTTGTGCATGCGCAGAACTCCAGCTTCGCGGACGAGTGTGCGCAGCTCCTTGCAGCTGTACGCTGAAGATATCTGGTAGGAGGATCGAAGAGGCTACTGGGGCGTGGAGTAGCCGTGCCGTGTAGCCTCAGCTCCAGCTATTCCACGCCCCAGTAGCTTCTTTAGAAAATTTGCATATTACCCTGATTAAAGATTAGCAAAGATAGAGGGGCAGAAACACAAAAAAAATGGGGTAATGGTAGAGATCTAGATAGTAAGGCCCGTTTCACACTTGCGTTTTTCACGCGCGTTTTCTGCACGTGCTTTTGATTCACAGAACTTGCATTGCACTGTGACCCATTGTAATCAATGGGTCTTTTCAGACTTGCATTTTTTTAACACACGTTTAAATCTCGACATGCTCTACTTTTGCAAGTCACGCGCGTGAAAAACGCACCATACAAGTCTATGGAGACGTATCAAAAACGTATTGCACTCTGAGACACTTGCAAGTGCAATGCGTTTTTCACGCATCAATTGCCATAGAAAAGATAGAGCTCAGTCCTGAGTCCCTTTCACGCGCATTTTCTGTGCACGAAAAATGCATTGAAATTGCATTGAAAACGCTGAAAAACGTGAAAAACTGAGACACTGTACAAACTCTGACTGAAAACTGTGCGTTTTTCACTGACCAAACCCTGATCGCACCCTGATCAAACTCTGACGTGATCTGCAACGCAAGTGTGGAAGGGACACATCAGAGATATACTCGTAAACACAGACAAGAAAAAGGCGAATGTGTATGAATGAACAAATAACAAATTTTATTGAAATAAATTTTGGTTTAAAAACAATTAAAAAACCCTACAAGCAAGGGTGGAATAACAAAAATTCTCCCCAAAATTCAAACAAGGTACAGAAGATGCATAGCACAAAAGTATCAAAGGCAATTACATACAGGTCATAGACGGATACACCATCCAGAGAAAGGGTTCAGAAGTCGGGACACAAAAGTGTATGATAATACTCTAAAAGGTATATACTGTAATAATAATGCCCAACATATATTCAAAATACAGACATAAAGGTGATATTACCGTGTAGAAGATGGTGAATGGGGAGAGGAGATGCCCCACGCGTATCGCCCAACTCGCTTGTTTTTAAACCGAAATTTATTTCAATAACATTTGTTATTTGTTCATTCATACACATTCGCATTTTCCTTGTCTATGTTAAAAAGATTGTGGGGAATAAAGGATTAGCCCTAAAAAGGGCTATCCTTACATAAGGAGAAGGGGCCCCAAGTCACAGAAAACCCTCCTCCCTTCCCAACTCACTGTGCACACAGGACCGGATTATCTTTCTGTGGGGGGGCTCCAAATTTCTTAGTGGCAGCACTGGATGTTCATGCTTATGTGTACAGGGCCACAACCACAATATTGCTTTCATAGATAAGTCATTGAAATTATGTTTTGTAAGATATTGGAATAAAATGTTTCTCTCCCCAGAAACAATACCATTTCTATCCAAACAAAGCATATTCTTTCGTAGGTTCACTAGTTTAGTTCTTTTACCCCTAGGACCTTACTATGCCTTTAAATACAGCTGACATCTGGAGCCCATACTTGCTTTGGACTGCTGGAGGATCTTCTGGTACTTTGGTGGCGCCGTCCAACCCTGCTTATAACTAAGGACAAGAATGTTGCTGTTTCAGAAGACCTCTTTCTCTAATATGATAAACCCTTTTACGCTTCCTCCTCATGCATTGTAATGCCTTTAGTAATTGTATAATCTTACGTGACAGGGCACACAATCACATTTTGCAACCACTGGAAACCAACAAATAATTTTCCTTCCATTTTCAGTATTTTTCTGCTCTTCCCAGAGAGTAATGATGATAAGAAGGCAGTAGAGAAAATAACCTAGAAACAACATTATGCTGCTCATGTGACCTTTACAAAAAGCTACGTGGTCCCAGCATATTCGCAAAAATCCATAGATGTGGGAGGATTGGTGCAGACTATACTAAGCACTTTTTCAGAGGATAGTTTTTTTTTGATCATTGCTGAAAGATGCACAGAACTCTGGGGCTATTAACAGGGTTTTTGCGCCCACGCAACACAAATCGGGGGCGGGCCGTCGGACGGCCCGACGAATTCGGGCAACGCGCAGGTTTTAACATCGTAAATTGTGTCGCAAGACACGCACTTACAAGCACCGGGAAGAAGAAGGTGAACTCCGGCGGACCCCAGTGGGGAAGCGACAGATGCAGGATCTCGGGCACACTTCATCTTCGCCGGACTGTCCGGATCGAGGATCGCGTCAGGACCGGGTAAGTAAATTAGCCCCTTAGTGTTGGTTGGTATTTCCAGAGCCCCTCAGTGCTGCAGCGTCACAATTTAGCAGCGGCAGGAAGTGCAGGGGTAGGGGAGACCTGCTCTGCTCATTGTAACAACTAGTGAAAAGAAATCACTGCGGGGCTCCGGAAACATCTCCCAGTACCCCTCAGGGTCATTATCATAATTTTAACTGTTGATATTAGATGGAAGCGGGCAATGGATAACAATATAAGAAGATTACCACTGGAACTATGAGTAAGTGTCCCTGGTTTATCATGATGGATTTTTTTTACATTTTACTGAATACCTTTGATTCCAACATTGTATTTACCATACGCTTTCTTCAGCTGCGTTTACATGCATATATTAGTGTCCAGCAAGTTAATGCCTGAACTGGATAAAACTGATTTCAATTTAGTCAACATCCGTAGCCAGAGAATAGCAAAACTTTCACATTTTTGTTGCAACATTCCTCTGTCCAGTCCTGGGAGAAATATGGTATAAAAATTGATGTAAAATCATCCAATACAACAACAGAATTAGTTCTGGAATCTTTGTTTTTGTGATATTTCCTACCATATCTGAGGGAACAGTCAGACATATAGGTGCCCAACTTAACAGTAAAGCTACCTACACACAAGAGTGCAATATCAGGCTACCACACATCCGATAAATACATTGGTGTGTATGCAGCCTAAAAACCTTCATTGTAGAAACTTGTAATTGAGAGAGAGAAAAAGAGAAAGACTTTAGGGGCAATTTATCTTTTCCTTCCATTGGTGTTTTTGCGCCTTTTTGCCACGTAATGCCTGTTTTGCACCTAATTTGCAGTTTTTTTGGAATGTTACACCTCAATTCACTGTGTTTTGTTGCGCCTAATTTGTCATCACATGACGCTTCTTTACAAATGTTTGCACCTGATTTATTATACTATTGCGCCAATGTGGGCACAAATAATTGCGATTTGCGCAACAAATAAGGCACAAAAAAACCCTGCATTTGACACAGAGCCAAAACGACAAAGACAAATGAGGTGCAAAAAATGGACTCACAACAGGAGCAAAAAGAGTGCAGAGAAGGGGGAAATAACATAAATGACCCCCTGTGTGTTTGTACAGAAAGAGTAGATACAGCATATTTGGTTTAAAAAACGAAAAGTAGGTGAATGTAAGCATACCAGAATTACATTTATCTGTTTTAAAATATAAATATTATACTTATATATATATTAGCGATATATATATATATGTCCAGGAAACTTGTGTGGCTAATTCCTGGGGATGGGTTATTGACATTTTGACATGGATAACATGTCTTTTGTCTTACGCTTGGCTTGTCCTTTTGATCATTAATCAGGCACTGCTGGCAGGGAGTGTGTGGGTTGTGGGGTGGACCAGAGTAAATACAATGCATTCACCCTCGACTTGTCTAAACCCAATGAAGTGTTATATGTCTAATACAACACTTGTTCTTGTCCTTGTCTTGTCTTAATGAGGAAAATTACTTTTAACCTCTCACATCAATAATTTCCATCTCAATGTCAGGATACTATTAACACGGATCCAACATAGGTCAAAAATATAAAAAAAAATGTACTAATTTACCCACAAAGAATTTTAACCATTCAAAGGAGTTGCCTTCTAAAAATATCTATTGGAATGATACGGGTGGTTGGAATAAAAAAAAACCAAACAAGTGAGAGTCCTCTCCTAGCATTTCACATAAAGAGACACCCAGGAAGTTCTTTGCAGCAAGGATCAGTAAGCATTGTTTTATTATATTACTGGCACGGTGTAGAGAATATTTAAAAACAATATTTTTTTTTTCATTTAATGGGTTTCCCAACACCTTTATGTTGATTAACTATTTTCAGGATTAGACATCATCAATATCAGATTCATCATTTCTGCCATATCTACTGAGCATCTAGTAAAAATGGCCACTGCAGTGCTTAAAATGCACAGCTTTATAGACTATGCACTAAACTGTCTCGCAACTCTTTTATTAAAGTGAATGAGTTTTAAAAATGTATTTTTATTTATTTTATAGTATTGCTTGTTATTATATTATAATCAGTTTATACTATTTTATCATTATGAAGTATATAATTGATAGAGATAAGTTGTTAAAACATTTTGTCATGTCATTTTTACCAGTGGAATCCTCCTTTTATTGTCAGGTCAGTGCTAGCTTAAAGAAGAGCAGATCCTGTCAAAGGGGGCACACACCAGTATGTCAGTGTGCTTGGTTTACAATTCTTCATCCTGGTGGTAGATGTCCTTTAACTTGATAACATGACAATAGGTGGCACATGTATTACATGATATTAAAGCCAAAATTATGAAAAATTACACTCTCCGTTTTAGGATAGCAAAAACAGAAGGTCTTCCGTTTCCCATAGACAATCAATTAGCAAGGTTACCTGTTTAGTTAATTAATAGTGAAAAACGCTGTAGGATGCTGTGCTTTTCCCCCGCTATTTATTAATGGAATTTGAAATGGAATCAAGGTTAAATACTTAAAAACCATTGTTAACTACCTTCACGTTAAAACAGGTATTAACAAAATTTCCAACTGATCTATTTCATTTGCCTTTGTTATAATAATGGAAATAAACACTAATAATTAATAATAATTAAATAATTAATTTCTATCAGTTAAATCACTTTTTTGGAGTAGAATGAGCTAATGGGGGATATTTATCATACACTGACACTCGTGCACCAGCATATGATAGCCCTGCCACTGCTTTTTTCTGAAGCCTCTTGATGTATCCGGCGGGGTGCTGCACAGTGTTTTTCTCTATTATTTTATTTCTATTTATTTTTATTGACGTGGTGCAGAGGCCCTGATAAATATGCCCCAATAAATAAATGTAGTACATAAATCATCCTACAGCACCATATGAAGAGCTGGGTCCATTAAATCGTCCAGAACCCCCATATAATTCAACTACGTGAACTCCAATACCTGAAAACTACTATACACAAAAAAGGAGTTATTCCACATCTATTATATCACAATACATTTTTATTAGTAGTAGTAAAATACTTACATATACACAAGATAAATAAAGATCAGATTCCAAATCAACTAGAGAGAATGTGTAGACAAACATACGGATAATACTGGGATGTCTATAGTATAATACAAGTGCTGGGATGTCTATAGTATGATACAAGTGTAAATCCAAACACTATTCCTATTGAATCCCCTTGAGAAAGTTGTGTCTCAAATGCGCGTTGGGGCGCCAGGAGTGTGCGGTGCAAATATGGATAAGGCTCTTAGAGAGATCTAAGCATCTGTTCCCTGCATGCAGGATGTAATGTTGTGTGTAATATAACCACATTTTTTATAAAGAGAGTGAGATTGTCATATACAGAGATACCAATAAACTAAGCTGCATGCATATGGTGGATTTGCTAAAGATCTATTATAGTGTGCCTTCAGTGTGCCTTCATCAGAAATTATGTTTTGTTGAGACTCCAGGGTGTCATGGCAAAGGACCATCACTCCTTACAGTTTAACGCTGATGTTTTTACATAATTAACAAACACCTCAGCCCATCAGCCCTATTCAAACCTTGTTTATAGCACTGTGACGTACTAGTATGTCACATGTTGTCAAGTTGTTAAATAAATGGGTCACCAGCAACCAATCAACCAGCCTTCAACCCCATAGCAACCACAGCCATCTGTTATTTTCAAAATAAAAGTGCCAGGGTTTGCTAAATCTTTATATTCCTAAATAGTAGAGTCCATAATAATTGCATCTGTTTTTATTTCACTATACCAGTGCTACTGTCAGAACTTGCCTATTGCTCTGAATGGGATCAGATTTTGGGCCTCTGTGTTTGAAAACCAAACCCAGAGCTGCCAATGATTGACAGCCCTTTCAGGATCTTAGGGTAAGCTGGGTGTAGTTTATAGCTCATTTTGTGTGCAGCTGTGGCTTGAGTAATGGATGGCTGAACCAGTCAGTGCTGGGGGCAGTGTCCATTACTCCCTTGAAATTCTGCCTAACCCTTCAGAGGGTGCTGGTTATTCAGTCTTCTCTTTGCTATCTAGCACTATTACTGTGTCTGTTATTCTGTGTATTTGACTTCAGCAACATGAAATCGACCATTCTATTGCTATACAATACCTTTGCCGACCATCTTAGTTTTGACACTGTTCTGTCAAAACACAGTGTTCTGTGTACTAGTGTGAACACTGCTTTAGTTCTTATTTCCTGTTACCTGTCCGCTCCACCTTCCAGCAGCTGCAAGAAAAAGTAAGCTTTTCTGCGTCACCTTGCAGGATCATTCAGGGTCCGTTATTTAGGTTCGTGAGACCGGGTTTGCTATTGTCAGGGTGGTTTTATCTTCAGAAGCCAGGGCCATAGCCCACAGGGACGTTGCAGGGTTAGTTCGTCACCACTTACCCAGTCTGACATCTTGCATCAAGTCTGCTTATAGTTGCGCTGTTGCTGGACAGGTTCATTAGTGTTACTGTTTGCTGAATCTATTCATTTCTAAATTGCAGAGTTTGTTTTCACTGCATTCGTTTCTGGATTTTAAAATAAAAGTCCATCACATACTGTATTAACTTCATTCAAAATTGAAATTGTCAAAGTCCATAGCTGGATGGAAAATTGAAATAGTCAAAATTGCTTCTTATGCTATGAGAATAACCGGGTCTGAACAACCAGAGCGCCCTTGACCACAGTGAGAGGAAGGGTTTGTCATCTTCCCTATGCTTTTTTTTACTGATATCAGAATAACTGGATCTGAACAACCAGAACACCTTTAACCTCAATGTCATAAACAGTGTTTTTTTTAAAGAAATTTAATGTTTTTAATCTTATATTATTATTTTAAGTACTTTGCCTAGCCCATTTTTGTCAGGGCAACTGGCCTGTTATTAAATAAGGTTTTTTTTGGCCCTATTACCCCTTACTACCCCATTTCACAGCAATTTCTGGGTGTTAAAATTTGGGTCTCCATTGACTCCATTGGGTTTGTTTTCAAGGTCAAATTCGGGTCCCAAAACAAAATTTTTACTGATGTTCAGCCGAACTTGTCAAACCCGAATTTCAACAAACCCCCTCATGACTAATCAACAGTACTGCAGGTCCATTACTCTGACCGTGGCATGTGCTGAAAGCCCCAACTATCTGATACCATTGACCTGTCTTTAAAATAGAACACTTTGGGGACATTTATCTTTTTTAAGATTTTTAAAACATTCTGGTGATAAAAAGTCTTTAAAAAGGCACATTGAAATTTTTTGTGACTTTTTTGGGGTCATTTATCTTATCTCTGTTTGTTTAGGCTAGTGCCTGTCTTTTTTTCTATCTGCTTCTTTGGTAATTTATCAATCTCACTTTTTCCTTGTGTTAAATGTTTTTTATTTTTCAGATCTCTTTTTGAGACATTTCTTTACAAAATGTCTCAAAAATGTTGCAAGTCACGGCTCTCCTTCACTTCCTATGTAGCCGCGTGCACAGTCGCGCGCATGGTGCGCCGAGCGTGTACCTCCCTGTGCCGAAGCAGCTTCGGCCATAAAGTTTAAAAAGTGTTTTAAACCGCGATACTGCGGTTGAAAACACTAACAAAACTAAGCTCCGGCACCAGCTCACCCTGAGCTGGTGCTCGGTAGTTCCCTCTTATACCTGCCACTTCAAGTGGTAGGTTTCCTTTAAATACAGTTTCAGTTTTTTGCACAAAAAATATCTCAAATTTTAGACATTTTGAAATGATAAATCTAATTTGCGACATTTAGCACTTCTTGAACAGAAGAAAAATGTGTCTTACTGATGAAAAACAAATGTCTGGCGGACATTTCAAAACGTCCCCAAAAAGGTACAAAATTGCAATGTGCCAAAAAATGTCTTATAAAAGACTGAAAAAACAGGAAGAAAAATAAAGGTAAATGATCCCCTTTACCTCTTAAAAAAGAAAAAACACTTTCCTTTTCACGCCACTCTAAACTAAACATAGAAGCACAGCTAGTGTAATGCCATGCACAGCCAGATTTATGACTAGTGTCTTTGTAAAACAATCTAAAAAAAACTGCATAGTCACTTTGTATTTTTTTTCTCAAAAGTCACAGGTCACAGAAACAGTCACAGACACTGATGACAGATTTATTATAAGGCCAAAGACACTTTAACCCCTTCCCACTCTGCGCCCGATATAAAATGAGGAAACAAAAATCCTGGCAGCTGCAGGGCGCTCCTTCCCTTCTGTGCCTCGCCGTGTGCCCATAAAACAAGTCACGGCCACATGTGGGGAGGTCTCTGTACTCAGGAGAAATTATTGAACAAATTGTATGGTGGGTTTTCTCTTTTTAACTTTTGGAAATGTGTAAATTTTAGGGCTAAATGAACGTATAACCGGCACAATTTGACCTTTCTAAATTTCACCTCCATTTTGATTCAGTTACTATGAAGATCCCAAGGCGTTAACAATCTTCGTAAAATCTGTTTCTGATAGCTTGAAGGGTGCAGATTTGAAAATGGGTTGGTTATATGGGGGGTTTTGATGCTAAATATGTAAAATTTCATTCCAAACTGTATTTATCCTCAAAATAGTCAATTCTGAAAATCCGGAAAAGCGATATTCGATTTGTAAGCCGCGTGACATCAAAATAAATTATCCAAATTATGAAAATGTAAAGTAGACAAATGGGTAATGCTATTCTGCAATTTATTTAGGTGGTGAATCTATCTGCCTGAAAACGCAATGATTTTGAATTTCGGAAATGGCCAAGTACAACATGTGGGGAAAAAACAATCTCAGAATCACTTTCATAAGTAACAGTGTTCAAAAGTTATAACCATATAAAGCGACGCAGATCAGAATCCAAAAAAGTCTTAAGCTACAAAAAGGCTGCGTCCTTAAGGGGTTAATAAACATGATGGGCAGCAGAGCTCCAAAGGCAGTCATGGAACTGACCCAAGGAGCCGCCCAATTCTAAATGTCCCCCTTTGTTTTTATATGATTCCGCTATACTTGCAGTAGTAGGTTATGATACATGTGATGTCTCTATGACTACTCCACTTCACCTGTGTGGTCCTGCTTGATGCAGGGGAGGATGACACAATCTGCTAGCTCCATTTTTGGTTAACATGCTGACAATGCTGTAATTCCCTGTGGGCTGAGGATCAGTGAAGTTACCAGAAGCTTTAATTATACCCTAAATACAACCTCGATGAAATCATTTAACCTTTTGCTTCCCACCAAAGCAGCAGGTTCCAGAGAATCTCAGCTTTCAGTTGCTCTCTATGTTTCTCGTAACATATAAAATCACAAAAAGATCGTGCTACCAATATGTGAATAAATCCAGAAATATACCTTACAATGCATTGAGCATCAGATCCAACAGCAGATCCAGAACCAGTGACAGGTTCATAGCCAGATCCCATAATTTGTACAATTTGTTTTGATGTAATGAACGGCAATATATTTATTGTCTAGTCTTTACAATTTTGTGGTCTTTGTAGTTAACGTTGTCTCATTTTTAGTATTTTTCGGCCCCTCAATAATGAAAAGATAGTTGTATAATGTGAATCAAAACCAATTCTGTTATTAATATGACGCAAAATTGAAATTTAAAGATATGTAAAAAAAAATAATTTTTTGCTCAAATGAGTCTTTGCCTTTTTATTATAGTGTGTAGCAAATGGAGTGTGATAACATTTTCAGAACTGCACTTTAAGGTTGTCAATAATTCCACTCAAAAATATGATCCAATAGAAAATGATGAAGTCGTTACTTGAGAAATTTTACAGTTGTTGCATAGAGTTCATTTTTCATTTGGGGAGCGGAGAACTTTTTTCAATAATGAAAAGGGAGGTTTTACAAGTGCACCTGCTCAGAGCGGGTGTACTTTTGCGACTTTTTTACAACTTTTTAGGCACAAAATTGTGATAGATGCAGTGCAAACATCTGCAGAACACCCATTAACTATGTCAGATAAGGTGCAGTTATTCAAAACCACTAAGTGCAGGACTTTTGCTTGCACCCAAAAAAGTTGTAAATTAGAGACAAATTTTATAACTGCGCCAAAAAATTTCACAAAAAACCCCCAGGAAAAACAAATAATTATGATCAATGTCCCCCATAGTTTATTTGATGTAGTTTAATTAAAGAACATAATGGAAGCTAAATCCTGTTGGTTTACAGAAGCTTTAGTGTTTACGACCAATTCCCATAGAGATATATATCCAGAAGATTTTTTATATCATGATTCCATTACTAATAACAGATAAAATAGTGCAGCAGCTTGCATTATTTTTCCGTTATAATAACAGAAGCAAGGTGGATGTATCTCTATGGCACCTGATGGTATACAGAAGGGCATACCATCACTATTTAGCTTCTTTCCTGTAACTGATCCTAAATTTACTAAAATGATCTTAAATGTAAATATACAGTATACATTTAAGAAATAAGACTTTTAATTATACAATAAATGATGATAATGATTGTGATTACAAAATTTACTAGCAAGGAAATATGTTTATATTTGATCCTTTTCTTAAAGAAACATTTTTCCACATACAGGCGTATGCAAGACATACAAGATTTTATATGAATTTGTATATGACTCGTAACAGTTATATTCTGAGAGTATGAGCCAATTTCTGTTTGTCCCAGTGACAATTAGATTTTCAAAAATTTGGGTTGTTAATAGAACAAAAATTAATAATAAAGCTTCAATGCAGTCACTCATAATGAGGCACATTCAGATGCACATCTGATGCGCATCTGAAAAACTATCCATGTTCATTCAGTATTGTATGTGCATCCGTTTTTGTTCATGTCTGTATGTCATCTGTTTTTTTTCACATCCACAAAAAAATGGGTGGTTTTCTAATGTACTTCTTTCCCTGCCCAGTTTGTTGCCTAGCAACATTTGATAGAAAAATGGGCCACATGCAGAGGCCGTTTTTTTTTTGAGGATCCATTGACTTTTATTGGGGTCTGTGGTCTGCATGTGAGAAAAAGTGCAATCGTGAAGCCAAAAAGAGGATACAGGTGGGAAATCTCTACTTGGTAGGCTGTTTTTCAAATTTTACAAGAGTGGGCTAACTTGCCCTAAGGCACCATAACCAAGGAGTAAAACTTAACCTTTATTAGTATTAAATTAATAAATGATGAACAAAAGTGACTTAAAAACACAGGGTTGCATCAAAGCCATGTGTAAACGTATCCCAGTGCTGGTTTACCGGATTTGCCAGACTGGGTATCATGAGTACCACATAAGTGTTATTGGGGCAGTTCCTGTAGTTGTGGGTGTAAGGTTTCCCCAATAACCCCAAGAGTAAGGTTTCCCCAATAACCCATCTGGGTAACTTGGTGAAAAAAAGCCTGTTGATCTGACCAGGAGGTGCGGACTGCACCTTTCTTGGTTCATATACCCACATAGCTCAAATACATATAACCCATATTGGACCCTCACCTGACACTTTAAATCCATCACCCACAACTACAGAAACTGCCCCAATAACACTTATGTGGTACTCATGATACCCAGTCTGGCGAATCCGGTAAACCAGCACTGGGATACGTTTACACATGGCATTGATGCAACCCTGTGTTTTTAAGTCACAACTTTTGTTCATCATTTATTAATTTAATACTAATAAAGGTTAAGTTTTACTCCTTGGTTATGGTGCCTTAGGGCAAGTTAGCCCCCTCTTGTAAAAAGTGCAATCGGACACAAATGTGTGAACAGGCTCATATGAATCAATCAGTATGCTTTCCTCAAAAAAAGAGATAGCATACAGACCTCGAAAATGCCAGTCTGAATGAGTCCTAATACTTTTGTTGACCGCTGCAGCCTGAGGCTAATACTGGCATCCAGAGAGCTTCACCAGAGGCCACAGTGGCCAAAGAGGTCCGTCTGTAACTAGGGGTCATCTGTAAGTAGGGTGTTCTTAAGTTGGGGATTATCTGTACTTTTGTTGAATCAATATACTGTATATTGGGAGATTAGGGCAAATTTACTTTTAAACAGGTGTCTGAATTTTGATGTAATTTGCGTTCACGACCTGCATGCACCACATTTATTAACAGTTTTTGCTTGTTTTTTTGGTTATCCAACAAGGGGGTTGGCCAATGAGGTGACGTTAAAGGACATCTACCAGCAGTATGAAGGACTGTATGCAAATGAACCTGAGGGGCCTCTATCGGTGTTAATGGAGCCAGGAGCTCCTCAGGCTCATTTGTTTACAATCTTTCATCCTGGTTCTAGATGTCCTTTAAGCTAGTTTACACAATCTGACACTTCACCAAATTTTACACAGTCTAAATTTAGAACAGTATATGTAATTATTTGCTAGATTTGTAATTGCAATTTCGATTTTTGGTACATATCATGTTAAATATATTTACCATTGAATAGATGCAAAAAAAGAGCTGCCTGAACCTTGGCTTATAAAAGGGTAAAGTGCCTAATTCAATAGAAGGAGTGGCACATCTATAGCACAACCACTCTGATAGTTTTAATACTTCTCCTGACCGCTTGGTCTTCATTGTCTATTGAATGTAGGCCAATGTGATGATTAGTAGATGAGTCTCTGGGACTTCTGTCTCATTATATAATGATGATTCCTGTCCTACAGACTCAGCCGGATCCCGAATTAAATGCTCACTGACATCAACTGTCCTTGAACATTGGTTACCAGCCATGATGAGGGAACAAGCTGCTATTGTTCGCAGGTAAACTGGCTGGAATGGAGTAATGGTGAAGTTAAAAAGATCTGTGTGTTTATAATGGGAACGTTAGGTCAGGTGGGGGCTCATTACATTACTGAAGATGTGTTCCATGTAATGCCTTAAGCCTTGGCTTTTTCTTAAGCAATGTACTGGTCATAAGAAGCTTTCTGCTCAGTCTGGATCTTACACCTGCTCTTAAGCTGTCATGCTCGCTGTCTATATTACTGGACAGACCTGGTTATCCTGAAACGCATTGTCCTGCTTACCATCTACAATGTACAAGAATGGTAAAATCACAGTAAACATGATCTGGAAGGTGTTATGCTGCCTGACAATATACTGGTAGTGGTTTATTGGGCCAATTTCTTGGGCTAGGATATGGGGGCGGGCCTTGGACCAGTCGCATATGTGTTTCTATGGATCCATCGTAATAAGAATATGATTTCTTGCATTGTTTTTAGGCAAGCCATCAGGTTCTGGTTACTGATCGCATGCATTTCCAAAGAAACACATACAGGCTTAGACCTGCCTCTGTGCCCTAGCACTATGTTTGGAAATACAGCACTACCGGTACGTTTGACTGCACTCTAAGTCCAGTTAATACACCAGCAGAGCATAAATCTCTAAAGTCTTTTGTTGTTTATTTCAATGAAGGGAAGGGGGTATTTATGAGGGCTTCTGCACAATGCCTGTGCCCTGCTTATGCGCACTTGGAACAGCCAGCAAATTTTCAGATGTGAAATTTCTCTGGCATGGCGTGGTGTAGAAATAAATGCTGTGCAGACCCCTGATGGATACATCAAGAGGCCAGAGCCTCTAGATCTATCTGCCTGTGGCGGATGCTTGGTGGCCGGTGTATGATAAACAACCCCTAATGTATCTATGTAGTTTGACTAGAGTCCAGACTGTTCAGCTTAGAGAAGATTATTTAGGGTGGGGGCACACGTGGTGTTTTGAACCCGTTTTTAGGCCGTTTTTAAGCAAGCCATTAAAAAACGCATCTGTTTATGACCGTTTTCCCCAATTATCTTAATTAAGATAATTGGGAAATGGACAAAAATGGTTAAAAAACACGCGCGTTTTCAAAAACGTGTTTTTTAATGGACTGCTTAAAAACGGCCTAAAGGGGACGTATATACGGGCGACATATATACGGTGTATATACGCCCCCCATACACTTCTATGGCCTCATGGCGCTGTATGTGTTTGTATTCAAATTATGCAAGACACCGGATTCTGGTTACTGATCATTTGCGTTTTTATAGAAACGCGTATTAGATAAGGCCAAGGCCCGGCCCCGTATGCTGACGCAACACTAGCTGACCCTCAGTCATAAAAATTTCAAATGCAAAGTGTAGCAGAAGGGTGCACATCCTTTGGTACTTTATTGTAATTTGTAATCACATACAAATGGATGTCGGTCCTTATATATTAGTTTACCATAGATGGTAGATTTTTCTACTATTATAAACTTTTGTTCACATATTCACTGATATCTGTTATTTTCCTATATATTCCAGCAGATTAATGGAGACAGCCACTCGATGATTTAATTGAGGAATGTAAGTGATTTTCTTACCCCCCTGGGTGCGTTATATCTGCTTAGTAAAGATCCCGGTCTGTGATGAACAAAGACACTTTCCCTTTTAATAGACCCGGCCCCTGACGGATAATCTCCCAGAGTCTTTTGTGGGAAAAATCCATCACAGCTGTCAGGCTTTTAATCAATGAACTAATTTAAGCTGATAGAGAAGAAAACATCATGTGCCCTCAATAAGACATTGTGGGATAACCTTTACCATAATAGACAGTTAACTCCATCACAGAGAGCGCAGTGTCTGCATGAGGAGCGCCACTTACTAGGGAAATCACTGGGGATTACAGCAAACACAATGTCCAAATCACATGTATCTGTATAAAGTGAGAGTTCTACATGGGCCATTCATCTGGGAATGATGGCCCCTTTCAGATGACTAGCTCCTGTGACTATCCACAGACGACTCTCTAGAGCAGGAATATACAGTAACAATTGGCAACAATGCCCCCACTCAGTCCTTTCTGTATAGTCTCTTTGGGTATCTGAGCAGTACACAAGAATGTTGATAGATGCAATATTAAAGTATTTTTAGGCCCCTTAGACTGGGGTTTTAGACAAATCATTTAGATGTTAAGCACTAAGATATTATCTTTGCTTTAACTACAGGATGGTGACAATGGCAGCATATATGAAGTAGATGTCTGTATTAGGCACCTCCGTTTAGTATTATTCAGTATATCCAGTATGATCTAGGAATACTGGAAATATCCAGAGCCATATACAGTTTGACCCTATGGCACTAAGAGCTATTACTAGTGTACAGTCACAAGTAATGCCCAAGTGCCAACTCATAGTGTTCCCAGTAGCCAAGTCATAGTGCTCCATAGTAGGCAAGCCACAGTGCACCCAGTAGCTAGGTCACAGTGCTCCTGCAGTAGCCAAGTCACAGTGCCCCTCCAGTAGCCAGGTCACAGTGTTCCCCCAGTAGCAAGGTGACAGTGCTCCCAGTAGCCAAGTAGGGGTGCTCCTCCAGTAGCCAAGTCAATGTCCCTCTGGTAGCCAGGTCACAATGTTCCCTCAGTAGCAAGGTGACAGTGCTCCAAGTAGCCAAGTCACAGTGCGCCTCCAGTAGCCAAGTCACAGTGTCCCTCTGGTAGCCAGGTCACAATGTTCCCTCTGTTAGTGTTTTAAACCGCAGCATCGCGGTTTAAAACACTAACAAAACTAAGCTCCGGCACCAGCTCACCCTGAGCTGGTGCTCGGTAGTTCCCTCTTATACCTGCCACTTCAAGTGGTAGGTTTCCTTTAATAGGTAGATGCGTAGTGGTAGGTTTCCTTTAAAGTCCCAGGTGTCCCTTTTATTTCACAGGTGAGAGGGAATCTTACATATCTGATACCACAGCAAGTAATGGGTGAGAAGGCCTGTGTTTTAGGCTGTGTCCATATAGGACCTTCAGAAATGGGAAGGTAGTCATGTAGCATACTAACCCCTTTCCACATAGGCTATTTTTCGTTTTTCACATTTTTTACTCCCCACCTTCAAAAATCTATAACTTTTATTTTTCCATGTAAAGAGCTGTGTGATGGCTTGTTTTCTGTGTAATAAATTGCACTTCATAGTGATGGTGTTTAATATTCCATGCCGTGTACTGGGAAGCAGGAAAAAAATTCCGAATGCAGTGAAAATGGTGAAAAAACGCAGTTGCTCCATTTATGGGTCGGTGCGATCACGGGAATACTACATTTGTATAGGTTTTATAATGTTTTCATACATTTACAAAAATTAAAACCTGCACAAAAAAAATTCTTCATTTTGCCATCTTCTGGCATCCTTTTTCATACTTGAGTGAACGGAGCTGTGTCATTATTTGCGACTTTTTGCTACTCAAAATGGCAAAAAGTAGTATCTTCAACTTTAAGTATTAGGTGTATACAGGCGGTCCCCTACTTAAGGACACCCGACTTACAGACAACCCATAGTTACAGACAGACCCCTCTGCCCACTGTGACCTCTGGTGAAGCTCTCTGGATGCTTTAAAATAGTCCCAGACTGCAATAATCAGCTTAAAATTGTCTGCAATGAAGCTTTATTGATAATTCTTGGTCCTATTACAGCAAAAAAATTTGAAACTCCAATTGTCACTGGGGAAAAAAAAAAAATTGTCGGGAACTACAATGATAAAATATACAGTTTCGACTTACATACAAATTCAACTTAAGAACAAACCTACAGTCCCTATCTTGTATGTAACCCGGGGACTGCCTGTATAGGTATTTTCAACCTATTTTCCGTTACAAGGTTAAAGGGCACCTACCACCACAAATCTACCTATAAAGGTAGATCAGGTGGTAGGTGGATCAATGGGACGTGAGGATAGCCCTTTTAAGGGCTAATCCTCACGTCCCCGCAATTTTTTGGTAACTTTTATCAATCGTTTATGCTAATTTTCTTATGCGGCTACTGGGGCGTGGAGTAGCCGCATCTGAGGTTATACGAGGCGGCTACTCCAAGCCCCGGTAGAACAGCAGGCCCGCGCCTGTGCAGCCCCGGCTTCGGAGCAGTGACCGCGCAGGCGCGGGCCTGCTGTTCTGCGCATGTGCAGACTGCCGGATCGTCGGACGAGGGCACGCAGCTCCGAGCAGCTGCGCGCCGAAGATGGTGAGTAGGAGGAGAAAATAGGCTACCGGGGCGTGGAGTAGCCGCCTCGTGTAACCTCAGATGCGGCTACTCCACGCCCCAGTAGCCGCATAAGAAAATTAGCATAAACAATTGATAAAAGTTACCAAAAAATTGCGGGGACGTGAGGATTAGCTCTTAAAAGGGCTATCCTCACGTCTCATTGATCCACCTACCACCCGATCTACCTTTATAGGTAGATTTGTGGTGGTAGGTTCCCTTTAAACGCCTGAAATAACCGTTATTATATTTTGATCGATCAAATCTTTTGGGAAGCGGCGATACTCAACATGTTTATGATTTTTTTCAATTTTTTTATTTTATATGAGTTATAGGGAAAGGGGGATGATTAGAATGTTTAGGTTTTTTATATCTAATTTTATATAATTTTTTTAAAACTTTTTTTATTTTCTTTTTTTACTATTTTTCAGGCCCCCTAGTGTACTTAAACCCTAGGTCAGTGGTGGTGAACCTATGGCACGGGTGCCAGAGGCGGCACTCTGAGCCCTTTCTGTGGGCAACCGGGCCATCACCCTAGCACACCAGACAGGACTCAAATAATCTTCCTGCAGTTCCAAGCAACTTAAAGGAAACCTACCACTTGTAGTGGCAGGTTTTTGATGGAAATACCGGGCACCAGCTCAGGGTGAGCTGGTGCCGGAGCTTATTTTCGTTAGTGTTTTTAAACCGCGGTACGCGGTTTTAAAACACTTTTTAAACTTATAGCCGGCGCAGGAGGTACGCGCTCGGCGCTTACCGTGCACGCGGCTACATAGGAAGTGAATGAGAGCCGCCGCTGCTGGTAAGCGCCGAGCGCGTACCTGCCTGCGCCGGCTATAACGTTTAAAAAGTGTTTTAAACCGCGATACCGCGGTTTAAAACACTAACGAAATAAGCCTCCGGCACCAGCTCACCCTGAGCTGGTGCCCGGTATTTCCATCAGAAACCTGCCACTTCAAGTGGTAGGTTTCCTTTAAAAGATACTGCTTTAAGTCATATATTTAAGTGATACTTACTTTGCTACTTGGGTATGTAGGAAGAGGGGTTGCAGTTTGGGCACTCGACCGCTAAAAGGTTCACCATCACTGCCCTAGGTTGTCTGATTGATCCTACCATATACTGCCATTTGGTAGTAATTTGTGACGGCTCCATTGTGATGTATGGAGCAGAACGGTCATGCGCGGCCGCCTGCTCCATTACTCTCATGGATCGACATGGGGTCCGACTGAGGTAAATCATGGGAAATCAAACATTACACAATGCAGACCAAGTAAATTGGATGCTTATATCTTGCAGGACAGGACAGGTTCTAAAGTTTATAGGCCTATTTATTCAGTACCCCTTAGTCTTTCAGACACCAAAGCGCTACCAAAAAGTTGTCAAAGCACCGAGGAGATTGTTCTTGATGTCTGCCATAACAATAAAAGTTACAACACACCCAACAGTGTTGTTGTAGCAGAAGTTGGTAGGCCTTGTGTCAACTATCCCGTACTATCCAGGAGGTTCCTAAAAATAATAGACTTCGCAGACTTGCAGAAGAATTGGCATATCTCCGTATGTGGCACATTTCTTATATTTTATGTACATTGGCATTGGCATACTATGACATTAAATGCAGTTCAAGTGTCCAAAATATAGAGGCGGGACTCAAAAATAACAGCCTCATCAGGAGGTGAACTCAAAAATAGCAGCCTTATCTGGAGCCGGGACTCAAAATAACAGCCTCATCAGGAGCCAGGACTCAAAATTAGCAGCCTCATCAAGAGATGGGACTCAAAAATAACAGCCTCATGAGGAGGCGGGACTCAAAAATAACAGCCTCATCAGGAGGCGGAACTCAACAATAACATGCTCATCAGGAGACGGGACTCAAAAATAACAGCCTCATCGGGAGCTGGGACTCAAAAATAACAGTATAACAGTATTCTGGGCCCCGACTGTCTCCTGGCCACAAAGTAAAGACTAGGCCCCGGTGGGGGATGTTGAGGGAGATTTGTTTTGATTTCTGAATTTTTTAATACCGCCACGTGAGTGCAAAAGGGGCCCACTTAGCCTCTGTCACCCAGGGGCCTACTGAAACCTGGAGCCGACCATGTATGTGGGGTAGCCCTCCACTTCCTCCGCACCAATTGTAGCACCCTGCGGCTATCTGACATGGGAGAATTTTTCTATTAGTGCAGGAGGTGTGTTGCCAGCCACCCCTACAAGGATTGACTGGCTAATGAATTTATTGGTGTACTTGGTACATTTTTAATTGGTTGTATACTGTCCTTCTATTCAATGTCGGAGTATATGTATATCTTGTTTTTGTCATTTCAATAAAGTGCACATTGTCAGATGTTCCTTGTTCCTTTTGTATATATAGATTACAATTGATGTGTCGACATATACCACTTTTGCTAGAATTTATTACTTACCTTGTGGTTGTGCACGGTCCATTTTGATTATTACACTTGTATGTGGGGTACACATTAAGGGGACATTATACAGTGAAAGAGCAGCTTACTTTCTGAGGACATCTTTTGTCCAATGCTAGCAAATGGGGGCATGCCGCAGCCTGATCACACATAACTTTCTGTGAAAGCACATGCAATCGGTTACCAATGGAATGTGTTTCCATAGGAACACATGTATGATCGGACCGCAATGCAAGCGCTACGTGTGACCGCACCCTTACGCGATCCAAAAAATTAGGAGTCATAGGGCAACCCCTTAAAAAAAAAAACAACAATGTTACTCATTGTTTACCTAATTACATTTTAAACCATTTCCTAACATTATGGGGCAAATTTACTTACCTGGTCATGTCGCAATCCCCGATTTGGAAGGTCCGACGAAGATGAAGTCTGGCGCGATTCACAAAGCTTGTGTGCCCGAGTTCCTGCATCGGTCGCTTCCCCACCGAGGTCCGCCAGAGTTCACCTTCTTCTTCCTGGTGCTTGTAAGTGCAACACAGTTCTAAATGTTAAATCCCGCGCGTAGTCCGAATCTGTGGGGTTGTCTGATGCCCCCCCCCCCCCCTTGATTTGTGTCGCGTGCAAGCCGGCGCCAGTGCGCCAAAATCCGATCGCGTGTGCATAGCTCCCAACCGTCCCGATTTTGACGGGACTTTCCCGTTTTTCGCACCTCTGCCCCGCGTCACAGGCAGCTATGAGATTGTAGTGTCGGGCTTAGCAGAGAGAGCACGTCATCAGCTTCTGTCCATATATGGTCACTGCATCTCCTAGGGTTCCCCAGAGCAGACATCGGCTTAGCGGAGAGAGCAGGGACCACGTCATCAGGTCAGATCAGTATCTGTCCATATATGGTCTCCAGGGCTTCCCCAGACACAAGCTCTTTATATAATTAAATTACATAAAGTTTTGCCCAGGCTGAGATTCAAACCTGGGACCCTCTGCACCATAGACAGGAGCTTAACTAACTGAGCTATAAGCCCAGTGATACAGAGCAGAGGATTTCTGGTAACTAAGACATGTTATCTGCCATTTACACTGTGACACAGACTAATGCACTGATATATAGAGAGGGATCTTCTCAGAGGTTATTATTGTAATGATTGAGACTATTATTATTATTATTATAAATTTTATTATTATGGAGATGATTATTAATAATGGTAAAAATAATAATAATCATCTCCATAATAATAATAATAATAATAATAATAATCTCCATAATAATAATAATAATAATAATAGTCTCAATAATTACAATAATCTGAGAAGATCCCTCCCTATATACCAAGGCAGTATATAGTCATAGTTCTTAGTTACCAAAATTCTCCACTTTGTTAATCACAGAGGTTATAGCTCAGTGGGTTGAGGTGCTGTGTTATTATTGTACATGGACACTGCAGGTTCTGGGTTCAAATCCCAATGAGGATACTTTTTTTTTTTTTTATTGAGATGATTTCTATTATTTTAATATGGCTAAAATTTGGGGCGTGGCCAGGGAGTGATTGGGGGTGTGTCCCTCTTTCCTTTTCACAAATGTTGGGAGGTATGCCTGTGACACAATCCCCGGCGCGATGCAGTGCAAAACGGAAATCGTCAGGAAACCCGGCGAAAATGCGCACCGCGGACCCTTAGTAAATAAGTCCCATTATATCCCATTGTAAATCTATTGCTTTCCATTCAGTCTCCTAAAATACACAAGTAACTACAAATAAGGGAGGTAAGTGAAAATCATGAGACATTGCCCATAGCATCCATTTTAATAAGTATTTTCCAGCTCGCCTATAGAAAAAAAAGTGATAAAATCTGGTCGGTTGCTATGGGAAACGCTGGTGTGGTTAATGTTTTGTAATTGTACGTTTCCATAAAGTTGTTACAAAAAAAAAAAAAGAGAGCAGTGTAAATGAGCAGCGTTCCGGCATGCACCTGGAGAGAACTGTACCCGGAAGTGGTGTGACAGGAAGCACGTGTTGTTAGTGGCAGAGGCGCCGTGCTCGCTGGGGTTTGAGTGTTCATCGCCTGCATCATGCCCTCCCTCCAGCCCCCGCTCCTGAACCTCATTTACAAGCACCTGCTCCTCAATGGATACGTCGCCACCGCTAAACAGCTGCAGGTGGAAAGCGGAGAGGTAACGCTGCGTGTCACTTCAGACTAAAAACCCTCACGTGCGATCTGACGCGTCTCTCGAAGGTGCATGTGTGTGGTTTGGAGTAACCCAGCCCCGGCACGCTCATGCATCTACATGTTTTGTTTTTCCCGCCTAACTTTTTTTTGGGGGCAGCTGTTATTTTGTACCATGTAGTGTAAGGTCCTCTCCACCATCTACATGAGATTTTATATTAGCCGGGATATATATCTGCAGGGTGATTGCAACTCCAAGCTAAAATCACTATTCCTTTGTGTGGAAAGGAAGAGCAACACTGTTTGTTTTGTGACTTGGGCTGTGTTCACATCGGGGTCTGTGCCATACGTTGTAAGGAGACGTCAGGTAGATTCTGATGTGTCCTTAAAGAGGACCTGTCACTTATATAAAACCGGCACTAGGAGCTTATTATACAGACTGGTGACGTACCCAGTACGGGTACGAAACGCGTCTCCCAAACAGCAATAGAATTTTACTGTGATTTTATTAGTTTGTTTTTCCTTTTTTTTTTTCTTAAACAATAAAAAAAAAGTGGAAAATCCAGAAACTGGCACCGAACAGAATTTTTTTCATACATGAGCTATATGCCCACAAATTTCTATCTAAAACAGACGCAGGAGTGTTACACTGCAAGCATTATTGGACACCTCTGACAACGCTAACAAACACCGCTGCGCTGTACACTGGAATTGAGGGGGTGGTCTGAGGTGCTGCCTCTTCCCTGGACCGTCCTGGCAGCTCCTAGTGCCCTTTTTATAGGTGACAGGTCCTCTTTAACAATGTATGACACAGATGTATCCCTCTGTATGCTTATACAGTGAGATACGTCACCCGGAGACCCCCTCCTCTCCCTTTTACTGGGTGTTTCCCCAGTGATGTCACTGTCCTTATATGGAGCTTCTGTCCTGTTGCTAGCAAAATGGAATAGAGGGATTAGGAAAGCGGCTGCATGATTATAGCCAAAGTAAGTGAAGTAGGAAGCACTTTCCTCTGATGAGAGAGAATTTAAAAATACTTGGGCATATTAGTAGATCATGTCTTGTTTAAGGGAACCTACCACCATGATGCCACCTATAAAGGTAGATCGGGTGGTAGGTGCATGTATGGGATGTGAGGATAGCCCTTTTTAGAGCTAATCCTCATGTCCCCACTATGTTTTAGAAAACTTTGTTACCCTAATATGTTCATTTTGTAAGGCGGCTACTGGAGCGTGGAGTAGCCGGACATGAGGCTACACGTCGCGGCTACTCCACGCCCCAGTAGCCTCTTTACTCCTCCTACCCTGAGATCTTCGGCGGGCAGCAGCTGCTCAGACGAGGGCGCGCAGCTACGAGCAGGAGGTAGGAGGCGTAAAGAGGCCACTAGGGCGTGGAGTAGCCACGACGTGTAGCCTCATGTCCGGCTACTTCACGTTTCAGTAGCCGCCTTACAAAATGAACATATTAGGGCAACAAAGTTTTCTAAAACATAGTGGGGACATGAGGATTAGCTCTAAAAAGGGCTACACTCGTGTCCCATACATGTACCTACCACCCGATCTACCTTTATAGGTGGCATCATGGTGGTGGGTACCCTTTAAAGCTGTATGGGGAGAACTCATAACTAAGCTCTCACCTTACAGGGCAGGTGTCATTGAGATTACCCAGCTGACACCTGCTGCTGTATTGGCTTGGATCATCACCTCCCCTGCCTGTGACCTCATGGATAGTCGGCGATCTGTTGATATCCGATGGAAGCCTCTCTGAGGTCCCCATATTATAGACGTTCCACATAGATCTAGTAAATTTATAATATAGTGCTAAAGGTCTATTGCATTATATTGTGTGAGGAACTGGACTCTCTAGACCAGGGCTGTGCAGTTAACTTTCCCACAGGGCCGCATGAGAAATTAGAATATACACTACTCAAAAAAATGGGAACGCTCACATAACACATGCTACATACGAATGAATGTAATCTTCTCATTGAATACTTTGTTCTGTATAAAGTTGAATGTGCTGACAATAAAATAACAAAAAAAAAAACAATGAAAATCAAATTTATTAACCAATGGAGGCCTGTGTTTGGAGTCGCCCACGAAATGAAAGTGGGAATACAAGCTACAGGCTGATCCTACTTTGATGAGATGTCTGTCAAACAAAACGAGGCTCAGTATCGTGTGTGTGGCCTCCACGTGGCTGTATGACCTCCCTATAACACCTTGGCACGCTCCTGATGAAGTTGCAGATGATCTCCTCCCAGACCTGCAGTTAAGCATCCGCCAACTCCTGGACAGTCTGTGGTGTAATGGTGGATGGAGTGAGATTGAATCAGATTGAGGTCTGGGGAACAAGCAGGCCAGTCCATAGCTTCAATGCTTTTATCTCGGAGGAACTGCTGACACACTTTAGCCACATGAGTTCTAGCATTGCCCTGCATTAGGAGGAACCCAGGGCCAACCGCACCAGCATATGGTGTCACAAGGGGTCTGAGGATCTCATTGCGGTACCTAATAACAGTCGGGCAAGCACATAGAGGGCGGTGCGGCCCTCCTTGGAGATACCACAGCACACGATCACTGACTCGCTGCCAATCCAGTCATGCTAAAGGATATGTTGCAGGCAGTAGATCGCTCTCCACAGCGTTTCCAGGCTCTGTCAAATGTGCAAATGAACCTGCTTTCCTCTGTGAAGAGCACAGGGCGAATTAGCCAACCCTGGTTTTCTCTGGCAAATGCCAAGCGTTCTGCACAGTGTTGGGCTGTGAGAACAACCCTCAAATGTGGACGTCGGGCCCTCATACCATCCTCATGAAGTCACTTTCTAACCAGTTAATTTTGGGGTTTTTCCTGTTCCTCCTTGCACATAGGCGGATGCTGGGCTTTTGCCCTCCTACAGCCCCTCCACGTCTCCTGCTGTGCTGTCCTATCTCCTCTGGACACTACTCCTGCCACATCTCGCATTGATGTGCCACCCTGCATGAGCTGCACTACCTGAGCCACTTGTGTGGGTTGTGGAGTCCGTCTCATGCTGCCACAAGTGTGCAAGCACCAACAACATTCAGAATTGACCGACACATCAATCAGAAAGAATAGTTACTGAGAAGTGGTCTTGTCATTCTTCTGATTTCTCCGGTGGCTCTTGTCTTTTGTTCTGGTCCTGTAATACGGTGCCTGCGCTGGTGACGTAGTGGCATCATTGCCCTGGGAGTTTCGCTCTGCTAGTGGCAGAACAGTGAGTGTACGACTCTGCTGTGGAATCAGTTGCATACTCGCAATGCCTCAGCATTCGGTTGCAAGAGTGGGCAGAAAGGCAAGGGAGCTCACATGGGCTGGTCAGAGACCATCCCTAGGTCTTCTCTAGGGTGAAAGTAAAAAATTCAATATTATGACAACAAGCAGAGATCTAGAAATCTTGAGCGCCATAGGGATTAATGGAGCAGAATGTTCATGCGCCCCGCCGTCTTCTCCATTACTCTGAGGAACGGTGAGGGGTCGGTAAGACCCCTGATTCTTGCGATCTGTGGGGTCTCAGTACTGAAAGTTAGGCACTATCCTGCCCATAGTGCCTAACTTGCCTTTGTGGGAAAATTCCTTTAAGTGCAATTGTTGCTATATCTGTTGTGCTGTTACTTTCTGATCCAAACTCTGCTTCTTTCACAGAAATTTCCTCCTCTGAGGAACTCCCTCTCACAGATCTACAAAGAATGGCACAAGTAAGTTATTATCTCCCTATAACATTTTATGAAAAAAAATGTGGAGCGGTCACTTTATATAGGGTGTGATTGCCCTATGGGTAAGGGGCTTATGGGTATTAAAATTGAAGGCTTGGGGGGGAGTTGGTCTCCTTACAATGATTTATGTAGTCAAAAGTCCCCCCCTGTTGTATGCTGGGGTGTACTTAGAGACCCCCTTTGAACTTTTTTTTTTACTGTATGTTTTTTTTTCCCTGGAGGGGGGCCTGTCCATGCCTTTTACAGTTAAGTAAATATTAAATGGGTGTGAAAAATTTTAGTAAAAATGCCACGTGACTGACTTCTTAGTGACACGCCATTCATGCTGCGGTTGCCACTGATGTTTGGTCCTGAGATGTTATGTGGCTTTAAAACTGAGCTGTCAGCTGTCTTCTACTGATGGGCCTCTCACTGCCTTCCCCTAGTGATTGACGAGGAGAGGCCTGATTGCTCCGCCCACACACGTGATTGCCCGTTTATGGGCGGAATCATCATGACTACCCCCGACACGCATTATGTCTGTGTGGTCCCTGTTGATGTGGTGGGGAGGGGGGGGGGGAGAGGTTGAGCATCTGTGATTGTATTAACAACCAATAATATACTTGCTCCTCAGGGTAAAGAGAACGGAAGCTGATGAGGATGTGAAAGCCTTCAAGAAATTACAGAAGATGGGTCTTCTCCCTTCTTCTGAATCCTCTAGTGATGATTATGAAAGTGGTAAGAATGGTTAAAGTGTAACTTTTTTTTTTTTTTTTTTGACCCTTATGAATTTAGAGTGTGACTTATGGGAGTTACTTTTTATATCTTTCTTATTTTGGCTATTTTATCTTTTTCCAAAAGATGAAGAAGTCTCGGCCAAGAAGAGGAGAACGGTAAGGCTTTGTAGTATTATATATCGGTGTGTGAATACTGTCCTAGGCACCGTGGTCAGTCCGTCTGTCCCTAGCCGGCTATATTTCCCCAACATCCAGCACACTAATGACTACTGTCCAAGCTGTTTAACCCCTGCTTAGACTCTATGGACTGAGAGGTGGAGTCTGGACGCTGTGTATTATATCACTGTCTGGTGTGTACATAATCAGGCCCCATATACAGCGCCATGCTCCTGTATAGCCTCCAGTATAATCCGGTTTCATCCCTCCTTCCTGTCATTTCGCTGTCTTTCCCCATCACTGGATTGCATTATTATAATGCAGACACACGGAAGAGAATGTGTCTGGTGTTCTATTCCGAGGATGAGAAAAGTTCTCTTGATTCTCTAACAGTACTGTCCAGACACTGGGATTTTGGGTTTAGCTTATGGTGCTATTCCCATGTCTCATATAATTCACGAGAGGGTAAGGAGAGGAGTCTAATCTTGGTTAAGGGGCTGTGTACACTCACTGAACCCACAAAATCTTGACTACTTGGCAAAGGCTCCACCCAAAGAAGTGATTTCTACTGAAAAAAGGTTCATCTCCTCCCTGAGAAGTCTGAACTCCTGTCTTGGAGATCATTTGCAGGATTCTTCTATTATAATTTCATTTCAAATCGTTAACCTTTTGAATATTTTTTCTCTCTTGGGCCAGAGCACGCCAAAACTCGGCAGTACTAAAAAAAAGACCAAAGGGAAAAGAACTCCCAAAGCAAAGAAGACTCCCAAAGATTTGACAAAAAGTGACAAGAAAAGGGCCTCCTCAAAATCAATGGTACAAGGTAAGTGGTAGTGGGTGATTTATTTTTATTGCTTTGTTCTTGTGTATTGATTGGGTGCTGAAACTGACGTATTAGGCTGTGTTGACTCTATTATTCTATGTAAGAACTTTTTCGGTAATTCCCATGATTGGTAATTCTGGATATTTTAACTTGTCCCTCATCCTAAAAAGAGTATCTTGTTATAGACTATTGCTGTCTCCGGTGGTTACTAGAACAAAGGAGCCTTTTACCCATTAACCACTAAAGGATGTGTGGGCAGGACCTTCATATCTATAGGACCTGCCGAGACGACTTGGTGAAAATGGGCGTACAAGGAGGTCCTCATTTAGTCATTCATATTATTTTTCTGTAGAAACACCCTCAGAGTCCACTCCATCGAAGAAATTAAAGCTGAAAACTCCAAAAAAGAAATCTGAGGCAGCACAGCAGGTAAGTAGTCAATGGGCAGCTTTTACTAACCCGGTCATGGTCTCACCGCTGGATCCCTTAGTGATCGGCTGTAATCTCTGGGGAGCACAGCACTAAGCAGCGCCACCACTGGAGAAATGAAGCATTACATAGTGCCTGTTCAAATCTGTGGCTTATCACTGTTAGGCCTTTTGTTTGTTTTTTGTTTTGGGTTTTTTTTTTTTTTTTTTCAGTTTTGTGGACTAGGGTAGGGATTTCTATAGTGATGGGCTTGGGTTTGTGTAGTTTTCTTTAGGAACGCCCTTCTTTACTCTACATGTCATAGGGTCATTTTAACATGAATTTTTTTTCTCCCTGTTTTTAGGAGAGCGTTTCTAAAGAGACACCTGCTGCTGCAGAACGTCTTTCGGCCTCCAATGATAAAGCAGCGGAGGCTAAGAGTGTGGTCAACGAGCGCTCCGAGGAGTCGGACAGCGATGAAACTGACATTGAGAAACAGGTGAGGATATATTTTTCGAGGAATGGTTGTCCATAAAAAGGGTTTTAACAAATTACATGTTTTCGAGATAATCTAATATTTCAACCCTGTGCTGCAAAGTTTAATAAAAATCACAATAGGGTTTTTTTTTTTTTTTTTCGGGGAAATGAGTTGGCACTCGCAGAGAATTACTGGCATTGCTGCTCATGCTTTCCTATCCTGAAAAGTCTTCTAATAAGTTGGGTCCTGCTTTATTGAATAAGGGGGTAAAGCATTTAAGTGTCGCTCCTTTAGAAAGTGTTTTTAAAAAAAAATTTTTTTTTTTCATTTTGCCTAGAAAACAGCGACTTCAAAGGCCACTACATCAGCCAAGACCGCAGCAGCAAAAGTGATGGCTGCCAGGTCCCAGCGCAAAACTCCTCGCAAGGCAGTGATAGCGGAGACCAGTGATGACTCCGACAGTGATGATGAGGTCACTCTCTTTGATCCAGATTTTTTTTTTTTTTTTTATTATTTCTGTAGTTTTTATTTTCAACAAATGTGTATGAATTATATTTCCTTGCAGATGGTGCCATCCACTCCCTTCCAAGCTGTTAGGAATAGTTTACAGACCTTGAATAAAAACACCCAAGTCAAACCCACAGCGCTGCAGGCCCGGCGGCAGGACGACTCCGAGAGTAGCGAGACAGAGTCTGACGATGTGCATGTGAGACAGGTAGGGGATCTTTCTTGTGGTTCCTAAGAGAGTATGTAGCGCCATCAAATTCTGCGGTGCTTTACAAATCATAGTAGTAGGTCCAGACATAATCATCAAAGCAGTTGATTATAGGCTGCACTTGGTTGCATGGGATATACTTTGCTATATCTGACTAATTTTTGTAGTAAAATCGCAAATATTGTTGGTATTTCTTGCAAAAAAAAAAATCGATGAACCTCCTCTGTTTATGTAAGCTATATCCTACCCAACCCTTAGGATTAAAGGGCTGAAATCTAATTGAGGTTTAAAAAAACCCAGTTTGGTATCTTAATGGTGTAAGCACAGTTATGTGATAAATATCAGTTTCACTAATCTTCCATATATAAACATTTCTTCAATTAGATGTTATTAAAAAAAATGTTCCTGTGTGAAGATTATTTCTCATAAATGTAGTCATATTGTCCCTTAGAAATGAGACGGCTTCCTCGGATACGACCACCTCTGCTGGAGGGATTGCACAAAGAAACAAAGTGTTTGTATATGAAATGTCCGGGAGTAACTGCAAGTCCCACAGCCGTCCTGTGGTAATGATTGCTGAATCCAGACAGGACTCAATAGCGCATGTCTGGCCACCACTACCAAAATGGGGGGTGGTCGTATCCGAGGAAGCTATCTGGTTTCTAAGGGACAACATGGCTACATTTATGAGAAATTATCTTCACACAGGAAATTTTTTTTTTTTTTTTTAATAACATCCAATCGAAGAAACGTTTACATGTGGCAAATTTAAATTTGATTTCCCAGGAGGAAATACCCCTTTAAAAATCATCTGCCAAGATGAAGGGCTCTATGCAAACGAGCCTGCAGGGCTCCAGGCTCCATAGGTATTAATAGAGCCTGGAGCCCCTCATACAGTATTTCATTCTGGTTGTAGATGTCTTTTAAAGAATCTACCATGGGGAGGAGCTGCAGCGGGATACTGACTTATCCTGCTCCCTCCCCCATCCTCTGTCAGTGTGATGGACTGTGACAGAGTCTCAGTGACTGACTCCATTAGCAGGGACAGAAGGAGCGAGAAACGGGAAGCTGTGTACATATGTATAGGGCAGGATGGAGAAAACCGGGAAAAGCTGATGTGCTCAAAGGAGCCCCATGCCATGCAAATCAATGTCTAATGAAACAATCATTAAAAAGTGTCCGACCCCTTTAATGAATCGGAACTTTATCATAAATTTTCTAAGCACTCATCGTGCATGATCGGCCACTCCTCTCCATCAGCTTTGCTTGTGAATAGGAAGCGGCTGGGGCAGGTTTATTACATCCTATGGGCAGAGAGAACCACTCACTGGCTGAAGTGCAGTCTGTGACCTCGACCCACTAGGGGTTTTCTAGATTCCTGAAAAACATATATTTTAATGCAGGAAAAATGTGACGCTCCTGACCTTTCATTGAGAGCTGTTGACTATCCTCCACTCCATTCACTGAGACTTAAAGAGCATGTCCAGGTTTTGGGCTTCTTACATATTATTTTACACCCCTCAGTGCCATAAAACGCCTGCAACCTCTTTAAAAGGAAGATTCCTGTCAGAGCGGATTCATTGAATTATGCCATGTGCAGGGCCTGAATGGAGGAGCTGGACTCGGCTTACTCTGGAGTGTTCCCTTAACTCCTTACTGCTCCATGATGTACCTGTACGCCATGGAGCTGTTATGGATGTATGAAGAGGCCTCACAGGGCAAGCCATCATCATACAGACATGGGGTTTGCTGCATATTGCAGCAACCACATACCGCTGGCACCGATCCTGGGTGTTAACCCTTTGATTGCCATCGGCATGTAAAAGACTGCGCCACCACCTTTATTGTGGTCGCCGCTCCCCGATGACATCACGAAACTGTTGCAATGACAGCCTTGGGTCAGAAAAAAATAGCTATTTGCACACTGTAATGTGTAAAATCCCCATATACTGCCATACAGTATTATGGTAGGATCCAAGTACTGTAGCGGGTCTGAAAAATAAAATAAAACCTGTATTTGATCCAAAAAAAAGCTTTATTGAAAACCAGAAAATAGTTTTCAATTTTTTTCATTTAAACAATATATACAGTAGACAAAAAAAGACCCCAAACTCTCCCTGCCCTTGAAAATAAAACCTTTAAAGTTCAAATAACCCTAAGAGGTTGTACAGTCCTCAAAATGGTAGCAATGAAAATGTCAGATCATCTTGCAAAAAATTACGTTGCACAGCTCCGTACAGCGAAGTATAAAAAAAAGTTTGGTGTCAGAAGATGGTGAAATGAAGAAAAAAATGTTCATAGTTTTCAATTATTTTTTTAAATGTATTTGTAAAGCAGAAATAAGCCTGCATACAGCTCTGTACAAAAAATGTTATAGAGTTTTGATGGTGGGGAGCGAAAAAATGAATTAAAGTTGCACGCTTAAAGGGCATCTACCATCAGTATTAAGATGAGCCTGAGGGGCGCCAGGGTCATTTGCATCGGTCTTTCATCTTGGTGGTAGATGTCCTTTAAGGGGATAAAGGCCTTTTTTCCTTCTTCTTCTCCCAAGTGACTGCATCTTACTATTTGGACCCACAGTGATCTGTACTTAATGCCTCCTCCCCCAAATCCCATACAAGTATAATTGTGAATTGGCGGCTGTCCAATAGGTGGGTGCACTGCTGATCACTAGAACAGGGATCCCATTGCCGGGGATATCCAATGTTTCTCTATTCACTGCCTCTGTCCAGAGAATGAATGGTGCGTCAGGGCACATACTCAATTTGTGCGGTAAATGGGACCCCAGTTCAGCTGTTGAACCCCTGCAATGATTTCCCTTCTGGTGTGAATAGAATTGCTTAGGGGTCTCAGATTGTGCCTTTTGGAGGTTTGCAACTTCTTTGCTTTCCATGTCCAATTTACTCTATAGCAGGAAAGGAAAATACTTGTAATAGGCTTCACTAAAACTGATGCAAAAACGAATAGAAATAGGTGCCCAAAGCATCCAATCTAATTCCATCTTCTTTGGAAATAGGGTTATGGTTGCTGCGGGCAGCTCCTTGGGGTTAATCCATCCGACGCCTATTCTAATTGATCATTTTTACATTGTCCTATTGGAGCAGGAGATGCCGGAGGTTGGAGCCACACAGGACCCAGTGACTGTGTCACAGGCCAAACCCATAACCAGCGATGGTAACACTACAAGTGCAGATACTGGCGCCTCCCTAGCGAAATCCCAGAGCCCCCCCAGGGCAGAAGTGTCTGACCCCAGTGATTCCTCAGGCAGTGAGATGGAGCCGGAGGTAACGGGGCCGTGTGTGTGACTTACACCAAATGCATTAACCCAGCGGCTACACAATGGATGGGGAAAGTTTCCCACCTTTTGTAAATGCTGCAGCCTAGTACATGGTTTCCCCTCACAAAGCTCATAGTAGAATAGTTTGCTTTGGTTTTTTCACATCACTGGTGACGGTGATATTCTCCACTCAATCTACAAGGGACGTTTTACTGATATTTAGAATTTTTATTATTTTGCAGAATACAACGACATCTCAAAAGAACAGGGCGAACTCTGCGACAGAAGCTAAAAGCTCACAGGTAAGTGACACCCCTGTAAGTCGGGAGCTAAAACTGTATATAATCCAGCATTGGGACTTGCAGACCCCAAGTGTGAGTACATCTGGAAGTGCCTCGTGTGAACTGAGACATATAATGTGCTTGCGTGACCAGAGCTTTCTCTGTGGTCACTTGTGTATTCATATGAGGATGCTTTCGGGGTCCATTGGGTTATAAAACTATGATGTGGAAGGGCTCCTTATATTACTAGACAGTCCTGTCCCACGTTTTGTTTAATTTTCGCACGTGTGATTCATTTTAGAAGGCGGCCAGTGATCACCCAATTTTGGGATCACCAAGCCCAAGGGCGACGCAGCCCGCGGCTACCCCACTGTCCACGAAGGCTGCAGCCGCAGATGACTCTTCAGAAAGCGAGTCCTCCGATAGCGATGGGGCCAAGGTAGCTGACAATTTTATGTATGGTTTTTATGGTCAACACCAAGGATTACAATGTTAATTTATTTTTTTATTTTTGTGGCGTATTATTTCAAGGCTCCGACTCCAGCAATATTGGCCAAAAAGGTGAATTCTACACCTAAACCTACAACCGCGGCCCTGGATTCCCAGAGCAAAGCTTCACCCATGAGACCCGTTTCAAAAGAGGTAACTCTCCTCCTTTTCTTATGTAATGGACTACAGTCCGTGGTGGAGGTCCCACCGCAGCGATTGGTGTTAGATACAAACTAGCAACAAATCTGGGAACCGGATTTAAGGGCATACTGCTGTAGATTTAACCAGACAAAGCTTCTACCATTGGACATAATGTTAGTTATTTTTCTTTTTAACACAGATTATAGAAATTATATTCTTTTCTTTCCAGCCTAGTGCAGCTGCAAAAGCTTCAGTCCCAACCTCTGGCACCCCAGCGGCTAAATCGTCTGCGGCAATCACTACACGTGTCGCGGACTCGGATGCAGACTCTGAAAGTAGTGACTCGGAGGGTGCAATGGTACGTCAAATAGTATTTTACTTATGCATCTAAGTTATGCCTTTTTTTTATTTCTTCATGATGGGTTGTGTGCATGATGAGTGGTTGTGGCACCTAACCTCCCAGGAGCTGTTTGGGGTAACTTAACCACCCTCAGTTTCTCCATTGCCCTATACTGCCGCCATTAAAACTCAAGTCTAAGATCTAATTCATTTCCGTGTGCAGTGGTTCACTAGTTAAGTTCACATCTGCTGTTCTGTAGGGGACGAAAGCCAACACAAGCCAGAAAAAAACCCCATTGCGACTCTCTGCTTCAGCACCCAAGGTGACCCCAGCGTCTAAGCCACCTCTTGTAGAAGACACCTCGGAGACAAGTGATTCGGAGGAAGACAATGCACAGGTAGAGAAGCTGTTATATTTTAATATTACTTGAGTAACTTCTCTTCAGTGTCATGTTAAAGGTCCATCCTTCGTCTAATACTAAATTTTGGTTCTGCATGGCTGCCCAAAGTTATCTCTGGCCCAAATTTGCTACCTGATCGATGGTCCACATGAAATTGCACCCTCCTGGAGCGCCACCCAGGGCCATGTTGGGCAACTATCTCACTGTTCGTATTTGGTATTTTGGATCAGTATCTGAAAGCCAAAACCAGAAGCGGGATTTACATTGAGAACAGGGTTAATGAAAAGGTTTTGCATCTTCCATGTTGTGCACCCATTCCTTGTTTTATCTTACAAATACTATAATGTCTCCTATACTACACTATAGAGTTGATTCTCCATGTGCTTCTATAGTATTGAATGAAGTGGCAGGACAACTCCTCCCATTAGTGACAACGAGGTCCCGGGTCTCCAGATTTCTCTGAATCGCATTCTAGTGATCCGTGGTTGTCCCAGCTGCCTGAATCCCACCAATGAACTTGAAAACTGTGGACAACCCCTTTGGTACACCTTTTGCTTCAGAATTTGCTAATATAAGCTCAAATTTGATGTCTTGTAGGTACCAAAAGCTAACGCAAGCCAGACCAAAACCCCATCGCGGATCTCTGCTGTAGCAACCAAGCCGGTGACCCCGGTGTCTAAGCCACCGGTTGCAGAAGACACCTCGGAGACAAGTGATTCGGAGGAAGACAATGCACAGGTAGAGATGCTGTTGTCATATTTTAATATCACCTGAGCGACTTCCTTGTTTTTAGTTTTCAAGTACTGAAACGATAAACTATGTGAAAGCTGCCTTAATAAGATGTCTATTCACTCCTCCCTGGGAACGGTACGTTATATTACAAAAGACAAGGCGGATACCCTCACTTTAGAAAAGAGAAATTGATATCTTGGGTGAGATACAGGCAGTCCCTTGGTTGCATACAGGATAGATTCCATTGGTTTGTTCTTAAGTTGAATTTGTATGCAAGTTGGCACTGTATATTTTATAAATGTATTTCCAGACAAAAAATTTTTTTGCCCCATGGACAATTGGAGTTTCAAAATTTATTAGACACCTTACAGCTGATCATTGCAGTCTGGGACTATAGTAAAGCCTTTAGAGAGCTTCACCAGAGGTCACAGTGAGCCGAGGGGTCCCTCTTTTTACTATTAGTCGGGTGTCCGTAAGAAGGGGAAAGCCTGTAGTTTGATAATCTTTCCATGTCATTTAGCAGGGTGAAAATCAATTAAAGGGATTTTCCCACGAAACAAATTGGGTCCTACCCTCCGGATAGAGCCAAACTTGAGCGGTGTGGGAATGAGGGGTCCATCTGGTCACAGGTACCTCCATCAGACCCCACGAGCGCTGTGCTCGGCAATCTCCATCAGCTCCATAGAGATGAATGGAGCAGAACTGTCATGGACGGCTGTCTGCTCCATCAATCTCTGGGAGCGACGAGGTACCTGTGACCCCCATTGGATTCCTTGTTCTTGTGATCTGTGATTGGTCTCATAAGTGACACTCCCAACTTATTTGGTAGGAAAACCCCTTTAATAGCTGGAGAATATTAAGGAGTGAAGAACTGACTGATGAGCATTTGTTCTGCCGTTCCATGCAATATGGGAGCTCTGTAGATGGCTGAGTCCTGTACTAGAGAGTTGATTCTCCGTGTGCTGCTATAGAAGTGAATGAAGTGGCAGGACATCTCCATCCTTTAGTTGACCACAGGGTACCAGGTCTCCAGATTTCTCTGAATAGCGCTCTAGTGATCCATGGCTGTCCCAGTTGTCTGAATCCCACCAACGAACTTAAACTCTAGGCCACCCCTTGGTACACCTTTGCTTCACAATTTGCTAATATAAGCTCACATTTGATGTCTTGTAGGTACCAAAAGCCAATGCAAGCCAGACAAAAACCCCATCGCGGATCTCTGCTTCAGCACCCAAGACGATGACCCCGGTGTCTAAACCACCGATTGCAGAAGACACTTCAGAGACAAGTGATTCGGAGGAAGACCTTGTACAGGTAGAGATGCTGTTGTCATATTTTAATATTACTTGTGCGACTTCTCTTCGGGTCCATCCTTCGTCTCATATTTAATTTGGTTGTGAATGGCTGCCCCAAGTTATTTCTGGAACAAGTTTAACAAATTTGCTACCTGATCGATGGTCCCTGTGAAATCTCACCCTCCTGGAGCGCCACCCAGAGCCATGTTATGCAACTATCTCAGGGTTGGTATTTTGGATTCGTATCTGAAAGCCAAAACCAGAAAGGGGATCTACATTGAGAGCGGGTTTAATGAAAAGGTACGTTATATTAAAGACCAGGAGAGATCTTAAGGCGTGAGGTACTTTGATCATCTTCCCATGTCATTTTGCAGGGTGAAAACCAATAAAATGGGTATTCCCACCAAACAAATTGGCCTCTATCCGGAGGGTAGGACCTAATTTGCTGAACAGTGTACGAATGAGGGGTCCAGTGGGTCCCAGGTACCTCCGTCGAACCCCTTGAGCACTGCGCTCAGCAATCTGTCAGCTCCCTAGGGATGAATGGAGCAGAACAGTCATGGACAGCCTTATGCTCCATCAATCTCTGGGAGCGAGGACTGGTCTGATGGAGGTACCTGGGACCCCCATTATACCCCTTGTTCTTTTGATCTGTGGGAATTTTCTAACAGAGACCCCCACTGATCAGCAAGTTAGGCACTATATAGGGCTTACTTGTTTGGTGGGAAAATCCCATTAATAGCCGAAGAAGTCTGGAGAATATTAAGGGGAGAAGAACTGACTGACGAGCATTTGTCCTGCCGTTCAATGAAATATGGGAGCTCTGTAGATGGCTGAGCCCTGTACTATAGGGTAGATTCTCCTTGTGCTCCTATATTATTGAATGAAGTGGCAGGACAACTCCATCCATTAGTGAAAACTGGTCCCAGGCGACCAGATTTCTCTGAATTGCGTTCTAGTGGTCCGTGGTTGTCCCAGCTGTCT
This sequence comes from Engystomops pustulosus, assembly GCA_019512145.1. NCBI lineage: Eukaryota > Metazoa > Chordata > Amphibia > Anura > Leptodactylidae > Engystomops > Engystomops pustulosus. Next base: position 206,420,028 of record CM033644.1, read on the forward strand.
GAATCCCACCAATGAACTTGAAAACTGTATACACCCCCTTGCTTCAAAATTTGCTAATATATGCTCACATTTGATGTCTTGTAGGTACCAAAAGCCAGCGCAAGCCAGACAAAGACCCCATTGCAGATTTCTGCTGTAGCAGCCAAGACGGTGACCCCGGTGTCTAAGCCACCGCTTGCAGTAGACACTTCGGAGACAAGTGATTCCGAGGAAGACAATGCACAGGTAGAGTTATCATATTACTTGCGCAACTTTTCTTCAGTAGCATATTAAAGGTCCATCCTTCGTCTCAATTTGATCGATGCTCACCTGATGAAACCTGATCGATGGTCCCCATGAAATCGCACCCTCCTGGCATGCCACCCAGGGCCATGTTAGGCAACTATCTCATGGTTACCATTTGGTATTTTGTATCAGTATGTGAAAGCTAAAACCAGAAGTAGGATCTACATTGAGAACAGGTATAATGAAAAGGTTTCCATCTTCCGAATTGTGAACCCATTACTTGTTTTAGCTTACAAGTACTGATTTACTGACAGTGAAGGCTGCCCCCCCCCCCCATGGACAGGTACATTGCATTACAAAAGACAAGGCGAATACCCTCACTTTAGAAAAGAGAAATTGATATATGGAGTGAGGTACTTTGATCATCTTCCCATATTATTCTGCAGGGTGAAAATCAATTTAAGGGATTTTCCCACCGAACAAGTTAGGTCCTACCCTCCGGATAGAGCCCAACTTGCTGATCTGTGCGAGAATGAGGGTCAGGTGAGGTCCCAGCTACCTTCGTTGGAGCCCGCGAGTGCTTTTTTTCGGTGATCTCCATAGAGAGATGTACGGCCGTCTGCTCCATCAGTCTCGGGAGGTGACACGCGATCCGATGGGGATACCTGGGACTCGGACACCTCGTTCTTGTGATCTGTGGGAATCTCATAAGCGTGACCCCTGCCTATGAGCAAGTTGGGCTCTATATAGGGCTTACTTGTTTAATCGGAAAACCCCTTTAATATTTGCAGAAGTCTGGGGAATATTAAGGGGTGAAGAACTGACTGACGAGCATTTGTCCTGCCGTTCCATGCAATATGGGATCTCTGTAGATGGCTGAGCCCTGTACTGTAGAGTTGATTCTCCACATGCTCCTATGGAATTGAATGGAGTGGCAGGACAACTCCATCCATTAGTGATGACGGGTTCCCAGGTCTCCAGATTGCTCTGAATCACCTGAGTTCACCTGAAAACTTTGGGCCACCCCTCGGTACCCCTTTGCTTCAGAATTTGCTAATATAAGCTCACACGTGATGTCTTGTAGGTACCAAAAGCCAATGCAAGCCAGACAAAAATCCCATCGAGGATCTCTGCTTCAGCAGTCAAGCCGGTGACCCCGGTGTCTAAGCCACCGATTGCAGAAGACACCTCGGAGACAAGTGACTCGGAGGAAGACAATGCACAGGTAGAGATGCTGTTGTTATATTTTAATATCACCTGAGCAACTTCCTTGTTCTTGGCTTACAAGCACTAAAACGATAAACTGACTATGTGAAAGCTGCCTTAGTAAGAAGTCTATCCACCCCTTCACTTCTCCCTGGGAAGGGTACGTTGCATTACAGAAGACAAGGCGGATACCCTCACTTTAGAAAAGAGAAATTGATATCTTGGGTGAGATACAGGCAGTCCCTGGGTTACATACAGGATAGGTTCCATTGGTTTGTTCTTAAGTCCCCAGACACCTTACAGCTGATCATTGCAGCCTGGGACTATAGTAACATCCAGAGAGCTTCACCAGAGATCAGTGGGCAGAGGGGTCCGTCTTTAACTATAAGTCGTCTGTAAGTCGGGTGTCCTTAAGTAGGGGAACCCCTGTACTTTGATAATCTTTCCATGTCATTTTGCAGGGTGAAAATCAATTAAAGGGATTTTCCCACCAAACAAGTTAGGTCCTACCCTCCAGATAGAGCCAAACTTGCTGAACGGTGCGAGAATGAGGGGTCCGTGAGGTCCCAGCTACCTCCGTCAGACCCTGCGAATACAGTGTTCGGCAATCTCCATCAGCTCCCTAGGGATGAATGGAGCAGAACAGTCATGGACGGCCGTCTGCTCCATCAATCTCTGGGAGCGACGAGGGGGTCTGATGTGCTTCTAAAGTATTGAATGAAGTGGCAGGACAACTCCATCCATTAGTGACAACGGGGTCCCGTGTCTCCAGATTTCTCTGAATCACATTCTAGTGTTCTGTGGTTGTCCTAGCTGTCTGAATCCCACCAATGCACCTGAAAACTTTGGGTCACCCCTTGGTACCCCCTTTGCTTCAGAATTTGCTAATATAAGCTCAAATTTGATGTCTTGTAGGTACCAAAAGCTAACGCAAGCCAGACCAAAACCCCATCGCGGATCTCTTCTTCAGCAGTCAAGACGGTGACCCCGGTGTCTAAACCACCGATTGCAGAAGACACCTCGGAGACCAGTGATTCGGAGGAAGACAATGCACAGGTAGAGATGCTGTTTTCATATTTTATTACTTGAGCGACTTCTCTTTAGTGTCAACAAATTTGCTACTTGATCGATGGTCCCCGTGAAATCGCACCCAGGCCATGTTGGGCACTCTACAATCTCCATCAGCTCCCTAGGGATGAAATGAATGGAGCAGAACAGTCATGGACGGCCATCTGCTCCATCAATCTCTGGGAGCGACGAGGGGTCTGATGGAGGTACCTATGACCCCCATTGGACCCCTCATTCTTGTGATCTGTGGAAGTCTCATTAGAGTCCCCCAACAATCAGCAAGTTGGGTTCTATATAGGGCTTACTTGTTTAATGGAAAACCCCTTTAATAGCTGAAGAAGTCTGGAGAATATTAAGGGGTGAAGAACTGACGAGCATTTGTCCTGCCGTTCCATGCAATATGGGAGCTCTGTACTATAGGGTTGATTCTCCATGTGTTCCTATAGAATTTAATTAAGTAGCAGGACAACTGGGTCCAGTTCTCCAGATTTCTGAATTGCATTCTAGTGATCCGTGGCTGTCCCAGTTGTCTGAATCCCACCAATGAACTTGAAAACTTTGGGCCACCCCTTGGTACACCTTAGCTTCAGAATTTGATTTGACATTGAACACATTTGATGTCTTGTAGGTACCAAAAGCCAATGCAAGCCAGACAAAGACTCCATCGCGGATCTCTGCTTCAGCACCCAAGGTGACCCCAGCGTCTAAACCACCGATTGCAGAAGACACCTCGGAGACAAGTGATTCGGAGGAAGACAATGCACAGGTAGAGATGCTGTTGTCATATTTTAATATTACTCGAGCGACTTCTCTTCAGTGTCATATTAAGTGTCCATCCTTCTACTCGTATTAAATTTGGTTGTGAATGGCAGCCCCAAGTTATTTCTGGAGCAAGTTTAACAAATTTGCTACTTGATCGATGGTCCCTGTGAAAGATCACCCTCCTGGAGCGCCACCCAGGGCCATGTTGGGCAACTATCTCACTGTTAGCATTTGTTATTTTGGATCAGTATCTGAAGGCCAAAATGAGAAGTAGGATCTACATTGAGAACGGGTTTAATGAAAAAGTTTGCATCTTCCTTGTTTTAGCTTACAAGTACTGACTATGTGAAAGTCTAAAGGGGTTTTCCCACTAAACAAGTTGGGCTCTATCCAGATGGTAGGACCTAACTTGCTGATCGGTGCGAGAATGAGGTGACCGGTGGGTCCCCGGTACCTCCGTCTAACCCCTTGAGCACTGCGCTCAGCAATCTCCATCAGCTCTCTAGGAATGGAGCAGAACAGTCATGGACGGCCGTCTGCTCCATCAATCTCTGGGAGCGACGAGGGGTCTGATGGAGGTACCTGGGAACCCCATTTCTGAATCACATTCTAGTGATCTGTGGTCTGAATCCCACCAATGAACATGAAAACTGTGGGCTACTCTTTGGGTACACCTTTGCTTCCGAATTTGCTAATATTTGATGTCTCGTAGGTACCAAAAGTCAACGCAAGCCAGACAAAAACCCCATCGCGGATCTCTGCTTCAGCAGCCAAGACTGTGACCACGGCGTCTAAACTACCAATTGCAGAAGACACCTCGGAGACAAGTGATTCGGAGGAAGACAATGCACAGGTAGAGATGCTGTTGTTTTCTTGGTGTTAGACTGTCCTATAAAGCTCCAGCGTTACCTGCTGAGGATTGTAGATTTTTATTTTTTTTTTTTTTGCTTCCTCCATGGCCTTCTTCAGGGCCAGAAAATAAGGTTATAAAAATACTAAAATGAGCCGGAGGCGCTCAGGGCCTTCTCGCTCCTCCGATGCTTCATTGTTATGCAGCCCTCTCTGCATCCAGACAGCCAGTGACGTCACGGGCTGATAAGCATGTGACTTTAGTAAAGGTCCTTTAGCTTCTGGTGGCTATAGTGTGTTCTACTGAGTGTCAGCCTCTGACTATGTGCTGCTGGAAGATGCTGCTTATCCGTACATCCTCTCATGTCTTATTATAATCATGACACCCTCCCAGCACTCTCCGGTGACAGTGCTCCTCTTCTGACTTTGAAAGCTGCCTTAGAGGGGTTCTCCCGATGTAGAAAAACATGGCTTTTTTCCAAACACAGCACCACACCTGAGCATAGGTAGTGTGTGGTATTGCACCTAAGCTCCATTCTTTTCTATACAGCTGAGCTGCAATACCAGCACAGACCATGGTCAGGTGTGGGCCTGTTTTTGGAAGAAAGCAGCCATGTTTTTGAACCTCGGAAGAACCCCTTTATTAATACTTTTATCCCCCATGGGACAGATGGGTTATATTACTTAAAACAAAGTTTTTACCCTCACTTTAGTCAAAAATGAAATTGAGATCTAAAGGAGTGAGGTGCTTTGATCATCTGCCCATGTCATTTTACAGGGGGGAAAATCAATTGATAGCTGAAGAAGTCTGGAGAATTTTAAAGGGGGGGAAGAACTGACAAATATTTGTCCTGCCGTTCCATGCAATATGGGAGCTCTGTCTGTGGCTGAGTCCTGTACTATAGAGTTGATTCTGTATGTGCTCCTTTTAGTATTGAATGTAGTGGCAGGACAACAAGGTCCCTGGTTTCTGGGGGATACCATTTTAGTGATCTGTGGCTGTCCCATCTGTCGGAATCCCAACTTCAAAACTTTGGACAACTCTTTTAAAAACGCCTTTGCTTCAGAATTTGCTAGTAGAGGTTCACATTTGATGTCTTGTAGGTACCAAAAGCCAATGCAAGCCAGACAAAAACCCCATCGCGGATCTCTGCTTCAACAGCCAAGACGGTGACCCGGGCGTCTAAGCCACCGATTGCAGAAGACACCTCGGAGACAAGTGACTCAGAGGAAGACAATGCACAGGTAGATCTGAGTTGCTGTTGTCTTATTATATTTGAGCTATAGCTCTTCAGCGTCATACTAAACATTTTGTACCCTTTTATGTCCCCCCTTCTAATTTAGCCTGTTCTAAGCTCTCCAAAACCAACACAGGCGAAAACACCTGCTGCTAAAGGGTCATCTGTCATCTCTTCAGCTGCACAACCCAATGCAGAAAGCAGCGGTTCTGACAGTGAGGGGCCTGTAAGTGTATGGCGTGGAATAAAGCAAACCCTAAAATGTGTATGTATACAGTCTGGCCATACATATGAGATTAATAAGAGATTGCATATATCTATTCCTAGATAGTAATATGGACCAGTACTTCGTAACTGGAAATCTGCTTCTCGGACCTATTACATATTGGTTTTGATCTCCCTATGGAGGACATGGGTGAGACAAAATTTACACCTCGGGTCTCTATTTCACATTTAATATAAACTAAATTCCCGTGCACCCCCTACTGTCTACACCACTCCCATGTCTGTGGATGGAGCAGTGTACAGGCGTCTTTGGCAGACCCCTCCATCTACTGAAGTGCGGCTGGTAATCATGGAGGGTTTGTGCATACAGTATGGAGCCAGCAGGACATCCTAGGAAGTCTCTAGTCCTGCTACTGTGGCATTTGGTCACGTGAGAGCAGGCGTGTGCCGTGACCGGCAAGCCAAGCGGAGAAGGAGTGGGTGACTGCTTCCCCTCTACAAAGGGTGTTGAGCCACCCAGCTCAGACATGCACAATGCATCTCTCTGGCAGCCATGAGTTGGCTAATGTTTTTGCGGCTAGCTCACAATCTCTATTTGCAGACTTGTATGAAGCCTAAATATATATGGGGGGCCTTATTACGAGCCCTGGAAAGCTTTTGTATTAGTGTCCAACCCCTTCAACGTACATACATTCAGGTGGCCATAATGGGAGGATCATTTGCAGGATCAGACTACAGATTGTAGTGTCATCATGGAGTTGCATAGCGCTGCTTAGATTACATTAAAAAAAAAAAATTCATGTAAATTTTTATATTTTTTTTCATTTTGTTTGAATATCTAGGCAATAAATGCTGCAGTGACGGCTAAAGCAACAAAATTTTCCCAGCCAACGGTAGCTGCAACTAATAGCAAGCCACCGGGGAGTCCAGCGAAGGCGGTCGCGAAGCCGGCTGCAGCAGTGGAGAGCACCGACATCACCAGTGACTCTTCAGATTATGATAAACCAGCCAATCCACAGGTACTGAGCCCTCATGTAATTACTGTAAATGTTGTTTGAAGTTTTTTTTATTGAAAGTCTTATTTACTTTCTACGTTTTATATATTAGAAAAAACGTGTTGCAGCTTCAGAGAAACGCAGGGTTTCTCCACCTGTTCCTCTATCGGCATCCACTACATTTGCAGCAAGTCCAGCAAAGGTTAAAGCAAGTTTGACAGCAAAGAGTCCAAGGAAAGTGCTAGAGAGCAGTGACTCTGACAGTGAGGGGGACGAGGCTGAGCAGGTATAGTATAGCTATGAAGTAGAGTGTGATCTGCGGCTAGATGTTAGTGGAAATTTAGGTAATTGCCGTAACCCTTGTTATAGGTCGTGACTCCGGCACCAACATCTGCTGAGACAAAAGCCAAAAAAGCAACTAAAGCCAAAAGTCCAAAGGCATCCGGAGCGGGAAAAGCAAAGTCTGCAGTGAAAGATAAAGCTCCTGCAGCGGCTTCCACCCCATCATCTGACCGTAACTCCTCAGACAATAAGACATCTAAGGTATGTGCGGTCTGTGGCCACCAGCTTGTGTAGGGTCTGTCATGGGGTTTTCAGGCTTGATCCTAAAGGAGCCTAGCAATAAGGGTATGTTCACATGCAGCGGGTGGTGGTACGAATAATCCTGCAACTGAAGACCCCAGTTAATAAATGTGAACGGTGTTGTTACTGCATTCCCATTCATATTGAAGACGTAGGGGCATAACTTTTGTCAACAAATCTGATGAGTGAACAATTCATTTTTACATTGTAAGGTCTTATTCAGGCGAAAGTTTTCAGTCTTTGCAGTACAGACCATCTGCTGGTTGCGTTTGCAGGAGTCTTGGCTAATCAGAGGTATCAAGTATCGTAGGGGTCTAGAAAAGAAATGGGGTTTTGTTCTTTTTAATTTTTAAACTTGAGTTGGATTTATCAGAAATGTCCGAGGTAAAATCTGGTTGCCTATCGAAACCAATCGGAGCTCAGCTTTTCTTTTATAGAGGGCTGTGAGCAAATGAAAGCTGAGCACTGATTGGTTTCCATAGGCAACTAAACAGTTCTGCTCTGACACTTTTGATAAATCTTCCCAAAAGTTCATATCTAGCCCCCCCTCCCTTCTGCATCACAAAATGTCAGATCTGCGAAAGTACAAATACAATCTACGATAAAGCAACACACACATTTTTATTTTTAAATCCGATTTTGATCTCTTATTACATTTTTTTTTTTTCATTTTTAAGACTGAACACCCATACAAAGGTCCCTTCTCCAAATTCCCCCTCACCCACCCGCCGGTTTCCACCTGAACAGCACCTTGCATGTAACCAGAACTAGAATAAGCCTTGTCTGCATATCCAAGGCCGTCCCAAACAAACCGCAGCCTTGCCCCAGCTCCCTATCATCCATCACAAACATTCACCAACATTCACACACCGACTCTCGTACCTCCCTGCACTATCCTATCCCTCAGTAACGTGTGGAAATCCCCATAATTTCTCTAATCTCTCAGGATTCCTCCTTTTCCGGAACACTGGTTGCTCATTTGTAAAACAATGCGTTCGCTTTGGCGAGGAATTCTGACTTAGTTGGTGACACATATTGAATCCAGCGAGCTTCAATTGCTTTTTTTTGCCACCAGCAAAAGGCGGCCTACTGCAAATAGTCGTCTTTGCTTCCTCCACGCATCCTAGCACAAAAAGGAGCATGTTCCTAGGCAATTTAGTGGAAAATGAAACCTTAAGAACCTTCGCCTAGAAGGAAGTAAAGAGAGAGCATGACCATAGCATATGAGCCATTTCCGCACATGGATCAGGCTTACAAGTCTACGTTCACTTGCAATAAGTCTCTATGAATATCCAACATGTAGCATTGTTCTGTACGGCACATGGGTCAGGTTTGCCAGTCTACATTCACTTGTATCATGTCTCTATGGATAGCCAGATTAGGATAAACAAGCCAATCCTCGGTACTGAGCCATCGTGTATGTATTATAAATGTTGCATTTATTGAATGTGTCTTACAGAGTTTCTTTGTATTATATATTAGAAAAAACGTGTTGCAGCTTCAGCGAAACGCTTGGTCTCTCCACCTGTTCCTCTATTGGCATCCACTCCTTTTGCAGCAAGTCCAGCAAAGGTTAAAGCAAGTTCGACAGCAAAGAGTCCAAGGAAAGTGCTAGAGAGCAGGGACTCTGATAGTGAGGGGGACGAGGCTGAGCAGGTATAGTATAGCTATGAAGTAGAGTGTGATCTGCGGCTAGATGTTAGTGGAAATTTAGGTCATTGCTTAAACCCTTGTTACAGGTCGGGACTCCAGCACCAACATCTGCTGAGACAAAAGCCAAAAAAGCAACTAAAGCCAAAACACCAAAGGCATCCGGAGCGGGAAAAGCAAAGTCTGCAGTAAAAGATAAAGCTCCTGCAGCACAAGTAGAGGAGGCTGCAGCGGCTTCCAGTCCGTCTCACAGCAACTCCTCAGACGATAAGACATCTAAGGTATGTGGCCACCACGTTGTGTGGGGTTTTCAGGCTTGCTCCTAGAGCCTTCTATACATAAGGTTATGCTAACATGTATCGGGTGGTGGTGCGAATAATTCTACAACCGAAGATCCCAGTTAAAAATTCTGAGTAGTAGTGGTGGTACTGCATATCCCATTCAGATTGATGTAGGGACATAACTTTTGGCATTAAATCTCATATGTGAACTTGTTCTAATAGTTTATCATTTTTCCAATGTAAGGCCTTATTCAGGCAAGTTACAGTAGCACTGTTCTATATGGCACGTGGGTTGGGCTTACCGGTCTTCATTCACTTGCGATAGATCTCTATATAGATTAAAAAAAAATAGTATATAGCTTGCTATCTACAGCGATGGGTTAGGCTTACCAGTCTACATTCACTTGCAATAAATCTGCAGAGTTCTATTGCAAGTGAATGTAGACTGGTAAGCCTAACCCAACATTGTAGATGTCCAGCGTGTACTATTGTTTTCTATATCTATATAGAGATGTATTGCAAGTGAATGTAGACTGGTAAGCCTGACCCATATGGCATACAGTGTGTAGCACTGTACTGTCACATGGGTCAGGCTTACCAGTCTACATTCACTTGCAATACATCTCTATAGATAGCCAATGCATAGCACTGCATATTTTGTAACCGTTCATGGGTTTTATCATTTCAGGATTCAAAAACTCCAATCGTGCAAACCAAACTGGATAAGTTCTTTGCGAAACGAATCATTAGCCCACCACCATCAAGGATCAAAGCCCCTTCTGAGGCGCCAGCAGAACAGGATACAAGCTCGAACAGCTCATCAGATGCTGAGGGGGAGCCAGCGGCAGCCAAGGTACACAACTAGTTTTGGGTTTGTTCTTTTAAAAAAAAAAAAAAAAAAATTCACAAAATGTATTTATTTATTTCTTTTTTGTTTGCAAGGAAGCAACACCAGCATCAGCTACTCCCAAACCGGCCCAGAGAAAGAACACGTCTGTCCTTAAAACTCCGAAAACAACTAAAACTCCAACAAGATCGAAGAAGGCTGCAGCAGAAAAACCTGCAGAATACTCTGATGGCGAGGACAACCTGGCATTACAGGTAACCTTATATTTTGTCAGCTCTTGCGTGTAGTACTTGGTGGTAAAGAAATTATGATGTTCTAGTTGTGAATCTATTGGAGAGTCTGATGCAGCCTCTTACATTCTATTGTACAATGGGGAATACAGTATTATGTTATGCTTGAGTATATACGGTATAAATAGTGTTTCAGCTCAAAAAAATGTTCCTAAAAACCCTAATTTAGCTTATACAGGCGGTCCCCTACTTAAGAACACTCGACTTACATACGACCCCTAGTTACAAACGTACCACTGGATATTGGTAAGTTACTGTACTTTAGCCTTAGGCTACAATGATCAGCTGTAACAGTTATCACAGGTGTCTGTAATGAAGCTTTAGTGTTAATATTGATTCTTATGACAACCCAACATTTTACAAAATCCAATTGTCACAGAGACCAAAAAAGTTCTGGCTGGGATTACAATGATAAAATATACAGTTCCGACTTGCATACAAATTCAACTTAAGAACAAACCTACTGAACCTATCTTGTATGTAACCCTGGGACTGTCTGTACTAGAGTCTATGGAGAAAAAAAAATACCTCTGTACTCACCCTTCCGATTAATGATTAACGGAGCAGGACGGTCATGCGCGGCCGTCTACTCAATTACTGACGGAGCGACGAGGGGTCAGATGTACCCCTCGTTTTTGTTTTTTTTTTATCTAGACCCCCGCTGATCAGCAAGTTGGGTACTTTTCTTCGTGGGAAAACCACTTTTAAAGGGGTTACTTATAAATTGGAAAGATTTCCTGCCTGCTGCTGCTGACACATTAATACAATATCATATTGAAATAAGTAAAATAAACTTGCCTGCCCCCCCCCCCCTTCCACCAGAGCTGGAATTAAGGAGGGAAGGGTGTATTAAAGCAGTTTTGTATTGGTTGGTGAATCCCTGTTAAGCAAAGATTTTCCTTTTTCTGATAAGCTTCCTTTAAAGGGAACCTGTCACCAGAAGGCACAATGTCGCTAGTGACAGGCTGCAATAGGCATTGCCTAGTACATTACATAACTGTAAGCTTCAGATCTTTGCTACCCTCCGTTCCTGAAATATCTCCTGGTAAAGCTCATCTGGCGCCCTGCCAACAAGTCCTGGCCAAGTCCCGGGTTCATGGCTCTTTTGTGTCTTCGGGTGACAGGTTCCCTTTAAAAATAATAGATCAGGTCTCCTTGCATGATGATTTTAGAACGTAATAGACTCGTTTTGTGCAAGAAAAATCATTAAGAGCCTTTAGTGTGAGTCATGTAGTATAAGATACCGGTCTGTAGCACACATGTCAGGACTGATCTGCTCATCCTTCTATTGCCATTCACAAGGCAGAGCAGCTATGTCAATAGACAATGAAGATTCTTCCTCTCTCCCCTCTCTTATACTGATCTACCGGGGGAGATGTATTACAAAATCTTTTTATCTACTGACACTGCTGACCAAGGGAGAGCAGTGAATGTAAACGATAAGGAGCGGGTGTGACTAAAGTATTGATTGTGCTGCATCACACTGAGCCGTCTGCTGTGAGATAGCAGGGATAAAATAACATCACACAGAGCCCATCAGCATCAGGGGGCAGAACCCCTTCTCAGGTGCCAGCAGAACGGCATACAAGATCAAGCAGGTTGCTAAGGGGTAGCCATTTTGTTTGTTGCTGAGGGGTAGCCTTTTTTTAAACTGCTGTATGTATATAATATATATATATATATATATATATATATATATATATATATATATATATATATAGTGTGTGTGTTTATATGGATGTTCTAGTGAATGTATTGGAAAATATGATGCAGCCTCTTATTCTATTGTATGATAGACAGGTGGAAATGACTGAGCCCAAATCACATTGTTCCCTCTTCTTTAAAGGGGTTACTTATAAATTGGAAATATCTCCTGCCTGCTCCCCACACACTAATACAGTATTATGTTGAAATGGGTAAAATAGCTTTGCCTGACCCCCACCAGAGATGGAATCGAGGTGAAACTTAAAGGGAACCTGTCACCAGGGACCTCAGTTTTCACTAAAGACAGATGGTAAAAGCCCATGACGCCTGCAGTGCACGTCTGCCCCTCTGCCTTTTCTAAGCATTTGCATTACAATATAATTGTGTGTTATAACTTACTCTTGCATCCTGACAAAATCTTGGGGTAGTCACAGGGGCTGGACTTTGGTTTGGATGCATTTCAAAAAACGTGACCTGTTTGAGCTGCAGGCTGCCTCCATGTTTGTGCTCCTGTACTTGTCCCTCCGCCACTGATGTCAGGCTGACCAGGCTGTGACCTCTGAGAAGAAGCGGGAGGTGGAGCTAGACAGGAGCACAAAGATGGGGGGCCAAGCTCTGAGGAGTGGGTAACACAGACAAGCCACGTGTTTTTTTTTGTTTTTTTTTTTAAATGCATCCAAACCAAAGTCCAGCCCCTGGGACTACCCCAGGATTTTGTCAGGGAGCCAGGTAAGTTATAACACACAATTATATTGTAATGCAAATGCTTAGAAAAGGCAGAACGGCAGATTTGCACTGCAGGTGTGATGGGCTTCTGCAACCTGTCTTTAGTGAAAATGAGGTCCCTGGTGACAGGTTCCCTTTAAGAATTATTTTACTTATTTTTACACAAAGGTGTATTACAGCGTCACTGAATAAATTAAAAAATCTTGGTTTTTTTTCTAATGACACAGTGGAACCTGGGAAAGGAGACAGAGCAGTGAATGTACACACAAGGGGGATGATGTGTGATTAAAGTATTGATCTGCATCACACTGAGCTGTCTGCTGTGAGATTAGCGGAAATGGGTGTGACTGAGGAAGGAATCTAACTTTATCACACATGTGTGTTTGTATCCTGCTTCGCCGGCAAGGTGAGATGGAAGGTATTGAACTGCAGCACACTGAGCTGTCTGCTGTGAGATGAGCTGCTCTTTTTCTCACATCAGCATAAATGGTCAGAACCCCTTCTCCAGTGCCAGTTGAACAGGGCTACAAGCTCAAGCAGGTTATCTTCTGCTGAGGAGGAGGCAGTGACAGCCACAGTAAAGGACTGGTTTTGGATTTGTGTGTTTTGTTTTTTTCCTCAATTTTTTTTTTTCTTTTTGTTTTCAAGGAAGCAGCACCTGCATCAGCTACTCCTAAACCGGCCCAGAGAAAGAACACATCTGTCCTTAAAACTCCCAAAACAAATAAAACGCCAACTAGATCCAAGAAGGTTGCAGCAGAAAAACCTGCAGAATCCTCTGATAGTGAGGACAACCTGGCATTGCAGGTAACCTTATATTTTGGCAGCTCTTACGTGTAGTACCTGTTACACCTGGTGGTGAGGAAATGGGTGCTCTAGTGAATCTATTGGAAAATACGGTGTAGCCTCTTATATTCTATGATATGATGGACATGGGTAAACGACTCTGCCCTAAGCCCACCGTTCCCTCCTCTTCCTTAAAGGGGATGGTGCAACTATTGATTATTCTGCCTTCAGGCACAACCCAGGGATTACATCATCCTCTCCTGCAGTGAATAACTAATCTGCTAGGAGAAGCAATGGAACAGCCACAGAAGCGACAGCTTCATTATCATAATGTTATAATTGTTTTATCAGCAAACAACACTCCGCACAGGGAGTAACCAAGATATGATCTTGCATCAGTATAGCTACAGCATTTTCAAGGTATGGGTACATTCACTTGGCCGTCTGCGGGGACGTACATGCGGCTGCAAATCCCCATAGACGGCAATAGCGACACGGCGGGGATACGTTGCCACACATGCTCTCTTTGGGCTAGTGTGCGGCCGTGCGTAGCTGTTTTCTATGGTGGCATGCCGCGTGTGAAAGCGCTTTGTTTGCTTTATAATGCATTAAATGGAAGGTTTCCTTTAAAGGGGTTACTCATAAATTGAAAATATCTCCTGCCTGCTGCTTACACGTTAATACAGTTTTATGTTGAAATAAGTAAAATAAATTTGCCTGACCCCCCCCACCAGAGCTGAAAGAAAGGAGGAACTTGAGAATTATTTTACCTTTGTTTTTAGTTGGTTGATCTATATATATCACATTACAAAATCTGGGTTTTTTCTAATGACACAGTGGAACATAGGAAAGGAGACCGAGCAGTGAATGTACACACGAGGGGAATGGTGTGTGATTGAAGCATTGATCTGCATCACACTGAGCTTTCTGCTTTGAGATTAGAGAAAATGGGTGGAGGGAGGAGTTGAACTTTCACACGGAGCTGTCTGCTGTTACCGGGGGGAGATGAGGACTGCTCGAGCTTGTATCCTGTTTGAATGGCAAGATGAGATTGAAGGTATTGAACTGCAGCACACTGAGCGGTCTGCTGTGAGGTGGACTCTGTGTGATGCCGCTCTATCCCTCCCATCAGCATCAAGGGTCAAGACACCCTCTCCAGTGCCAGTCGAACAGGATACAAGCTAAAGCAAGTTATCAGATGCTGAGGGGGAGCCAGCGGCAGCCCAGCTATAGGAATGGTTTTGGATTTTTTGTTTTTTTTTCTTTAACTCACAATTATTTTATTTTATTTTTTTCAAATTTGCAAGAAAGCAACACCAGCATCAGCTGCTCTTAAATCCATCCTTAAAACTCCAAAAACCGCTAAAACTCCATCTAGATCGAAGAAGGTTGCAGCAGAAAAACCTGCAGAATCCTCTGATGGGGAGGACAACCTGGCATTGCAGGTAACCTTATATTTTGTCAGCTCTTGTGTTAGAACCCTTTACACCTGGTGGTGAAGAAATGATGGATGTTTTTGTATTGGAAAATACGATGCAGCCTCTTATATCATAGTATTGTATGATGCGCATGGGGAGGGAGACAGCTATGAGCCCCGAGGGATCAAATGACCATCATTCCCTATTCCGTAAAGGGGTTAAACATAAATTGTAAAGATCTTCCCACTTTACTCCAGTACTATGTTGATATAAATAAAATGTATTTTGCCTGATCCCCACCACCTCTGGAATCCAGGAAAAACTTGAGAATTTTTTTACTTTTACACAAGGATGTATTAAAGCATTGACTAATTGAACAAAGATTTTCCTTTTCTGCTAAGTTTCCTTTAACAAGATATATCTGTTCTTCATGCATTATGTTTTAAGAACGTAATGGACTCCTTTTGTGCAAGAAAAATCAGTGCATAAATCAGGGGCCCATAGTGCTTGATTTATGCAGTATAGTAAGAGTCTGTTTCGGAGATATTACAAAATCCTGTCTTATCTACTGTCACTGCGGAACATGGGAGAGGAGACTGAGTAGTAAATATACACACAAGGGGAAGGGTTTTTGATGAACTATTGATTGTGCTGCATCACACTGAGCCGTCTGCCGTGAGATGGGAGGGAATCTATCACAATAAGCTGTGCTGTGAAACTGGGTGTGACTAAGGTGGGATTAAACGGCAACACACTGAGCCGTCTGCTGGGAGATGGGTGGGATAGAACGCCATCACACTGCGCCCAACAGCATCAGGGGTCCAAAATATCGGGTGCCAACGGAACAAGATACAAACTCAAGCAGTTGAATAGATGCTGAAGGGGAGCCATGGTACAGGACTGGTTGTGGTTTTCTTAAAAAAAAAATATATATATATGACTAAATGAATGTTTGGGTATATAGATGATATATATTATTTCTTTTATTTCCAAGGAAGCAACACCAGCATTGGCTGCTCCTAAATCAACACCGCGAAAGAGCACATCCATCCTTAAAACTCCCAAAACACCTAAAACGCCAACTAGATCCAAGAAGGTTGCAGCAGAAAAACCTGCAGAATCCTCTGATCGTGAGGACAACCTGGCATTACAGGTAACCTTCTTACCTGTAGTTCCTGTTATTCCTAGTGGTGAAGAAATGATGGATGTTCTAGTGAAAGTATTAGGAAAATAAGATGCAGCCTCTTATTCTATTGTATGATGGACATTGGAAACGACTGAGCCCCAAACACACTGTTTCCTGTTCGACATGGTCGAACAGGGGAGGGGAAACGGAGCATTGAATGTACACACAAGGGGGATGATGTGTGACTGAAGTATTGATCTGCATCACACTGAGCTGTCTGCTGTGAGATTGGAGGAAATGGGTGTGACTGAGGGAAAAATTTTACTTCATCACACTGAGCTGTCTGGTGGGGGGGGGGGATGTCTGAGGACCTGCTCGAGCTTGTATCCTGTTTGGATGGCAAGATGAGATGAAAGGTGTTGAATTGCAGCACCCTGAGCAGTCTGCTCTGAGATGGGCTCAGTGTGATGCCGTTCTATCCCTCAAATTAGCATCAAGGGTCGAGACGCCTTCTCCAGTGCCAGTCGAACAGGATACAAGCTCAAGCAGGTTATCTGCTGCAGAGGGGGAGCCAGCGGCACCCAAGGTATAGGAATGGTTTTGGACTTTTGTGTGCTTTTTGTCTTTAACCTTTTTTTTTTTTTTCATTATTTGCAAGGGAGCAACACCAGCATCAACTGCTCCTAAATCCAACCCTAAAACTCCCAAAACGACTAAAACTCCAACTAGATCGAAGAAGGTTGCAGCAGAAAAACCTGCAGAATCCTCTGATGGTGAGGACAACCTGGCGGCGTTACAGGTAACCTTTGTCAGCTCTTACGTGTAGTACCAGTTACACCTGGTGGTGAAGAAATTTTACTGAATGTTTTGGAAAATCTGGAGCTTTTTATATCGTTTATGGCAATGAAGATTCTCTCCCCACTGATATACAGGGGGAGATATTTTACACAATTGTGTCTTTTTGACACTCTGGAAGAGGAGGAGACTTAGCAGTGAATGTGCAAACAGGGAAGTAGGGGGGGCTGTGTGACTGATTTGGCACAATCATTAATTCAAACCGAGCTTTGAGATTGGAGGGAATCTTTTTTCCTGGGGGAGCAATTTAACTGCATCATAGTGAGCTGTCAGCTCGGTGTGATGCAGTTCAATCCTGCCCATCTCACAGCAGGCAGCTCAGTGTGATGCAGTTCAATCCTGCCCATCTCACAGCAGGCAGCCATGTGAGCAGTTCAATCTGCCCTTCACACAGCAGGCACTGTGTGATGCAGTTCAATCCTGCCCATCTCACAGCAGGCAACTGTGTGATGCAGTTCAATCCTGCCCATCTCACAGCAGGCAACTGTGTGATGCAGTTCAATCCTGCCCATCTCACAGCAGGCAACTGTGTGATGCAGTTCAATCCTGCCCATCTCACAGCAGGCAACGTGTGATGCAGTTCAATCCTGCCCATCTCACAGCAGGCAACTGTGTGATGCAGTTCAATCCTGCCCATCTCACAGCAGGCAGCTCAGTGTGATGCAGTTCAATCCTGCCCATCTCACAGCAGGCAGCTCAGTGTGATGCAGTTCAATCCTGCCCATCTCACAGCAGGCAGCTCAGTGTGATGCAGTTCAATCCTGCCCATCTCACAGCAGGCAGCTCAGTGTGATGCAGTTCAATCCTGCCCATCTCACAGCAGGCAGCTCAGTTGATGTGCAGTTCAATCCTGCCCATCTCACAGCAGGCATAAGTGTGATGCAGTTTCAATCCTGCCCATCTCACAGCAGGCAAAGTCGTGTGATGCAGTTAATCTTGCCCATCTCACAGCAGGCAGCTCAGTGTGATGCAGTTCAATCCTGCCCATCTCCAGCAGGCAGCTCAGTGTGATTGAGTTCAATCCTGCCCATCTCAACGCAGGCAGCTCAGTGTGATGCAGTTCAATCCTGCCCATCTCACAGCAGGCAGCTCAGTGTGATGCAGTTCAATCCTGCCCATCTCACAGCAGGCAGCTCGGTGTGAGATTGGAAGGATTGAACGGAGTAACATGAGCTTTTATTCCCATATTTTTTTAAACTCGTTTATTGAATAATAAAAACAAATAGTCATACATAGACATTATTCTCAGTGCAGTATCATCCTTATTGAAGGCACCATATTGGTGTGAAATGATATAATGGCATAAGTAGCACTGATATGTGCATATTCAATAAATACAACCATATAAAATATACAAGAACAACCATACACATGTAATGGCATACTCATTTAACATATGGCTTCGCAATAAGTCTGAGTATAGGAGGAACAGTCGGGGAACAACATGCAAAATTGTAAACATAGCAATAGTTCAATAGTTCAAAATGTATGAAGCTTGCTCCTCAATCAAGGGCAAGCTAAAGCCTCAAGCGAGGAGGACATAGCAGAGGTAGAATACATAGTGAGGGGCGAGTCACACCATTTCCCCCATACCTTAGTGAATTTTTCAGGGCGATTCCTATGCAAGAATACTATTTTCTCATATGGAATTATGTTATTAACCAATGCTTTCCAACGAGAGCATCTGGGTGGACGAGGGTCCATCCAACGGAGCGCCACTGCCTTACGGGCCATAAACAATGCCTCTCGAAGGAAAATTCTAGTGTGATGGGGCCATTGCTCTTCGTCTAAGAGCCCAAATAAACATATAGTCGGGGAAATGTCAGTCGGTGTCTCGACTATATCTATCAAGGTGTCAATTATCTCTTTCCAAAAGGTCTGTAGAAATGGGCATGCCCAAATCATGTGCCAAAAGTTGGCAGGTGAATGGTTACACCTATGGCAGCTTGGGGCAGTAATGCGGCCCATCTTGTACAACCGTATCGGAGTGAGGTAGCATTGGGGAATTATATAAAGTTGAATAAGTTTGTTATTAATGGAAGGGGAAACAAAGCGGTGCGACTCGAGTAGATCCGCGAAGTCCTCCTCGCTTAAGGTGGGAATCAAGATCTTCCAATCCGAGAGTGCCTTGCCCTGATTGACATCGGCCTTGGCCTGAATAAGAAAAGAGTAAATCGTGGAAATCAAACCCGCCGGTCCCTGGGACCTTACCACCCCTATCAAGGGACAGGATGAGAAAATATGGTTAGCGGTTGCTGGAAATTGGGACTGAAAGGCATGCCTGAGCTGGAAGTAGCGGTATAAATCGTGTTTGTGTAGTTGGTATTTAGTGGAAAATTGTTCAAATGACATAAAAACATTGTCCTGCATAACATCAGATCTGTGCACCCTGTGAGAGCTCCAAAAAAATCGAGCCTTGTTTCGAAGAAAAATGTGATAGACTAGGATTTTCCCAAAGAGGTGTTTCCAGGGGGATGTCTTTGTAACTGGTAAGACGTCTACCCTCCCGCCACGCGAGTCTAGCCACTTTGTGTATTGGAAGAAGCTTTTTACCTGTCCAGCATGGGGCATGTAGAAGGTGCCAAAGCTGTTTTAAACCTAAGTATGTTGCTAGGTGTGAGTCTGGTGTACTAGGAATCCCATCTTCCACCCAGGGTCCCAAGTGCTTTAATTGCCCCGCTAGAAAATACAGGTAAATGTCTGGTAAGGCCATCCCTGCCATGGATTTTAGACGCTGTAGGCTAGACAATTTCAATTTGGACCGACCCGACCCCCAAATGAAGGGGATAAACATAGATTCCATGTCTTTAAAAAAGGCTTTGGGGATGGGAACAAAGACATTAGTAGTCATGTATAAACATTTAGGCTGCACGACCATCTTGATGAGGTTTATACGCCCTGCCACTGAAAGAGGAAGTTTGGACCAGATTTCAAATTTGGATTTGAAATGAGCGATCAAGGGCCAAATATTCTTAGCTAACATCTCTGATGGTGACCTAGATATGTGGATCCCCAGGTATTTGAAAGTAGGCACCCTTTCCAGTGCCTGACTAGCAACTGAGAGGCCCATAGTCGGTCTATCTTGTAGGTACATAACACATGATTTAGTCCAATTTATGGTTAAGCCAGAGTAACTTCCAAATTCGTCGATAAGATCCACTGCCCTATTGAGGGACTGTTCAGGATCAGACAAAAAGAGGAGGAGGTCGTCTGCATATAGCCCCAGCCTTTCCTCACGGGACTTGTATGTGATGCCCCTATATAGCTGATCACTCCGGATCATCACCGCCAGTGGCTCCACTGCCAGCGCAATAAGAAGCGGTGACAGCGGGCACCCCTGGCGTGTGCCCCTTGCCAGTTGGAATTGATCAGAACCGGTCCCGTTCAGAGATATACAGGCTTTGGGAGCTTTGTACAAAATGGATACCCACTTCTGAAAGACTGGGCCGAAGCCCATTGCCCGGAGGACCCCTTGCAGAAACGGCCACTCAATGGAATCAAAGGCCTTGGCCGCATCCAGCGAGGCCAAGGCCCAATCCTCTCCGGTCTCGACCCCTATCTGTAGCATGGTCTGCACTCTTCGGAGGTTATCTGTGGTGCAGCGCCCAGGAATAAATCCAGTCTGATCCCCATGGACTACTGATGCCACCACCCGGTTCAACCGGTTAGCTAGTACCTTGGTAAGAATTTTATAATCTGCGTTGAGCAGTGAGCTAGGGCGATATGATCCGCAGTCCATGGGGTCTTTATCTGGCTTGAGCAATATGACTATGACCGCTTCATAAAAGGATGGCGGCAGACAGCCCTCCTTAAATGAACCATTAAGAACCTGAAGCAGGGCCGGGAGTAGTGATTCCTGGTATTTTATTACTGCCTCCAAAGGGAGGCCATCTGGCCCTGAGGCCTTACCCTTAGACATACTGGAAAGGGCTTCCTGTAGCTCCTCTAAACTTATTGGGGCATCTAATGAGTCTCTCTGTGCAGCATCTAGCGTCTTACAGGAAATATTAGCTAAGTAATCATCTATTTGATGTGGGGTCCTATTTACCTTGGAACTATATAAGTCTTTATAAAATGACAAGAATGTTGAAAGAATGTCTCTGGTCGTATTAACCACCGTACCTGTTTCATTCATTATTTTAAGAATAGCTGGGGAGGCTGTGTTGCGATGTATTAGATGTGCTAGAAGGCTGCTGGATTGGTTACCCAGCTCGTAATATCGCCTCTTGCTTTTCTCATAAAGACAGTTTAAGTAGTTTCTCCCCTGGTGGAGCCATGCCCTTCTGTTTTCTTCAGAGGGAGAAGCTACAAATGTTGCCTCCAAACTGCTACAGCTCAGTGCCAGCGCCTCTTCCTCCCTGGCCGCTGAGCGTTTGATATGTGAGATAGCAGACTGTAGGCAACCTCTCAAGTATGATTTAAGTGCATCCCAATAATAACTGTAATCATTGTTAGGACTATTATACAGAATATAATCGTTTAGAAGCGCACGAGTGCGATCCTGGTCGCCTATCACACCTAACCAAAACGGGTGTATTTTGCGCTTAGCCCCCCCTGTTGGTTGATCTGAAAGCTGAAATGTTGCAAGTATTGGTGAGTGATCCGAGGGACCACGGGGGAGATGATCCACTGATATTAGTGCCAGACATGCCTTATCGTTTCCACAGACATAATCTATACGAGACAAAGCTTCCCTTCCCGGGGTATAACATGTATATTCTTTAGTCTCTGGTTGACTAGTTCGCCAAAGATCCGACCATCCCATCTCACCAAGAAATTTGGCCAGAGGTGTGGGGCGATTACTCTGTGTGGTGGGGTTTGGTCCATGTAATCTATCTATAGATGGGTCTAATGTGGTATTCCAGTCCCCCATACAAATGGTCAAGGATCCAGGGTAATTAGAAGCGAATCGAGCAGCCTCGTATAGAAGCGATAAGCCTGTTTTATTTAAGCAAAATAAAACCTTTTTTATACTGGCATTGTCCCAGACCCATTATGCTTTTAACTGTGTGGCCTAGATGAATATATTACTGCATATTGGTGAGTGGCAAGCCTTTTCTTCTATTTGATGTTTTTCAACTTTTCCTCACAAGGCAAAGATTTTAATGGCTAGTGCAAAAAAAGGAAAATCTCCACGTGAATCGAAGGTTAAGTCGCCGCCTCCGCCGGACAAGATGATGTTTCTACTGGATAAAAAAAAGGCAGACCTCGCTCTTTTAAATGAATCAATTACTAGGGTATGTGTATTGTGTACGTGAGGGTTTAGAGGGAGTGTTTATAAATTCACAGAATCTGACATATATTGTACATTATGGGGGGCTCTCCCACTCGTAGGGGGGAATAATGTGAGTGCCTAAGTGAAGTTGAGTGGGGGTTGAAGAGCAAAGCATGTTGAGCAGCGTTGGATAAAATCTACGCTTGAATGAGGATATTACATTTTTGGGAATTTTTCTGTAGTTTTTACTCCTTTGTGGAACAATGTCCTATGTCAATATCGTGCTAATAGTTTCCCATCTTTGTCCCCAATTATTAAAGGTAATTCTTGAAGCCCAGTCTTTCACAAAATCTTCTGCAACTGAACCCGATGAGACGGCAGCAGCCGATGAGAGTATCGCAAAGTCAAGCAAGACGACCAAAGCTCGAACACCGCGCAAGACAAAGGCCCCTCCAGCTGCTCCCACCACCCCCGGAGGTCAGCAGTAAATGCCTTGTATTGCATTAATAGACAAGGCTGTGCAGTTATAGCTCCGTACAATTTGTAGTGATTTATTTATTACAAAGGCCAAAACGGCAATTTAATCAGCAACTTCTTGCTACACATCAGCTTTCAATTGTATTGGCATCTTGTGGACACCAATAAGGTTGAAAGGAGGAGCAAAAACTCAGGTCCTCTTTAAGGGTACCTTCACAGAAGGTACAATGATAATCAGTCACCCTAAGAACATAAACCCTTTAGGTCTACTTATTGATAAAGCTAGCAATCCCTGCATTACCATAGCCCTCAACGCTGGACCATTGTAAGCTCGTGACGGGGTGGTCAGAGGAGGCGGTGACTACCAGGCTTCCTAAAGGGATTTTTGGTGTGACAGATTCCTCATGGTAGGTTTCCTTTTAAAGAGGACATATGAAAAGGAATCTATGGTAGATTCCTCTAGCTGGGCCTCTGCCCTAAAATGTAATTTAATAATCCTGGAACCTAACTTGTTGTAATTTACATATTACTTAAAGAAAGTTACGGAGGCTGCTGGGGCGAGTACTAGCCTGGCTGGGGAACCTGGGAATTAACGTTACTCCAAGTTAGGTTCCACGATTATTAAATTACAGATTTGGGCAGAGGCAGTGAGGCGGAATCGCACCTTCTGATGCTAGATTCCTCAAGGCAGCCCTTCCTTTAAACATGAAAATTTAATGGGGCAGGAGTTCAAATGATCCAGCCCTGTTCACACTTTCCTTGCTCCTCCTGTAGTCCCAGGAAGTGTTGCTTTAAAATAGCACTTAACGTGGCACATCTTTTGGTTACCAAGTATTGCAGGATTGTGCCACGCTTCACTCAACATGTCTGGTAAACCATGTGCTGGACTCACTCCCTGGGTGCCACCTCTGTATAGAGCAATGGTGGCAAACCTATGGAACAGGTGCCAATCTTAGTTTGGTATTGGTAATTAAGGCCACAGCCGTCTCCTCCTTCCTATTCTTTCAAATGTATAATCGAACACTCGGATTTGCTTACACTCCACCTCAAGATTAGAAGGTAAAATCTTGGGTTAGAACAAATCCACATGGTGAATTTTTACCACTTGAATAGGTCAGATTTTACCCTTGGGGTTACACAAAGTTACGGTTATCCCCTATCCGTTTACTGTAGTGTTAGATTACACCTTAAAATCTGAGTGCCAGTCTGAACGTATTGATCTCCGCATGACCACACAGTGTACAATTCTGCGCGGTATAGGATTCCACCGCAGTCTGCAATCAGCAGTGCACGGACTAGAAGCAGGCAGCAGGCTTTTTGTCGCCCGCTCCTGCCGCCCTGGAAGGTTAAAACGTCGTCTGTAATTGTGATGATGTCCGGGCTTGTATGGCCGTTTTCTGACGTACGAACCCTGATAAATGTCCCTCAGTATCTAAGATGTGCTCCTGTACCGCTCTTCATGGTGCATGGAGTAGGAATAGGAGGAAGACTGGAGCCTCAAGGCCTTGTCTGACATCTTGTTTTTTTGGAGGTGATACCACACAGGCACCATCCTGCATACCTTCAGAATATGAAACCGTGTTATGCCTATGTTTCGGTGAAGTTATTCAAGAAAGTTAACTTTTACTATAGTCCTATCCTAGGCCAGCTCATTCCATCTGGATTTAGTGCCATGATGTACAAAATTGGGCTATCTGTTTAAGAACGTGCTTTGCCTTTGGAAACAGGCACACCTGCCGGTCAGATCCTACAGGTCAAGTGCAGTGGACGGGAGTCCTTGCCTCATTCAAAAATATGTACAACTGTTATAGTACCTTCGGTGCAGGTTGGCCAGCTGATAGGGAGTCCTTGCATCATATATCTGTCCCCCTGCACTGTGCTCGGAACTTGAACATGTTCTTTAACCCCATAGCGCAATAAGACGTACCTTTACGTCTTGCTGCGCATGGGGGAGTATGAAGAGGGCTCACAGGCTGAGCCCTCTTCATACTCGCCGACCATTTGCTTCATAATGAAGCAAATGCCCGTCGCTAACACCCGCGATCGTGGCTTGCACCGAGTGCGGGTGTTAACCCTTTGATCGGCGGCGGCGCGTGGGAGCCGCCATCTTGGCTCCGATCGCCGCTCCCCGTGACGTCACCTGGGAGCGGCGATCCGTTGTCCTGACAGCCTCGAATCACACAAAGATCCGAGGCTGTCATGATCGAGGCTATCTATTACAATGTGCGATCTGCACATTGTAATAGATGGTATGCAAAATCCCCATATACTGTCATACAGTAGTATGGCAGTGTATGGTAGGATCAATCAGACAACCTAGGGTTAAAGTACCCTAGGGAGTCTGAAAATAGTAAAAAAAAATAAATAAATATAAAAAAAGTTTAAAAAAAAATATATTAAAAAAACCATAAAAATTCAAATCTCCCCCTTTCCCTAGAACTGATATAAATAAACAGTAAAAATCATAAACACATTAGGTATCGCCGCGTCCAAAAATGCCCGATCTATCAAAATATAATAACAGTTTTTCACTGTGTTTAACCCCGTAACGGAAAATAGCGCCCAAAGTCGCAAATGGCATTTTTTAGCCTTTTTGAAAAATAGAAAAAATTCTATAAAAAGTGATCAAAAGGTCGCACAGTCCTAAAAATAAAAGCATTGAAAACGTCATCAGAAGTTGCAAAAAATGACACAACTCACAGCTCCATACACCAAAGTATGAAAAAGTTATTAGCGCAAGAACACGGCAAAATGAAGAATTTTTTTTTCTGTACAGGAGGTTTTAATTTTTGAAGATGTATGAAAACATTATAAAACCTATACAAATTTGGTATCCACGTGATCGTATAGACCCAATGAATGAAGTAGACCTGTCATTTGGGGCACACAGTGAAAGCTGTGAAAACCAAGCCCACAAGAAATGGCGCAAATGTGTTTTTTCATCATTTTCACTGTATTTAAAAAATTTTTTTTCCCGCTTCCCAGTACACGGCATGGAATATTTAATACCATCACTACAAAGTGCAATTTGTTACGCAGAAAATAAGCCATCGCACAGCTCTGCAACTCTGTGGAGTGAAAAATAAAAACGAAAAAGGGCCTGGTCCTTAAGGGGTTAATGTGGAGGCTACCTAAGGTGCTGGTTTGGGCCCCATTCTATGGATCTACAAACAAGTTGGGGAACAAGGTTGCATGTTTTTGTTTGTGCTTTGAGTGATGACACTTCAAGGATGAACTGGAGAAATGACTGACCCGAAAAATGTTAATAACTTGGCACTGAATTTCTGCTGCATTTGAATGCGATTTTTGTGAAATGGGTTGTCCCAAGTGTCATTGTTTTTTCCTTACCCACAGGTTGGAGGAAAACAATCTAATCAGTGGGGGGCTTTATACTGGGAACCCCACTGACAATGAGAAAGGGGGTCCTTAAGAGTGGGACAACTCTTTATTTTTCAGCACTTGCATGGACCATGCAGCTCCATTAATTATTGGGAGCAGCACCACTATAGGGGGTCCTAATGGTTGCACAAGGAATACAAATCAAACTTGTAACATCAGATTACACATGTGGTAGTAACTAATGTTGTTTTCTCTCCCTAAGGTCTGCTGGAGTCTGAGGAAGAGACGGTTCTCGCCCTGTTGGAAGGAAGGAGTCCCAAAAAGGCCAAAAAAACACCCTCTGCAGCAGCTACAGTGTCTTCAGAGAAGGAGACTCATTTGGCTTCCCTAGGTCTTACCGCCGTATCTGAAAAGAAGAGTAGTAGAAAGCGGAAGAGTTCCTCTGAGGATGTACTGTCCAAGGAAAAGGAGAAAGAAGCAAAGAAGAAGAAAGTGACTGGAGAAACCTCCATGGCTGACGATACCATCCTGACTAAATCCTCTAAAAAGGAGAACTCTGAAAAGAGCAACACGAGTAAGGGAGTGTGTGAGATGGCTTCTCCAATATTGGTCTCTGCTTCTTCCAGAAACTGAGCAACGCATGTCCATGAGCTCCATGCGGTACTGCAGCTGCAATACCAGATACTACCATTGGGCAGACGTGGCACGGTTTCTGGAGAAATGACTTGTACTATGGGTAGGATTATGGGTCTAGTGTCCCTCTATTTGAATGGCATGACATTGTTTCATTCCTAATCTTGTTCCTCCTTACTCCTATGGACTACAAGATTTTAACCCACTAAACTACCTGCCCTGTCAGGTGGGTAGAAATTCATTTTTTTTTTAAATTTTTTTTGAGAAACCTCCCGTTTTACATAAAGGGGAAAAAATAAAAAGAAATAATCCCAAAGGCATGTGACGGGGAGCAGAGAAGAGTCATATTTGCCCAAGAGATGAGTCCAGTTTAGAGGCTACAGTGAGATTGTTGCTTAAAATCTCCAGTTCTCTAGCACCTAGAAACATGGTGTCATATTAAAGATGAGTATCCTCTTTCTACAGGTCCCAGAGACTGATAATAAGGATGTACTGTATATACTCAAAATAAGGTGCCTCGGCTTATGCTTAACACAAACTGGGAAAACTTATTGACTTGAGTGTAAGCCTATGGTGGGAAATGCATTATTCACAGCCTACACCCAGTATGCAGCCTGCCCCCTAGGTATGTAGCCAGCAGCCCCCTAAACAAAAAAACCTCTGTGCTACTTCTATGATATACACCCCCCCCCCCCCCCCAGCAGGTCCTCTTCCGTTTTCTGAAGCTCTGTCTCCAGGTCTGGAGGGAGAGCCCTCCGTCTGCACCCGTGGGGTGGATACCTTGTATTTTCTTACAGTACATACATCCTGGAGAAAGTACAAGGTTACTGCCCTCTTGGCTATTATATATTGATCTATATCATCTATATTTGATCATATATTGGCTGTACTTTAGTGGGGGGTTTTTGTACTTGGTTACATTGCTGGTTCCGGTCCACATAACACTTGTCACTCATTTACTTTGCAGAAAAAGGCGACAAATCCAAAAAAGAAAGCAAGCAATTGTCTCCAAGTCTCACCGTTCCTATTGTAGAGTCAACAGATTCTGGGATTGGACTTCAGTCAAAACCCAAGAAAAGGGCAAGTATCTTTGTGTGTATGAGAAGATCTGCAGAGCTGGACAATCCCAATGGAGGAAGTGTTATCTAACGTTTGGGAGATGCCTCCAGCAATCCCATCAGCCTCCATGTTAGGGGGCACCGCTCACTTTTTCGGGGTTGTCAGATCATTCTCTTCTATGGAGGGGAATGTAGAAGAGAACCCAAATTTTTATTTTATTTTTTATTTTTCTCTCTACAGAAGACGAAATGATTAGGAGGAAGACCGAAATCCACATCAAAACTGAGGTGAATGTTCTACATTGTTGTTGGGTTATTGATAGTGGGTGAGCGCACCGGTTCAAGTTTCCCCTAACCGGTAACACCTGTGCTTGGTGCCAGCACCAGTCGCCGGTGTTAAGCCCTCGCCATGCATCGCCATAGGGCAGTGCCCAGTTAGGTCTCATGCACACGACCGTATGTTGTTGGGTTTATTTTCTTCAGTTCTGTATATACAGCTGTATTTTGGCTGTAAATACATTACTTTTTCACCCATATGGCACCATATCTGTACAATACAGTGGGCATATGCTCGACCACAAGCCCAGTGTAAATGGGCAATGAATGAACATCCTACCGCTCCACCCATTACTGGACGCCCATTCTCTGATTGCTTAATCCTTGTGATTGGTGAGGATCCTAGCATTACTCGGACCCTCGCCGATCAGCTTGTTATAAACCCCCCCCCCCGGCCCCCCACCCCAATGCTATGCAGAAAGATACGTAACAGTATGTCAGATTCTTCTTTCCCTTCTTGCAGGACTTGATTGCTTAGAAGGCATAAGCCATCATGTTTTGTGTTTTCTCTCATCATGTCTGGGTAATGAGAAGAAGAAAATGTTAATTTTACATAAAATTTAGTTTTTTTTTTTAACCTTTTGTGTACAATATGAAGAGACTGCTGTGTTCGGGCGACACTGGACATACAAGCTGTGATTGAGACCCGCTACTCACCGAATTATGTAACTATAAAACTCCTGGATAACAGTGAAGGTGGCATGTACGTGGCCGGCCGTAATTTTTAATTACTTGTAAGATATTTTTATACTTTTTTTTTTTTTTTTTTTTTTTTTAAAGAATCTTTATTATCAATGAATCTACAGAGCGATTGTCTATTACGATGGTGTAACCTAAGAGCGGCCATTACGTTGTACCGCCAGCATTTCTAATGGAAGGTGAAATAAACTGCTCATAAATATTCTAGAACTTGGAATGCTGGGGGAAAAGAGGTGGAGTCTAAGCAGAATTTGCATAACTGATCCAAGGTTTAAAATATTGTGGCCTGGGTAGTGGGCTTGTCAGTATAGCCTGAAAAACCCGAGGGGTATTGATGAAAATGATTGTGTTCACCACGTAGAGTTGTGGTAATTTCTGTTGTAAACTTGTAGATATAAGTCCAATAAAGGTTTTCTTTACTGTATCGTCCACTGTGGATCTGGATTTACTTCAGTGTCACCATTGGATTTTGGATGGAGCAGTTTTTTCCTCGGTTGTGACTGGATAGTTTTATTGCTTCCAATATTGCAATTCTGATCTTCTCCACCAATCAAAGTTGGCTCCGCCCCTGGGTTGGAGGTCACATCGGAGCTGGGATCTCATCACACTTGGGTCATGGAAGCTGCTTGTCGTAACTTACAGAAATGGGGAGCAATTGTAAGATGGCAGAAGGCAAACTAGACCGAGCTCCATCTTATTGGATGCAGCTTTTTCACATGATAACCCTCAAGGTGTGCAGGTAGCCTTGGTATTCATAACATTTACTGTCCATGGGTAATCGCCATGCAAAGGCCTAACTGTTTGCGATATCGTCCTGTCAGGACCTTGCTCTTCTTATGAATACCGTCATAAGAGTAAGGTCCTGGCAGGGCAATTGCTCATGAACCGTTAGAGATGGAATCTCTGGCTGATAAGGCAAGACTGGAGGCTTCACTTTTACATATTAAGAAAATTGAACAGAATTATTAATAGATGTAAATTACCTAATACCCTGCCCCCCCACAACATGGACAGTTAAAGGGTATCTACCACCAGAATGAAGGGCTGTATCCAAATGAGCCTGAGAGGCTCAGGGCTCCATAGGTGTTAATGGAGCCTGGAGCCCCTCAGGCTCATTTGCAAACTACCCATGGAAGACTATACTTAGAAATTGGACTGAAAAAAATCACACGACTGTACTTGTCTTTATTCTGTGTATAACCATAAAATAGAAAGTCAGTTTGACAAAAAAAAATTACATTAACATTAGGTCAGACCAGAAGTCTCACACGCATCAAAGGATGCTCTAACCTCACAATATAGAAGCTGGTAGCGTCCCTACCATATTGCTGTAGCATATAGAACACTTTGCATCGAGCAAATCATGATACTAGAGAATCTTTTAAATGATTAATATATTAAAATTTAAGGGTTGTGCAAAGGATGGGGAAGGGAAGGCTGCTTTCTTCCCAAAACAGTGCCACACTTGACCAGGGGGAAGTGTGTGGTATTGCAACTGAGCTCCATTCATCTGGCACAAACCAGGGTCAGGGGGTGGCACTGTTCTTAGAAGTGGTTGTGTGTTACTAATCCAATGACCTCAGAGGCTGCGTTCTCGTGATGCGTTTTGAAACACACTGCAAACGCTTAAAAAATTTACATGATTTTTAAGGTTTTATTTGCGTTGTTAATCATTATAAATTTCACACAGTTAAAAATGCTATTTCATACTGTACCATTAGGTGTTAAGTGTCAACCTTGTTATGATCAATCTCTCCTATTTTAAAAAGAATCTCCAAATGCAAATGAGCAGAGAAGAGTCACTTTTAAAGGCTGCACCGAGAACATCACTTCAGAAACCTCTGATCTTTAATAGGACACAAAGTCTGAGCCATTATAGAAGCAAAAGATAGAGTATCCCCTTTCAGATTGCATCAGACGTGCAACTCATGTTTCCAGCTACGTCTTTAACTACCTGTATCTCCAGTTGTGTCAAAGGAGTATTCCGATTTAATTCATTTGCCACATGTAAACATTTCTTCAATTGGATGTTATTTAAAAAAATTTCCTGTGTTGATTATTTCTCTCAAAAGTAGTCATGTTGTCCCTTAGAAACCAGATGGCTTCCTTGGATACAACCACCCCACATTCTGGCAGCAGTGGCCAGACATGCGCTATTGAGTCCTGCCTGACCACCTGGATTAAGTAATCATGACCACAGGACGGCTGCGGAAGATGTAGTAACTCCTACACATTTCATATACAAAAACCTTTGTTTTTTTGGGGGGGGGCAATCCCTCCAGCAGAGGTGGCCATATCCAAGGACACAGTCTTGTTTTTAAGGGACTATATCACTACATTTGTGAGAAATTATCTTCACCCAGGTAATTTTTTTTTCTATATATCAGATTAATCAAACTAAAGGTGTAGTCACGTCTGGGAATTAACATTCAAGCACAAGAATCAGGTTTGTGGTTCGATCTTAAATCTGCCCCATTAATCAGAAGTTCCTGAGGTAAAACTGGAAACCAATCAAAGCTCAGCTTTCAATTTATAAACCACTGTGGGAAAATGATAGCTGAGCTCTGATTGCTGTGGGAAAACAGTTGTGACAAATCTCCCTGCCGCGTTTCTTGGTGCTATAAAACCGAAAGTAAAAGGCGTCTGAAGTGACTCAACATTTGCACATGCCTTATAAGAGGGAATTCTAGAAAGGACTTTTCATCCCCTACCTGAAAGGATGGTAGATTAATGGGTTAAAATTTAGTGATCTGTTTCCTTTTAGTTTGCAGTGTTTATAAAAACTCCTCATGTGAATAGAGCCGTACCCAGAATTTAAGAAGGAAGGGTTAGTTTCTAAATGATTCACTGAGCCTTATTCTCTATAGGATTGTCTTATCAGGTATGCACTAGTCATAACAAGTTTATTCTCCTTGCAGAAGTTATAGTGAGGACTAACAGACTACAATATGAAGCTTGTGCTTGAGCGGGACCATGACATCTTGACTGCGGAGGTTGCGGCTTTGCAGAATCACGGATTTTCTTCCTTGCTTTTCACCTGTAGAACAGAAGGTGATAGAACTGTAGAATGTTGTACTGAGTTTTCAAGTTCTACCCTTCGTATTGTATAGGCGGTAACAAGCTAACTGCTGGGACCTCTAGCATTACAGAAGTGTGACAGCACCCTACCGATGGCATGCGTTTCACTGCAAATGCATATACACTCAGGGCCCCCCCTTGTGTTAGGAAATGTAACACTAGTGGCATGTGTGACATGAAAATCTGTGGCATATAACTACAACGTCATGACTTGCATAGATGACTCCTGCAATTTTCTATTAAAGGAGTTTTGGTGACTTTGATATCCCCCTACATACGAGATAGAGGATAACGATATGATCAGTGAGGAGTCTAATGGCTGGGACCCTCATTGGTCACCATTGTGGTGCAGCAGGTTGAGCATGTGTCTTGACACTCCACTCAACTACAGGAGTGTCAGAAATTGCAGCTAACTGATAATAATAATTCTTATATAGCGCACACAGGTCACGCAGCACTGCACAAGCATGACAAATTGGTCCCTGTCCCTATGGGGCTCACAATCTAAACAACCTAACAGTATGTTTTGGAGTGTGGGAGGAAACCGGAGTACCCGGAGGAAACATACAAACTCTTTGCAGATGTTGACCTGGGTGGGATTCAAACCCAGGACCCCAGTGCTGCAAGGCAGAAGTGCTACTCACTCAGCCACCGTGCCACCCGAGCTCTGGTATTTCCAGCGATACCGATTAGAGTATCAGATCTGAGCACCGTGCTCTGCAACTTCTTGCAGTATTGAATAGAGAGGCAGGACACCTACTAGAACTGCCTCTCCATTAATTAGTCCCCAGTTGTAATCTCCTATCCTGTGTAAATCCCCCATGGAGCTATTGGCTGCTGAAGAATGTCATGAAATTCTAAAATCACGTATACCAGGCCTGTACTTACCACAAATGATCTAGTAGTCAGTCTCAACCATATCTGGCACCTTGCTGCCTGTTGAAGAAAAATAAGTTTTATTTTTTATTTGATTGTCCTTGATCAGAACCATGGAAAAAAAGTGCAAATATGTTTTTTAGTTTAGCCCAGTGTTACAGTCCCCCATCTCCGATTTCTCTGGCTGTGTTAAAATTTCCCCCCCCCCCCCCCCCCCCCCCCCACTTGACTTGTAGCCCAGGCTCTGGTACATTAATGGTCTAAAAGAAAAAAAAAAAACTGGAGGCCAGAAGGGTCCACGTGATTTCCCAAAGCATGGACACTGGTGGACTATAGTGACCATGTATTATACATACTGGCCAATGTCTTTCAAATGAGGAACCCCTTAGAAGACCCCTTTTCAGCTCTTTTCACCACTTACTGCTGCAATCAAGAGGAGCCCGAGTCCTAGTGCTCTCGACCTCTGTTCCATTCTTGTAGACACACCAGCAGAATCCTGTGCTCCGCCAGCATTGCTTGGATTTGTAGTTGCCATCCTCGTCGCATTGAGGCTTGAAGGCACCAGGCAAATGATGGATTTGGCTTCGCATCTGGCAATTGGTCAACACTGGGGCACCTACAACAGGAAAAAGTCAGTAATATATACGATGGCTCAAGTTAGAGACTCCACAGGGTGGAGGGATTGGTGAACATGTAAAGCTCTATAACATGGTGCTACATAAATCTCTTACTAATATTGCAGCAAGGCTTGTAGTAACCTCACGTGACACATTCTGCAATATATAAGACAAAGGAGGGAAACATATTCACCACTTGGGATTTCATCGATTGGTCTGGGCATTGAGTCGGTAGAGTAACTGGTAGAGGCAAAAACCAAGTTTCCGCTTCTTCCAAACTCAACAGGTAGAAGAAAGTCTCCTTCCAATGGTTCTCTGGGTCCTGAAGAAGAAATCGTGGAGACGTTGGATAGAAGCTACATGTTGGATTGGTGGATGTTCTACTGACATGTAGATATTCTTTTTTTTTTTCCTCCTTGGTTTATGCATCTACAGTCAATGTAGCCGACAACAAATGTATAGAACCAATACCCAAATGTTAGAAGTGTTTAGACGGACATCTCACCCTGTGGAATATCTCTAATAAATGTTGGTGTGGTCTACACAATGTGGTGTAAATCAAAGATCACACAGTGGGGGTCATTTACTAAGGGCCCGATTCACGTTTTCCCGACGTGTTACCCGAATATTTCCGATTTGCGCTGATTTCCCCTGAATTGCCCCGGGATTTTGGCGCATGCGATAGGATTGTGGCGCATCGGCGCCGGCATGCACGCGACGGAAATCGGGGGCGTGGCCGAACGAAAACCCGACTGATTCGGAAAAAACGCTGCATTAAAAACAAAAAAATCTGTTGCGGAGCTTGCAATTACCTTCACTCAGCCCGAGCCGGTGAACTCCAGCGCGTTCCGATGCTTTTCAGCGCAGGAACTACCTTAATAAATCCCGGCCGGACCCGAATCCAGCGCAGAGAACGCGCCGCTGGATCGCGAATGGACCGGGTAAGTAAATCTGCCCCAGTATCTCCATGTAGAGGCAACGCTGTTCAGATACCATGTTATGGAGATGTTCTACCACAGAAACTTGGCTTCTAGTGAAGAATATGGATTGGTTATGTCTCCATCATCAGATATATCTGACTATATGTGATATGTTATGACACAGCCCTATTTTAAAAACTTATTTTCACTTCCCCGTGTGACCCAAAAGGTGGGTTTGGTACCTGTCACAGTTTCCACATTTGGTGGTGGAGGAGTCTCCGGTGCTTTGGTGTTCTGCACTAAGTAAAAGAGATACCAGTTCTGCATCCAAGCTTCAAATTGCTGAAAGACAAAAGTTCTTTTATTATCTTCTGCGATCTGATGGGTGTAAGTCCTGAGTACTTACACACAAGATCATACAATATTATGGTAGTAGGGGGCACGACTGGCAATGATAGTACTTACCCTTCTCCATTTTCCGATACTCATGTTGCTCCGATACCTACGGTCTTCACACCTACATGTGACACATTCATAAGACCAGCTTCAGCCAATCAGTGGCCTCCTCTGAACTTGGGACTGTCACTTCTCTTCTACCATTGTATGAGGAGGCCATCGATTGGCCAAAGAAGGTCCCAATACAAGGGTGACGTGGGAGCTGGGTAAGTATCCTCTCTACTTTTTGCCACTCGTTTCCCCCCTTCCAAATATTTCCCAAAATCCATGGAAAACTCCTTTGATTTTCTTACAGATGGAAAATTCTAATTTCATCTGTAGATGTCAGTATGTGGCCACCCAATCGATCGTGTCCCAGTCACTCCTTGCCTGAACCATGAGTGGAGGATCCTAATCAGAGAACCCCAATCTATTCCTTCAGAAGGTTCTTAAATAGGACCTGTCACCAAGTACAAAACTCCTACGTAGCAATTCCATCCACACCTTTCCAAGATATGACTCCCATATTAGTCAAGTGGGCGGTAACCTTTTCATTTTATACAGTGTGTACAGACACGCCCTAAAGAAAATAAAAAGGTCACTGCCCTTTTGTCTAGTATGACATCATTGACATAAGACTGAGGTTAATATTTGGTGACAGATTTTTTTTTTTTTTTTTTTCATCTTTTTGTTTAATCTTTTAATTCCCTGTATGACCACAGGTTGTATGCCTCAGGCATCTCTATAGAGCTGGGCTGCAGTACTAGCACAAACCATGGTCAGAAAGCAGTGATTTTTTTTTTTCCAACGTCTGGACAACCCCTTTAACACAATACAATCCGCACTTACCATCCACTGCTCAAAGGTCATAGTCCTCTTCAACTTTCTCAGGTTGGTGAGGATGGTGCCATTGAATGAAGGGAAGGTTCTCATAGGGTTCCCCTGCTGCACTCAACAAAGAGAAGGGCAGGACACAGAATGTAAGAAAACAACTACATTTTACTTGTCAGCAGAATGTTATAGAGCAGGAAGAGCTTGGGAAGTGTAAAGCATCTGTATTAATTGACCTACAGTATTTTTCAGACTATAAGGCGCACCATCAATAAATGCCTGCTAAAACGTCTAGGTTCATATATAAGGCGCACCGGAGTATAAGGTGCACCTGATATAAGGATGAATGACCAGCAGGTGGCAGACCTGTGCACAGTTCAAGGCAGCTGTTGTTTGTAAGTATGGTTCATATATAATAGTTATAGTCCGAAAAATACGGTATTTTAGAGCCTCAATGGGGGTCATTTACTAAGGGCCCGATTCGCGTTTTCCCGACATGTTACCCGAATATTTCCGATTTGCGCTGATTTCCCCGGGATTTTGGCGCACGCGATAGGATTGTGGCGCATCGGCGCTGGCATGCACGCGGCGGAAATCGGGGGCGTGGCCGAACGAAAACCCGATGGATTCGGAAAAACCGCCGCATTTAAAACAAAAAATCTGTCGCGGAGCTTGCCCTTACCTTCACTCAGCCTGAGCCGGTGAACTCCAGCGGGTTACGATGCTTTTCAGCGCAGCAGCGCCACCTGGTGGACGGCGGAGGAACTACCTTAATAAATCCCGGCCGGACCCGAATCCAGCGCAGAGAACGCGCCTCTGGATTGCGAATGGACCGGGTAAGTAAATCTGCCCTGATGTCTCTAAACGTCCTGAGGCTCCAGTGACATCAGTTTGTATTATAAAGGCCATATAAAGTGCCCCCTGATACAGGTGTGGACCCCCTCCCCAAACATAGCCGCCACTCACCAGGAGCATGTAATGTGCCGCATCTTCCATCCGGTTGCTGGTCATTGCCGCCTCCAACAGTTTCTGCGAATAAAAAAATAATAATAATAAATTGTTCTTAAATTCTATATAATCTCTGGCAGAGACAATATCAGTCTATGTTATTTCTTATTATTACCTGCTGGGTCCCATCATCATCAACAGCCAGAGCAATACTGGACATCGCCATCATCGGCTTGGGTCGCTTTTGGGATGGAGCTGGAAATGGACACAAGAGGTCACATCATAAATTCAATCCCACTGCCTATGGCCACTTCTGGGGTGTAAATCTGTATGCAGTAAACTTTTTATCGCCCTCTAGTGGTGACTTTAGGCAGACACATTTATTTTTTAACAGTTTCCCAGCCCCTAAGTCTCATCACAACATTGTGTAGGGAACTCTAGAAACAAGTTTTCCCTGTTTTTCCAAGGATCTATCATGGTAGAGATTTTTTTTCTTTATGTAAATGAGCATTTGGTTGCATCAGGGGTGGGGCTATGACTATCAATGCATCGTTTTTGTGCACAGATTATCATTCCATGGGGGATGAGCGGGCCCACAAAATTTGCCAGTCCGAGGCCCCAAACTTCCTAGTGGCGGCCCTGGGGATGAGTAATGCAACTATAATGGTTAGTACTGACGTGTACCAGGCAGCTTCCGTATCATTTCATTCAGCCTCAGTTGCTTCGTGGTGGTGTCCAGTTCATTGATCTTGCCCTGTTGTTGGGTGATGAAGTAGACAGACACTGCTTGACCCGCGAGTAGAAGCGCAACAAAGATGGAGAGGGCCGGCACAATGCCTCCTCTGCTACATGACATACGACTGAGGAGGAAACAAAATGTAAACCATTAGGATTCCATGTTAGTAGCAGCAATATATGTGACAATCAATTTACACAAATAATTTATGTCTGAATCCTCCACAACTAGACAGGAAGAGGATGCAGTCTATCTGCCAGTTTCTATTGGGGGAGGAGCATTTTAAATTCATCTGAATACATACTTATATGTATACTTACCTTCTCCGGCGTTCCTGTTGTCCGGGGCCGTGCACATGCGAGTTAGGCTCGCTCCGGTCCAACAACTTCTGCCCACGCCCATCCGTCCCCGCACCTGATACAGCATTATTTTTAATGTGCCTCAGATCCTGCGGGTGGGCGTGCCAGGCGGGTGGGAGTTGTCGGACCAGAGTCTGGCTGCAGTCGCCACCCCTGTACAGCCCACTCATGAATACGCTGGACCGCTGGAGGATATGGCCGGCAATCGGACCGCTAAGTGTCAGAGCTTATCGGTATTTTGCGCTGCAGCTATGATTTTGACAATGCGATTAATAGAACAGGGCTTTTTTCGTTTTTTTAGCAGGTGTCCTTTAAGACGGCCATGAGCCCTGGGCTGTATGAATATTGTAGCCCCTACAAGTCTGGAATCACTTCCTACATATGTTTCTAGAATCAGCTTCTTGGGGAATGGAGGATTAGTCTCTTCCGCATGCTGTCAAACTGTGGTTCAGGACCTTTGGAGGACCTTCAAAGGTCCTAAACTGTGTACATGTGTATTGAGAACAGGAACAGGTATACTGAGAAGGACCTTCACCCATGAAATCCTTGTACATAATTTGGTGGGCAGTTTGGGTGGCCATGAGTCCCCTAGACGACTTGGGCCCCGAGCAACCGCCTATATTATAATCTACTACTGCCTACAGGTTTTTTTTGAGATTTTCATAGCTTCCATAAAACAAGTGTATGAAAAACTGACTGCTTTAGGATGTTTATATGCACATGGTTTATACATGTTCTGTTTTGTAAAAACGGAGGCCAATTTGCAATTTTTTTTTCTAAAACGGTTTCAACCGCACCTTATAGGAAATCTACCATATGTTTTTATGCATTGTTAACCAAAAATACCTTGAGAATGTTTTAGCTATACTGATGCGGAAACCTATCTTGTTTAATCCCTGATCCCTGGTTTGCTAAAAAAAAACTATTATAAAATTCAGGACCTTGGGAAAGCTGGGTTGCATGAAGGCTGCCTACATAAACACATTAAATGAAGCTTCCTGAACTGTCCAGACAGGACTAATCAACCTGAGCAGGATGACTCGTACACAGCAACTGGGGGCTGATGCAGCGATTGATTACTTCTGCCTGTCAGGTACAACACAGTGATGAGTATTACGGCTTATGCTGGGCAGGACAAGGCTGGAGCAGTGCATAATTAGGGTAAGAGGAGTGTATCGGGACAGCCACAGGAGCGACAGAGCCTCATTATCATAATTTTATAATAGTCTTTTTCAGCAGAACCACTCGGTTCAGGGATTAAACAAGATATGTTTCTGCATCAGTGTCTCTACAGCATTCTCAAGGTATGTGTGTTTTATAATGCAAAAAAGCAAATTGTAGATTTCCTTTCACTTACATATACCAGCAGAAGTGCCAACACATTTTTAATATTTATAACATCCTCCCTTATGGATCCCCAATCCTTGTCAGGAAAATGTTGGGACACCCTATATAACAAGTGCCACCGAATATCAAAGACCCAATAAGTTTCTGACGTCTGTGTTCATTACTAAGCATGAAAACCTCCAGAAATAAATATATTTTTTTATTTCCTTATCTTGTATCTTTTTTTTTTTAACAAAATTTCTCTCATCATCGCTGTGTGTATACACGTCCGTGCAAGAAAGAGCAAGTTTACAGATGCCTCTGCCTAGCAACTGGTGACATCACAGAAGCCTAAGCACTGGGTTGGTTAATGAGATGTCTGTGCTTCTACATTACATGGTTCTCCTCAGCATCGAGAAATCTCTGTAATCTCTGTAAAAGACACTAAAAAGTGGTGGACTGGTCACCGTCATAATAAAAGAAAACAACAGAGTGATAGAAATTATTATTATACAATAAAATTACCTCACATTTCTTTATTTTAGAGGGAACAGTCACTTCAATGACAGAGATATTTTATGTATTGGAGGGTATTTTATACACTTAATTAGATTGCTAATTTTTTTATATTTTTTTTTTTAAAGCGGATTTCCACCTCAGAAAGTTACCTCAGCTTCCTCAATGGAATTTCTGAGTGGAATCTGCAGGTCCTATTGCATGTTTTCCATGTATGGGATGACATTTAGTAGTAGTAGGTTGCACTGCAGCGTTTTCAGACATACTACCTTACTCTGTTCCTATAGTTTTTCCAGCAAAGGCTGCATTCACACTGACTGGTGCCCGCCGTACCGTAGCATGGCGGGCACGTGTCGGCGCCGGGGAGAGGAGGAGGGGGTGAGCGCTGCTCACCCGCCCCTCACCATAGAGTAACATGGGGCACGGCGCCGTATTCTGAAAAAAGATAATAATAATCTTTATTTATATAGCGCCATCAAATTCCGTAGGTACGGAACGGTACGGTACCGCTCCCGTAGGGCGTCGTGCACCCATTGCCGTCTATGGGGGACATATACAGGCCGTATTTACGTCCCTCATACGGCAGTGTGAATGCAGCCTTATGTATATTAAAGTTTCTAAAACAATTTGGCCAACTGTTCATTTTTCTTATCTATTCCCTTCAAGACTTACATTTATACCTTATATTGCCTTTACTATAATATTGCGGCATTTCTGTTCGTATATTATTATAATATGATGACTAAAATAACATCAAAAGGACCTACGATTGTGTTAGTTTGGGGGCTCATACACACAGGTTTGCATGGACTTGTGATCATAATTTGGATCAAATTCCCCATGTACCCACTAGACACAATCTCATTGGAAAGAAAATTAATGTGTACATGCAGTCCCCGGTTTACGTAAAAGATAGGGTCCATAGGTTTGTTCTTAAGTTGAATTTGTATGTAAGTCGAAACTGTATATTTTATAATTGTAGATCCAGACAAAAAAACAAAATTAGCCCCAGTGACAATTGTAGTTTCAAAATCTTTTGCTTTAATGGGATCTACAATCATCAGTAAAGCTTCATTACAGACACCTTACAGCTGATCATTGCAGTCTGGGTAGAGGGGTCCCTCTGTAACTATGGGTAGTCTGCAAGTCGGGTGTCCTTAAGTAGGGGACCGTCTGTATATGGAACAATATATAGGAAAATATAGATGTTGGCTGTGGTCAAATTTCAACCCAGACTCATGCCAAATTATATATGTCATAGTGACATTAATTTGTATAGTATAAGTGTTCATGTTCAGGAGTTGTATTAAATATGCATAAGCCCCGATGTCCAAGCTGCACCGAGCTGATAAATCATAGTCGCTGTGATTTCTAAAATTCCATATATAAAACTGTATGTATACACCAGACATAAGAAGATCTGGAGATGTCTGATACGGTTCCTGTCCTCTTGTGTATCATGTTCTCTACTATATCTGGCGTCGCTGCTTTTGACGCTTGTGAAATTGCAAACCTTGAAAGTAGATGTTTGTTGTTGAAATATTATCCGGATATCGCTAAGATAGGGGGCTCCGAGGTCAAGTCTTTCACATTGAGTTATGTCAGGGAAGCTGGATAGAAATACTCAATTCTCAACAAGGATGAATCTTGAAGGACCCCATCACCATAATGGGGCCCATCAGTGTGTTTATAATCTTGGTGATGGAGTTGGTGGATCTCCAAGGAAAATCTTCTTAAAAGGGTCTGTCCCACAAAATAACTTCTCTTCTATTCACTGGGGGTTTAACCATTGAGACCGTAGTCATGAGGAGATAGAGGTACAAAAAGTCCCCCTGTGAATTTAGCCCCATTTGGCACTTAATCAGCTGCCAATAATTTTTTCGGGATGGTTGGGGATGCCAAAAGTCTCACCCTAGAGGTCTATGGATTTTAAACCTCTTGGAAAAATCATACACAAAAAAATTCTACAGTTGATCTGTACCTAGTGTACCTTAGTGTTGCCTGGAGCAAGTTTTAAGATCTTGTGAGAAACCAACAGGAGAGTTAGGAGAGCGGTGTAAGATTTCCAGATGACCTCAATAAATGCCCCCTCCACCTACCTACTGTACTTCTCTTGACACATTTACAACCCCATTCACTGTCCCACATCCCTCAGGGGTGTTGGTTGGCCTTTCCCTCTTGGTCATATTACAATAGCTATGACTACTACCCCCAGCTACCTCCATTACAGAAGCCAAGGAGAAGAAGTCTCCTCTACTTAAAGGGGTATTCCAATTTCAGCAAATCTATATTATTGTTTGTATTATAAACAGTTATACGATTTTCCAATATACTTTCTGTATTAATTCCTCATTAGTTTTATAGATCCCTGCTTGCTGTCACTCTGTAGAAAGCTTCCATGTTTACTTCCAGTGGACAGAAACCTGACCATGGTCACACAGGTGCACGGCTCGTTATATCACACAGCTCTGATTACTCTCTATGATACTAACAAGACGTGCACCTGTGTGACCATGGTCAGATTGCTGTCCACTGGAAGTAAACATAGAAGCTTTCTTCAGAGTGACAGCAAGCAGAGATCTATAAAACTATGAGGAATTGATACAGAAAGTATATTGGAAAATTGTATAACTTTTTATAATACAAACAATAACATTAATTTGCTGAAATGGGAATAGCCCTTTAAAGGTGATGCACGTATGTGATGAAAGAGAAAGGTGCAGTGAAAGATTAAAATAAAGTACAAGACGTAAAAATAGAAACAAGGTACAGTAGAGTCCGTAATGATCACAAAATGTACATGTTGTACATTCACCTAGGACTGAAGATGATCAGGGGGGAGGGCTACCCCAATATTATAGCTGCATTCATGACACCTGAAGCAGAGAGGTTCTGATAGATAATTATTTAATTATTATTGGATAGATTTTATGGACACGTCACTATTGTGCAGGTGTATCTAAGCCGGTATGATACTCTGTTTCCATGTATCTGTGAGGTTCCAAAACGCGACTAGATTTCCATATTATAATTTATTTTGCCAAAACTCCAAAGTTCTAGAATTCCATTATCTATCTAGTATCAAATCCACTACAGATCCGAGTCTCTCAAAGCTATCTTATATCTATCTATCCCTGCAATGCTCTGTATTTTATCTTTTCTGTATGTACAGTACCACCAGAGGCTGCTAGAAGACGCTTTATCCTCTATATTATATATGTGTACTGTATATAAGAGGCATCTTCATACCGTGGTTCGATGTTAGCGAATGTAGTCACACTCTCTGGTGGCATCTCGTCCTGCACCAGGTTCTGGGTCTCCTCTGCCATCTTCTGGTTCTGGTCCGCTCCTCTCTGGATCTCTGTTGCTCGGTCTGTGATTTAATGCTTGCACTTGCTAATATGTAAAAAAAAGAGACTAAAATCTGTAAGAACCAATCAGACGTCTTTGGGAAGTGAAAGTAACTTATAAATATCTCACCTTCTACATAACAATTGGAAATACCCGCAGCAGAGGTTTTTTTTTTTCTGGCTTGGAGTCACTTTGCAGACTTGCTATTGGCTGCTGGAGAGCGTCACTAGTTGTCGGGCAGACGTGTTACCATCCTGAGACATTCTTGTTCCTTGTACTGTAATAGTGTTATAACAGACTACATGGCATAATAATAGTAGCATTCTCAGAAATGGATACATGTAGGAGGCAGTAGTGATATGGAGAAATATTCAGGACTTCTCAGAAGTCAGTTCATTGATGAAAACAATAGTCCAGCTGATAATGGCTGACAACAGGGAACAGTAGAATAAATTGCAAAAATCACAGTTTTTCCCCATTACAGGGTAATGTAAGTAACCAGCATTGCAATCCAGATGTTGTTGCCCCCGCAAATAAATTCGGCTGTGTTTTTTTGTTTTTTTTTTAGGGATGTGCAACATGTACATCATATTCATAACGTATCAGTCCCACAATTTAGTTTCCCTTAGGACACTCACACATTTTTTTGCGTGGCTCAATTAGGCCACAGTTTTTCACTCCCGACACTCTGCCTACACTTCAAGTTTCCCAACATTTTTTTTGGTGGAAATCATACCAACAAAAAGCAAGTGTCTAAACTCCTTTGTGAATGTGCTGTGACATTTCTGACGTCCATTTGTTCTTCTTCAGGTGCACTAAGGCTGTGCGTCACAATATGAAATCACTAAAATCAAGCGTCAACATCTAATGCGAAAAATAATGAATGCCCCCCATTGAGTTTTGACATTATTACAGCATCTTTTATGCAGTTATGTACATATATATGTCCGTAAAAACTGTCCATACGTCATCCACTTGTCATAAGATTTAGCCGATCTGCAAAATATTATTTATAAAAACCCGGAAAGCTGGAAATTATTTCACTAGCTTATCCCAACTTTTGGAAGGTCACATGATTCTATATTCCCATTGACTTCTATGTGAAGGCACAGGCTGTTCAGAGCTTTCTACAGCCGCCATACGGATCAGTGAAAAACATTAATGTGTATGAGAAAGAAAAACAGATAGCACACTGACAAAAACACACAGTCAGTATTTGCTTCATATTCTGTATCAGTATTTGAAAGCCAAAACCAGAACATGACCCAATGGTATTCCCACAAAGACAAGATTCTTAAAGGGAACCTACCACCACGAATCTACCTATAAAGGTAGATCGGGTGGTAGGTGGATGTAAGGGACGTGAGGAGAGCTCTTTTTAGAGCTAATCCTCACGTCCCCGCTAACTTTTGGGAAACTTTATTAACCTAATATGTAAATTTAGTTATGCGGCTACTGGGGCGTGGAGTAGCCGGCACGAGGCTACACAGCGCGGCTACTCCACGCCCCAGTAGCCACATTACTCCTCCTACCCTGTTGTGTCCTCGTCTGACAAGCCGGCTACTGCGCATGCGCAGTAGCTCCGGCCTCGGAGCTGGGACTGCTCAGCCGGCGTTCTGCGCATGCGCAGAACGCCATCATATTGGACGAGGGCGCGCAGCTACGAGGAGCTGCGCGCCGGACACAACAGGGTAGGAGGAGTAATGTGGCTACTGGGGCGTGGAGTAGCCGCACTGTGTAGCCTCGTGTCCGGCTACTCCACGCCCCAGTAGCCGCATAACTAAATTTACATATTAGGTTAATAAAGTTTCCCAAAAGTTAGCGGGGACGTGAGGATTAGCTCTAAAAAGAGCTATCCTGACGTCCCTTACATCCACCTACCACCCGATCTACCTTTATAGGTAGATTCGTGGTGGTAGGTTCTCTTTAAATGCATACTGTCACCAGATGTTACCCCATGAAACTAGCAGCCCCCCTCAGGTAGGGGATGAAATGTCCTTTCTAGAATCCCTCATTTATGATAAAACTCTTCCAGTTACCTATAAAAAAAAATCTCCTCCACAGTCAGATGAAAATAAGCAGAAAAGAGACAAGGTCGCAGGGGAAGGGTCAGTTCAGACGCTGCTATCTTCAATTCTATAGAACCCAGAAACATGCTGGTGCCATATTAAAGGACAGATTTACTGATGGTAGATGTGTCCTACTAATAGTGTCCTGAGTGACTCTGCTCCTAAAGACTTCT
This sequence comes from Engystomops pustulosus, assembly GCA_019512145.1. Classification (NCBI taxonomy): domain Eukaryota; kingdom Metazoa; phylum Chordata; class Amphibia; order Anura; family Leptodactylidae; genus Engystomops; species Engystomops pustulosus. The sequence goes on from CM033644.1 coordinate 206,464,853, forward strand.
TTTATTATAACTCTACCAGGCCAGATTGCGGCATTGTAGCACAGTGGCTCAGTGGTTAGCACTATAGCCTTGTAGCGCTATATCCCAGGGTCAACATCTACCAAAAGTTTGTATGTTCTCTCTGTGTTTGTGTGGGTTTCATCCAGGTCCTCTAGTTTCCTCCCACACTCCAAAACATACTAGTAGGTTAATTAGATTGTGAGCCCCATGGGGAAAGGGACCGATCACTCCCCATTTCTGATACAAGTTCACCCTGGTCCTGCTGGTCAATTGCTTTATGCACAGTGAATAGGAGGGTCTTGTATGGGAACGGAGGGTGGGGGGAGTAAATGAATTAAAAGACAAGTTGCTCTGATGTAGCCGCCGCCTCAGGCTAATTGGCATAACCTTTATTATATATCTTTATATATATTGCCGAAATCGCAGCGTATGAAGTTGTAGTAAAAGAAAACCCGGGGAACATTGTCCCGCAGGAACTTCTTAGTAGGGCATCATTAAACTGAAGGTAGAGGTCCTTTAACCCCATCAGGACTATTTTGGCCTAAAGGACGTGGCCCCATTTTTTCAAATCTGCCCTGTGTCACTATAAGTGGTTATAGCTTCGGAATGTTTTAGCATATTCAGGGGATTTTGAGATTGTTTTCTCATGACACCTTGTACTTCAAATTAGTTTAAAATTTTGGATGATATCTTTTGTGTTTAGTTATGAAAACAACAGAAATTTGGCAAAAGTTTTGAAAAAAGGAGTGGTGTCTACAGAGGGAGGAGATAAGGGGAGTGGTGTCTACAGCGGGAGGAGATAAGAGGGGAGTGGTGTCTACAGAGGGAGGAGATAAGGATTGATGTTAGGAGACCATGGATAACACATATAAGAAGATCACCACAGTCCCGATGCCTGGATCTATCAGTAGATGTCCCTGGTTTATCATGATGGATTTCCTTTAATATGAATCAGGCGCAACACTGAAACCAGACGTACAAGCTGTGATTTTTGTGTAATTCCTGGCAGATGCTGGGCATTGCATCCTCTACCCCCTGTGCACAGGCTGTGGCACCATCCTACACCAAGTCAGACCTAAAAGAGCTCCAGCAGCACAGCACATTGCTGCCAGCCGCTGCGGCCTCTCAATAGATCCAGCAAGGGGCGGGGCCTGCATATGATAAATGTGTCTCCGCTCCGGCTTTAGGGTCATGTCACACATGGTGTTTTTAGTTAGTACGTTTTCAGATTGTATTTTTTAACGCATGCGTTTTTACATCAGTTGTTCGAATTTGCGCAATTAAAAATGCATGCGTTTTATAACGCATATGGTTTTTACGATCTAAAAACGCCATGTGTGACATCACCCTTTGAACCAGTTTTTGGGCCGTTTTTAAGCAGTCCATCTTCTTAAAAACGGCCCCAAAATGCTTTCAAAACGCCACATGTGCCATCACCCTAACACCAATGTAGCAGGAACAATGGTGCATAGAAATCTGTCTTCACTTGCACCTAAAGTGCTGGGCAATGTTTGAGGACACGAGGGGCACAGCTCATGCTGCCCAATCGATGTAGAGAATAGGCCACACAACTACACCTCTGCCAAACTCTTAGACGCTAAAAGGTAGATAATTAATCTTAAAGGGGTTGTCCACTTTAAGAACATTACAGCAAATAATGTTTGTGTAATAAAAAGTTTAGCTAATTTGTCAATACTTTCCATATACTTCCTGTAAATAAACATCGGTCCACGGTCATGTGATGTCACAGATGCAGATGCTTGTTATATTAGACGGTCTGATATAACGAGCTGTGACTGTGGACCAGTGTTTATCCACTGGAAAAAAAATGAAGCTTCCTGTTGCATGACAGCAAGCAGAGATCCTGGAAACTGAAGAATTGATACAGAAAGTATTTTGGAAAATATAATAACTTCATAACAATATGAAATATTTGTTAGAATAAGCTTAAGGCTGCATTCACACAGCCGTACAGTGGACGTATATACATCCCCATAGACGGCAATGGACACACAGCACCTTGCCTTACAGTTTCATACCCCGTGAAAAGATAGTTCATGTCCCATCTTTCCCCGGAATACGGTGCCGGGCCCCATGTTTCTCTATAGAGAAGGGGCGGGCAGCGCTCACCTCCTCTCCCGGGCACCATGTTCACACCGTGCTACACTATGGCAGGCACATGTTAGTGTGAAAGTAGCCTAAAGTAGACAACCCCTTTAAGGCCTCATGCACACGACCCTACGGCTGTACTCTGGCCATACATACAGGACATATTGCAAGGTATCAGTATAGAATATGGTGGGCTGGCAAATGGATGGATGACTATTGGCTTGATAACAGAAAGCCCCTGCCATTGGTTCTGGATACTGCACATATATGCAGCTTATGGTGCACAGCCGTATACAGCATATTGGGGGAAAAGGACATAATCTATATTTTTACTGTTGTATGGTGGATGGCCGTTATTCCCATTGGAATACACAAGGGTTTCCAGCCCTCTGGTTTTTGGACTTGAGTCATCTTTAAGAGCGACGTATATGGCATACAAGTTTGTTTGTGGGAATTTTTTTTTTCAAATTGAAGTCGTGAATGTTTGCTCAAGCCCTTTGGAATTATTGCCCACGTCTGCTTGTGACCCAAGATAAACGTTCCCCAAAATGATCGTTGCAGATTAAGGGGAATCGGCCTCCTTCCTTCACACGTTGAAGTTCTGCATCGTCAGCGGATCAGCTAATTGGTTTTTATGCTTCCAAGAAATCACCAGCGGCTCTGAACACTGACCAACACTTTACAGAACGCAGTAAACCAGAGATCCATCAGGCTCCCTCATTGTGTAAGTGCTTTAGAAAAGCTGCTCAGTTCAATCCTATCCATATCAAAACAAATACGTTTTATCTGTGAAACCATTCTAGTGTATCTATGTTCCTAGCTGTGTATGTACCTGTAGTACTTGAACTTTACAACAGTGTTATTCCCCCATGATCAGCAAGTTTCTTCACACTGTCAGACTGTAGGACCATTGAGTGACTGGTAACCCACTACTGGCTTAGGGCAAGTTCACATGACCGTTGGGGGAGATATATATATAGTCGCAGAATATACACAGACAATTATGTTGCAGTGCAGCACTGCTCTGTACCCAGGATACAGATAGCACATATCTTTCCCTGTATTACGGCACTATGCGCCTCCTCTCCCATGCGCCCTGTTGCAGTGAGTGCAGGCTTCATCAAGAGGAACTGCATGGGAAATACAGTAAGACACAAGGGAGTCACTTTCAAAGTGGACTACTCTTACAAAGTCCTGAATCTGTAGTAGGGGCTCATCAATAATGTGCTTATTGATTGATCCACCAGCGTGGCTGCTGGATTCTACATATTGAACACTACTCTGGGATGTCATTCTAAGCAGTTCGATAAGTGATAGAAAGACAGAACCTCTGAACAGCACTACACTGTAATCATGTTCTCAGTATGGATCTGGAGTCTGGGGAAGAACTTGGCTAAATAACCGGTTAGAATGGAATCACAATGTTCTTCCCCAGACGTCAGAGCCATACTGAGAACATGATTAGCGCTGTTCAGTGGTTCTGTCTTTGTACCATATACATAACTGCTTGGAACGACGTCCCAGAGTAGTGATCCATCTTTATAATCCAGCAACCACATGGTCCAGAACTTACTACAGATCAACAAAGCCTTGACAGAGTGGGTGGCTTAAAAGGAGACCCCCCCAGTACTGCTGCTATCAATAATCCCATCCCTTTCAGTACAATTTGTAAAGCGTTACAGAATATGATGGTGCTATATAAAGATTACTACAATCTAATCTGACCACATCTTGAAATCACAGTCCAACCGCACGTTAGTACAGACCAAGACAGTCACAGCTTCTTTTGGTCGGATATTTTATTAACAACTGAACAAAGATGTAGGATTACAGACGACGACCACGGCGACCGCCCTTTCTGCGGGTGCTGTCTGATGGGATGGGTGTCACATCCTCTGAAAAACAGAAAATGCACAATTAGAAAACCGTGCAACGCATGACAAGCCCTTAGCTTAAGTTACACAAGTTTTTTTTTTTTTTTTTTTAACCCCGAGCTCTGCTAGACTAATCTAGTGCCTGGTTAAGTCATAGGACACTGCAAAAAACACTTGTTTTTCTCATACTTCAGAGGGCTGAACATGAAGTGCCTTGTACGGTTCTCAGTGTACCCTACACATGGCAGCAGTTTGGACAGTAGTCTAGATTAAAATCAACTAAATTGATCACCTATTCAGAGGGTAGGTGTGGGGGTGGCTCTGACTCCTTGGGCCACTCCCTTTAATGGAGAGGTGGTTTAACATGCAGTACACAAGACCTACAAGACTGACAAAGATCAGGGGGCACTGTACTGTCGCCATCTTTGGCAGTCTCAGACCACCACCAGGGGAATGACCGGACGCCTGATCTCATGAATGCCAGTGACCGGCCTCATCTTAGGACAATCTCATCTAAGCAGAACATATGGGAAGCGGCCAACTTTTTGCAAGCTCATACAATGCCTACTCTGGGAAATTCAATATCTGGAGCCAAAGCCAGAAAATGTCCCATTTATTAATGTTCGCTAAAGGTCACTATACAAGACTATTCCTTACCGATGCGGCCAATTTTCATTCCCGAACGAGCCAGGGCTCTGAGGGCAGACTGCGCGCCAGGTCCAGGGGTCTTTGTCCTTAAAAAGGAAACAATTACAAGTTGTAAAATCTGTGAGACTTGCCAACCATGTTTTAAAACTGAAATGTACAAGGATTGCCCAAATGGAAGGAACTTCCCAGAAATAAAATTGTCCGGCACCAATGTCGGGCCTCCCCCCCCCCCCCATAGTTTGGGACCATGTGCCAATAGTCCCAACAACCTTATGCATTTCTGGTTGCTTTGTGAGAGACTGCCTGAGCCCCAAATTATAGATCAGGTCCTATTCCTGCCCATAGAAAGGAGGAATCAACTTCACATTCCAAAGATGAAGATACCAGCATTCTCAGGCCGTGGTTTTAGGTATAACTGTGCCTCTTCCAATCGCCAACAGAACAATCACATTAAATTGCGCTTGTGGTTTTGTCTTCCTGGTCACTTTAATTCAGACAATGTGATGGAGTCCATAGTAGCTGCTTATATTTGGCATTACCTTTGAGCTATGAAACTTTACAACTTTAGTGTTCATTCCCACAAGTGTATTTGGTACTGATATCTGGCTGTACATGTCCCCACTGTTGTCTGGTCTGAGCAGTGAACACGTCGTCTCCCTGCACCGCAAATGGCAAAATTTAAGACATGTCCTATATTTTGACAGTTACAGCGGCGGCCCTATGCTCCTCTATGGAGCGGGGAGGGGTGAGCAGCGCTCATACATGCCTGTGAATGTACCCTTAGGCTGGTGCCACACATGGCGCTTTGTCTGCGCTCGCAAACGCAGACAAAGCCCCAGCCACCGGGGCAGGCAGCGGCGCGATCGCAGCGGCAGTTCTATGAAAACGCGCCGCCGGTGTTTTGCATTAATTTAACGCAAAACAACGGCGGCTTGAACCCGGTTTTTGGTCTTTTTTTTAAGCAGTCCATTAAAAACGCATGCGTTTGACAGGTTTTACCAATTCTCTTAATTAAAACTGGTCAAAAACAGATGCGTTTGACGGACTGCTTAAAAACGGCTTCAAAACACCATGTGTGGCATCACCCTTCAGGAGATACCACACATCGCGTTTTTGGGCCTTTTTAAAGCATGTAATTTAAGCCAGTTTTTAGACGCATGCGTTTGAGTGTTTACCATGTTCAGTTTTGTTTCACAGCTGCTGACACTACTAGAAAATAAGATAAATAGGTTCAAAGCAGCCAAACGCAAGGTAACCATTCAAAAACGCATCCATTTTTAAAACTTGACTGGACAGCCTGAGTTTTCAAAAAATGTGACATATGGCATCACCCTTAGGAGTAATGGATGCATTTCTTCAAATTTCTGCAATGAGAAGACCAAATCCATCACATGATCAAAGACAAAGCAACCAGGAAGTTGATGCATTACCAGAAGACAGGACCGCATGCGCCATTTAATGCAAGATTGCTGTATCGATAGTTCAAAAATGCTCCGTTAGACGTGAAACGCAGCCTGTATGGATGCAGTTACCTTCATCTTTTGATTTTGAAGAATAATAAGTAGTTGACTATGGTGATTACATCCATAAGCACGAGAATGGGGATCTTAAGCGCTGGTCACATTAAAAATTAATCCTGCCTGTGTTTCCACCTTAACCAATCCATTAATTGACTTTTTACCACCAAACCACCAACCAAGTAGCCGGAGAATGCAAACATACATGTGCAGGTATGCAAGGTGCCTAGAGGAGCATAAACTATAAGCAGGACATTGTGATATCAGCCGTGCACCGTTCAGGGATAAGAGTCCAAGGACCACAACAATACAGCATTTTGGGGACCAACGGGATATTGTAAAGTGTGGCGTGACACACTATTCTACATGGTACTTCAGAAACAAACTCCCTTAAAATAAATGATGTGTCAAGTTTGACTCAAGCCCACAGCCAAAGTATTAACCTCCGCAATCCAATACTATTCTGCACATGAAAGGGCAATGGAGCAAACCCCAAGACCTTACAACCAAATCCAAAACATTAAAAAGACAAGGAGCCCACACTATTCACCAGGAAGCACTTACACCAAGTCTTAGGAATTAAAGCACTACAAACACCAATTATCTGGTGGTCTTCTACCAGCCCATCATTGTTCACCACTTCAATCCATTATTTTGGGACTGACCCCCTAATACAAACTCACTTGGGACAACAAAACAGGACTACAAAGGAAACAGTTGAAAGTAGTCAAGGACATGAGAACTGTCTTACAATCTGCAGGACAGATGCTACAATAGCCATAAACTGGTAGCAGAAACTAATTCTGCAAACTACACCTCCAGGTAAACCATGACAATTGTTACACAGGGCTAAAGGGTTTCTTCTTGTCCAATGAAGCAACGCATGGACCTCAAAAAATAAACTTTCCTGTACTTCCCTCATTATGTAGTTTTAAAACTAGGACTCAACTCCAAGAGCAGCGATCAGTGCACAGGGGACACCATCATTTCTTAAAACATTACAAGGTCCCTGCAAAGACTGGTCTATTCCAAATTACCATCAAAGGTCCATCATGATGACCCAGGGACTCTTGGGGCGTGATCACACATTGCGCTTTGGTTGCGTTAATGCCTAGGCACCATCACATACAAGTTTCCCGGGAAACGCATATGCATTCGGGTCAAGGCCCACCCCCTGTGCACTAGTGTCTCGTTATGGATGCAACCAAAGCACAACGTGTGAACACGCACTTACTCATAGCTTCAGGTACTGACTGTGGTAATTTATTTGTTATCCATGGCCTCCTTCCTTATAAAAACAACCTTTAGAATTATACTAACAAGCTTGAGACACTCCTGGGGGGTGTTAGCATAGCCGTCCCAGTCCTGTGGCTTCACAGCCTATTACACTGTCTCCCACAACACTTCCCCTCTTTGCCCGATGCATATACCGAGGGGGAAGTGAAGTGTTCCTGCACAGCGTAGCAGCCTGTAAAGCTGCAGCATGCAGAGGTTTGGGTGACACCCCTTCATTAGCATAATGTTGAAAGTTGATTTTAGAATGAAGGAGACCATGGAAATACAAGATTACCAGTGTGACGGTACCTGGAACTATGATCCCTGGTTTATCATGATGGCAGATTTCCTTAAAGGAAACCTACCATCAGAAGTAGATGGGATGATAGATTCCTCCTCCTCTGCCCCAATCTGTAATTTAATAATCCTGGAACCCATTTTGCTGAAAGTTTAGTAATATGTAAATTAACTGCAGAAGATAGCGTGCATAATCTGTGTGCGCTATATAAATAAAGGAATTACTGGGGATGTGTACTAGCCTGGCTGGGCACTGGGGGCCAAGGCTACTCCAAGCCTCAGTAGCCTCTACAGTTCATTTACATATTACAAAAATAAAGTTTTACAATTTAGGTTCCAGGATTATTGAATTACAGATTAGGGCAGAGGCAGGAGGAATCTACCATCACATCTACTACAGATGGTAGGTTTCCTTTGAAGTCTACATGCACACAACTGAGGACTGCTCAGAGCATGGGTATCTGCGTATCACACACACACAAATACATTGCTGCGAGTGATGTGGCTCGGACAATCATCTCACACCAGCCCATAGAAATACATGGACATGTGCTAGCCACCGAAACATTGGTGTTATACACCTGCATGACCTGCTGCCATATCACCACACAATCACATGCATCACAAGTTCAACACTTCCACAACATAACTATATGCAATTCCCATCTACATCCATGTGGCACCAACATTACTTGAGGCTGAAAATGTCAACCTTCTAACATATGCGGACCCCCAATGCAGAAGCCACAAGATTTGTCCCGTTACATATAGCATCAGGGTTCTATCCATGTCAGAAGACATGCACACCCAGCTTAGCTGAGTATGCACGTGTATGGAGGTGTTAGAATAGGATCACCATGTAGGGTATATTGTCATGCATTACTTGTTGCCACCAGTAGCCCGCAGCTTGATGTGAAGAGCGGTGATGCCAAGCTCCTTGCACCTCTGGGCAACGTCTTGTGCGGCCAACATGGCGGCATAAGGAGAAGACTCGTCTCTGTCGGCTTTCACCTTCATCCCACCGGTCACACGGCAGATGGTTTCCCTACGGAAGGAAATGTACAGGTGAGGAGAGGATTCCGCCACAACACCACACGGAGACGCTACATTCATCCCCCTGGCAGCACGCACTTGCCGGACAGATCGGTCACGTGGACGAAGGTGTCGTTGAAGGAAGCGAAGATGTGGCAGACTCCGAACACGTTCTCTCCCTCGGCCACCTGAGGTCCCAGGCTGATGACCTGTTCTTCCTTCTTTTCCTTACCCTTACGTGGAGCCATTTCTGGGAACAAACATTAAAATCATTAAGTAAATCCATGAGGGCATGTGTCAGGACCAAACACAACCGAACACGAGAGAGAAGCCAAGACGTAGCAGAGCTGTGTGAGTAACCACCCAGTAACATCGGACTTACAGGCCACCCTATGTACACAGCAATGCAACACCTCTATAGAGCCCTGTACACACTAGTGTAGTCACCCCTCCATAGAGCCCTGTACACATGTAGTCACCTCTTTGTAACACCCTGTACACACGTGTAATTACCACACTATAGAGCCCTGTACACATTAGTGTAGACACCACTATAAGACACTATTCACACTAGTGTTGAGTCCCCTCTATACATTACTGTAGTATAGATGTATCCTACATTAGTATTGTATCCTGTGCACACACGTGTAGTCACTTTGTAGTAACCCGTTTACACTAGTTTAGGGTGCCCCCCCTCTCCACAGAGCCATGTACACACTAGTGTAGTAAGCACTCTATACCTCCCTGTACATACAATAGTGTAGTTACCGCGCTATAGAGTCCTGTGTACACACACACATTGCAGTGCGTTATGTGTGCCTCCGCCGGTGTGAGCGCGCAGTGATCTCCTCAGAGCGCGGCTTTGCTCAGGCCTCCTCCTTGGACTCCAGAGTCTACATCTAACCTCCTCTAACACCCATCCTCCGCCTCCCCGGGCCCCCATACCCCCCGGTGCACAGCGCACAGGAACCCCCTAATCCATAGCGCCGGTAGGTGCCCGCCCTGCCCCCGCCGTTAGTCAGGATTAATTCGGATTCCGTTCCCGGGGCCGCACTTACTGCTACGTCTTCTCGTGGAGCCGCAACAGGAAAGGAAGGAAGGAGGGCGGCGGGGGCAAAGGTCACTCCCTTCACCGGAAGTGATTTAGAGCGCTGTGCTCAGGGGTCACGGGATAAAATAGCAGTAAAGCGGGAGAATTCCCGGAATAACGTGATGATTATGTCGGTGATATTCTCCGGTTCGGTGACAGAATGGAATTATTTCACTTCAAAAAGTCAAAAGTGAAAGAGTGTAAAGATGAATTTCCAGAAACAAAGATGGCGGATTTGGAGTCACGTGAGGAAGCCTCGCAACGTATTAAAGTTCCGTTGCATGTAGCAACCTATCAGCTCATTGTATTTTATGATAGACAAGCACTGATTGGTCGCCTTTTATTTCTAATGTAGTCTAGATCTTTATTTTATTACATATAGTATGTTATGTCCCTTGTAAATTATATCCATTATTATGATCTAATAAGTGACACATTTTGAGGCAAAATTATCAAAACCCTGTAGGCCTTGTGAATAAGTTAAGCAGACAAACATATGTTATTATGTAAATTAACCAACAATTGCAAAGAGGGCGGGCAATGTCCATTGCCTCTAAGTATACCTACCAACTTTTGTAGTGGTGAAAGAGGGACAAAGGTTGTGGTGCATGTAGCGGATAATTTATTTCCTCTCTTAGCCTTGCCCTTTTTCCACCCCCACAAAGTATAATTTCCCCTTCAGTGCTCCATGCACACCCACTCCACACTCATAGTGACTCCTTCATTTTATAGCTACCCAAGCAAGTTCCCTTCACACTGTGTCCCCCCCCCCCCCCCCCCGCAGCTCCCCTTCATATTATGCCCCCCAGAAGTCCCCCTTCATACTGTGCCCCCCTAGCATCTTCCTTTCATACTGTGTCCCCCCCCACATCTCCCCTCATACGGCCCCCCAGCAGCTCCCCTTCTACTGTGTCCCTCCGCAGCCCTTCATACTGTGCCCCCCCCCCGAGCTTCCCTCATATTGCCCCCAGCAGCTCCCCTTCTACGGTGCCCCCCCCCCAGAAGCTTCCCCTATGCCCAGCATTCGTGCTGCCCCCCCCAGAAGCATTTCCCTTCATACTGTGCTTCTCCAGCAGCTCCCCTTCATCTGTTTCCCTCAGAGCTCCCTTCATACTGTTGTCCTCCCGCTCACCTTATTACTGCCCCAGCAGCTCCCCTTCATACTATGTCCCTCCGCAGCTCCCTTCATACTGTTTTTCCCCAGCCAGCTCCCCTCATACTCTGTCCCCCCCAGAAGCTTCCTTCATATGGTGCCCCACAGCTTCCCTTATACGGTTTCCCTACAGCAGCTCCCCAGTCTTACTGTGTCCCTCCAGCAGCTCCCCTTAATACGTGTCTCCCAAGTGCTCCCTTCATACTGTGCCCACCAGCAGCTCCCCTTCATACTGTGTCCCCCAGCAGCTCCCTTCATGCCTGTGTTCCCTCAGAAACTCCCGCCATTTCATACTGTGGTCCCTCAGCAGATCCCCTTCTACTGTCCCCCCAGCAGCTCCCCTCATACTGTGTCCCCCAGCAGCCCTTTCATAACGTGTTCCTCCAGTCAGCCCCCTTCAATACTTGTTCCCCCCAGAGCTCCCTATAACGTCCCCCCCAACTACCCTTTGTTGCTGCCTCCCCTCATACGTTCCCCAAGCACTCATCTGGTCCCAGGTCCCTTTATCTGCCCACCATCCATCTGGTCCCCACATCCTTGAACTGTGCCAACGCGTCCCCATTACGTCTCACGTCCATAATACTTGTCCCCCCGGATCCTTATGCCCCCCCAGCAGCTCCCCTTCATACGTGTTCCCTCAGCCGCTTCCCTTACCTATGTGTACCCCCCACACACTCCCTTCAGATCTTGTGTTTCCCCCCAAGCATCTCCCTTTATACTGGTGCCCCCCAGCAGCTCGCCTTCATACTGTTCCCAGCTCCCTCCTTTCCAGCAGTTTCCCTCATACTGGTCCCCCCCAGAAGCTTCCTTCATACTGTGCCCCCCCAGCACTCCTATCTGGTCAAGCTCCCTCTCATACTGTGCCCCCGCTCTCATAATCCCCCCAGCCCTCTCCCTTCATACGTGTTCCCTCCCAGCAGCTCCCCTTCATACTGTATCCCCCTCAGCAGCCCCCTTATTCCCTCAAGTCCGTATACGTCCCCCCAAGCAGCTCTTCCCTTCATACTGTTTTTCACCAGCAGCTCCCCTTCATACGTGTTCCTCGCAGCATATGTGTCCCCGATTCCCATCTGGCGTCCCCCCAAGAATAACGTTCCTCAGCAGCTCCCTTCATACTGTGTCCCCGCCAGAGCCCTCCTCATACTAGGTGTTCCCAAGCAGCTCCCCTTACATATGTGTCCTAGCCACCTCCCTCAAATGTTCGCAGCGCTCCCCTTCATACTGTCCCCCAGAAGCTTTCCCTTCATACTGTGTCCCCCCATCAGCTCCCCTTCATACTGTATCCCTCCCAGGACAGCTCCCTTGCTACTGTGTTCCTCAGCAGCTTCTTCACTTGTCTCAGAGTAGTCATTATAACTGTGGCACCCCAGCAGCTCCCTCATACTGTTTCTACCCCAGCAGCTCCCCTTCATACTGTTACCGTCCAGCATTCCCCTTCAACTGTATGTCCCCCCAAAGCTTCCCTTAGACTGTGCCCCCCAGCAGCTTCCCTTCATACTGGTGTTCCTTTCCTCAGCAGCTCCCCTTCATACTGTGTCCCCCCCAGCAGCCCCCCTTCATACTGTGTTCCCTCAGCAGCTCCCCTTCATACTGTGTCCCCTCCAGCAGCTCCCCTTCATACTGTGTTCCCTCAGCAGCTCCCCTTCATACTGTGCCCCCCAGCAGCTCCCCTTCATACTGTTTCCCCCCAGCAGCTCCCCTTCATACTGTGTTCCCTCAGCAGCTCCCCTTCATACTGTGTTCCCTCAGCAGCTTCGCTTCATACTGTGTTCCCTCAGCAGCTCCCCTTCATACTATTCCTCCAGCAGCTCCCTTTCGATACTGTTTTTCCCCAGCAGCTCCCCTCATACTCTGTCCCCCCCAGAAGCTTTCCCTTCATACTGGTGCCTCCACAGCTCCCTTCATACGGTTTCCCTCACAGCTCCCCATCTTACTGTGTCCCCCTCCAGCATCTCCCCTTCATACGTGTCTCCCAAGTGCTCTCCCCTTCATACTGTGCCACCAGCAGCTCCCCTCATACTGTGTCCCCCCAGCAGCTCCTTCATGCCTGTGTTCCCTCAGCAACTCCCGCCATCCCTTCATACGTGTTCCCTCAGCAGATCCCCCTTTCTACTGTCCCCCCAGCACTCCCCGTCATACTGTGTCCCCCAGCAGCCCCCTTCATAACTGTGTTCCTCCAGTCAGCCCCCTCAATACTTTCCCCCCACCCATGAAGCTCCCCTTCATACTGTGGCCCCCCCAGCAAGCTCCCCCTTCCATACTGGCCCTCCAGCAGCTCCCCTTCATACCGTGTCCCCCCAGCAGCTCCCTTCAACTGTTTCCCTCAGCCGCTCCCCTTTATGACTGCCCCCCACCCACACTCCCCTTCAGATCGTGTGTGTTTCCCCCCCAAGCATCTCCCTTTATACGTGCCCCCCCAGCAGCTCGCCTTCATACTGTGTTCCTCCAGCAGTTCCCCGTCATACTGTGTCCCCCCCAGAAGCTTCCCTTCATACAGTGCCCCCCCCCCAGCAGCTCCCCTCATACTGTGTTCATCCAGCTTCCCTTCATACGTGTCCCCCCCAACAGCTCCCCTTCATACTATGTCCCTCAGCAGCCCCTTTCATAATGTGTCCCCCAAGCAGCTTTCCCTTCATACTTGTTTTTCCCCCAGCAGCTCCCCTTCATAACTGTGTTCCTCCAGCAGTTCCCCTTCATACTGGGTCCCCCCAAGAAGCTTCCCTTCATACTGTGCCCCCCGCAGCAGCTTCCTGGCCTTCATACTAGGTGTTCCCTAAGGCAGCTCCCCTTCATCTGTGGCCCCCCAGTCAGCTCCCCTTCATACTGTTCCCCCAACAGCTTTTCCCTTCATACTGTGTTCCCTCATCAGCTCCCCTTCTACTGTATCCCCCCAGCACTCCCTGCTACTGTGTTCCCTCAGCAGCTCCCCTTTATATAACGTGCCGCACCCCAGCAGCCTCCCCTTCATACTGTTTTCCCCCAGCAGCTCCCCTTCAGACTGTTTACCTCCAGCATTCCCCTCATACTGTGTCCCCCCCAAGCTTCCCTTCAGACTGGTGCCCCCCCAGCAGCTTCCCTTCATACTGGTGTTCCTTTCCTCAGCAGCTCCCCTTCATACGTGTCCCGCCAGCAGCCCCCAAACCCCCTTCATACTGTGTTCCCTCAGCAGCTCCCCTTCCTATCTGGGTGCCCCTCCAGCACCTCCCCTTCCTACTGTGTTTCCCTCACAGCTCCCCTTAACTGTGCCCCCCAGCATCTCCCCTTCATACTGTTTCCCCCGCACTCCCCTTCATACTGGTGGTTCCCTCAGCACTACCCTTCATACGTTGTTCCCCTCAGCAGCTTCGCTGCATACGTGTCCTCGCAGCTCCCCCTCTACTGTGTTTCCCTCACAGCTTCCCTTCAATACGGTTTTCCCCCCAGCACTCCCCTTTCATACGGTGTTCCCCAAGCAGTCCCCTTCATCTGTGTCCCCCCCCAGACCTTCCCTTCAATACTGTCCACCCACCACAGCTTCGCTTCATACGTGTGTTCGCGTCACACAGCGCAACAACGCTGTTCGAGTACTGTGTCCCCTCAACACCAGAGCAGGGGGGCGAGAGGGGGGGGGGAGAAATGCGCAGGGGGGATCAGCCCAGGTGGGGTAGGGAATAAAAGAGTCCTAACTCAGCGTCCCCGGGTGAACTACAGTCATATGGACTGATATGGGGGGTCATCAGCTATTGACATACCCGGGGAGCCTAAGCATTAGAACTTACAGTATAAGGAGCTGCTGAGGGACACATATGAATGGCGCTGCTGAAGGCAACCACAGTATTAAGGGCAACTGCTCGGGGGCGGCACATCTGCTATGACGGGTGTTCACGCTTCCTTGGGCCGGGGACACACGCAGGACAGAGCGAGCTCCCCTTACATCGGCTGGTAGAGGAACTACAGTAGAAGGGACGCTGCCTGTGGAAAACAACAGATGAAGGAACAGCGCGCGGGGGAACAACCAGCAAGGAAACAGGAGCTGCGCCTTTAGTCCTGTACCAGGAGGGCGAAAGAGCCCGAACCAAACGGAAATGCAGACAATCTGACCCGAAGCTAAGCATCTGATGGCGGTATACACAGCTATGAACTCGGGATCCTTCTCCGCAGGTCGACACACAGTATGCACGCGCCCCGGTACTCGCGTCGGGCACAAGCAGTAGATGGGGTCACCAGCGCCCAAGCAGATCCGCCTCCATACGTGTGTGACCAACACACACAAAGGCTTAACCCGGGGTACCTCTCAGCTGACAGCTGCTAAGAATCACTTATTGGGACCAGGATAGCGACACACAGGTAGGAGCTTGGACAAAAAATCAAACTCGTCCCTCTCTTACTCATTTCTCAGAGAAATCCCACAAACATCTTGTCTTTGAAGCTACTTAGGACTGCTGATGTTGCAAAGCGCATGTGTTTGGTGACCAGGAAGTGTCCACGTCTGTGCGATGCTGCAGCTCTCCCACAGTCTGGCTTAAGGCCTTCCCCCTCCTCCCGAGACACACTCCCACTGCTGCTGGGGGTAAGAAGCACAGATAAGAAGGGCAGCTGCTTGGTGGACACTATGAGGGGTAACTGCTGGGGGGACCATACCTCCTAACTTTTTGTGAAGAAAAAGAGGGATAAAAGGGGCGGCGTGCCACCTTAATTGCTCCCCACATAGTATAATGTCCCTTCTTGTGGCCAACCCCCCTATGGACCCATATAATGCCCCCTCTTCATTTTAATCCCTGTTTCTATGGCCTTCACACACTTTTATTGCACCCCTTTCCTCCATCCCCCCTCATATTATGGCCTCCTGTCCTTTATATCTATTTCTTTCGCCTCCTTTTTGCAGCTTCCTCTCTTCTACGAGGGGGTTTCTATCTGATGTGTCTATGGGAAGTTTTGCCCATTGATCTAGAAGAGTATTTTACATCAAACATTGATGATGGATCAGAAGTCCAGACTCATCTCCATACATACTCCATAGACGGCTCTGTGGGCAGGGATGAATCTAAACTCTCTGCTTTTTGAAACAAGCTGTAGAACGGCGCCCTCTCGGTCCCACCCAGAATTAATTTCAGGGTTTTTTTTAGTAAATGGGTTTTCCATGCAGTGTCTCCATGCTGACATTGTGAGTGAAGAGACACTATTTTTAGGTGTCAGATGCTGGTTAATGAAGGTTACTGCACCACTGATTCTGCCGCCCACCTTGCATAGGTGGGGCTGCCTGAGGCACGAGGCTCAACTGCATCTGTAGGACCAAATGGCTTGAGGAACTAGGGAGGAGCAGGGTGAAAACCCAAAACTTATCTGATACAGTACTGCCTTCCTCTTCTCAAACCAAGGCATTAGCATCAAAGTGACCGTGAGGCCGCGTTGCATTTTAGTTGCGCTTACATTGCGTTACAGCAACTAAAGGGAGAGGTGATCTGCTTATTCCCTTCCTGTTAACGTTCATAATACACAATGTAAACATGATGTTAACAATCCGTTCACCAGGAGTTTTGTAAAGCATGCGTTAACATTGCGCTAACCACAAATGTTAACAGTAATGTATAGATGCAAATCATCTCTCCTCAGCTGTTGTAATGCGTTTCAAAGCGCAATATAAATACAACCAAAATCCAACGTGCGAAAGGCTACATTCACATGAATGTATGGGGGACGTTTATACGGCGTACATATGTCCCCCACAGGGGTGTAACTAGGAGAGGCTGGGCCCCATAGCAGATTTCTGCATGGGGCCCCCCTTCCCCTTAAAATATATATATATGGCAGGCACACGTCGGGCGCACTGGAGAGGAGGAGAGGTGATCACGGCTCACCCCTCCCCTCTCCATAGAGAATAGAGGCACATGGTCGTTCTTACGGCCATAGATAGAGCACGCTCTATCTCTTTTGCTCAAAACAGTGAGTACTCGTTGTGCTCACCGTGCCGAGCCCTGGCGTATAGAAGCTTATGGGGGAAGTATATCCGGCAGCAAATCTGCGGCCAGATATACGTCCCCCATATGTTCTTGGGAAGGTACCCCTATACAGACATGTTTATACAATTACACACATTTATACACTGATATATACACACCTTTATATACACACATAAAGTTCTACTCTCGTATACTCACACCCTTATACATACAAGCATTCACTTATACACACACATTTATGCACTCATATACATTTATACACTAATACACAGAGTATATACAAACTCATACAGTATACACATTATATACATATAATACATTTACAATACAAACACACACACATATATATATATATATATATACATATATACATACACAAATACAGTATACACTGACCATATATACACATACATGCAGGATAAAAACACCATATACA
This sequence comes from Engystomops pustulosus, assembly GCA_019512145.1. Classification (NCBI taxonomy): domain Eukaryota; kingdom Metazoa; phylum Chordata; class Amphibia; order Anura; family Leptodactylidae; genus Engystomops; species Engystomops pustulosus. Next base: position 206,482,223 of record CM033644.1, read on the forward strand.
CACATGCTGCATATACATACAGAATATACACATACATTCAGTATATACAGCATACATACTTACCACATACAAAAACACACATCATATATATATATATATATATATATATATATATGCTAATATAAATATATGCATGTAAAAATACAGTATTTGCTTCAATGCATTTATACACAGTATATCCATGTATACATAGTAGATGCATATATACACATATACATAGGATTTACATATATATATATACGGAATATGCATAAACAGTATATATATATTTATGTATGCACAGTATATATACAATATATACACATATACACAGTATATACACACATATTCACAGTATATATACAATATATACACATATACACAGTATATATACAATATATACACATATACACACATATACACAGTATATATACAATATATACACATATACACAGTATATATACAATATATACACATATACACACATATTCACAGTATATATGCAATATATACACATATACACAGTATATACACAATATATACACATATACACAGTATATATACAATGTATACACATATACACAGTATATATATAATATATACACATATACACAGTATATACACACATATACACATATACACAGTATATACACACATATACACAGTGTATATACAATATATACACATATACACAGTATATACACACATATACACAGTATATATACAATATATACACAGTATATATACAATATATACACATATACACACATATATACACATATACACAGTATATATACAATATATACACATATACACAGTATATACACACATATACACAGTATATATACAAGCGGGGGAAGGGGGGGCCGAGCGGGGGAAGGGGGGGCAGAGAATCAACTGTGCCGCCCTGCAGGCTGATGAGCGGGCAGGTCAGGGAGATGAGGGGGGCGGGTCAGAGAGGTGGCTGGGGACCGGGTCAAGGATATGAGCAGGCAGGGATCCCGGAAAGAGGTGGATGGGTGGGCGGCCGGGCTCAGGAGACGTGTAGATGCACAGAGAGGGAGGGGCCCGGGGGCACGATCCGGCACTGCAGCCCCAGACCACTTACCCCAGGCCGTGGCAAAGCACTGCAGGGAGCGTGCATCCCCGGGCCCCTGAACCTCACGGGCCCCGTAGCAACCGCTACGGCGGTAGTTACGTCACTGGTCCCCCATACAGTTCTATGGCCTCACAGCGCCGTTCCGGAGTGGTACAGTGCTGAAAACGTGCGGCACTGTACCGTTCCATAGCCCGTAGAAAGATAGGACAGGTCCTGGAACTCCTGGAATACGGCGCCGTGGCCATATATCGCTGTGGAGAGGGGCGGGGGTGAACAGCGCTCATCCCCTCCTCCTCTCCCTGGTGCCGATGTATTACGGTGTACTACGGTACGGTGGGCATACATCGTGTGAATGTAGCCTAAAACTACGTTTTCTTGGAAACTCCAAAAGGCCTTATCCACCCCTGCCATTCAGGTGTTTGAACCCTATGATTGGACATACATTATACTGTAATATAAATATCGTAGAGCAGTATATTGTGAATATATTGATCTATCTGCAGTCTGCAATCGATTAGGCCTAACAACTGATCGGCGCCCAACAATGACATTGCAGGGGTGTCCTTGTGCGGATATTAATGGCCTATCCTGTAGATAGTTCAATTGTATTAAAATATTGAAATAACCCTTCGATACTGTAGTTTCTTAATAGTAAGATGATCCAAAGGTGATAAGGAAATAGAAAAGCATAATTCCTCTAAATGTATATGGGTTGTGCAGTGATTTTCCAGTTGTCACTGGCTGATGGGTGTAGTAGTACAGTTTTGCATCACTTGGCAGCTGATGTGAAGTGTATAGATGTCAAAACCTTAGTTCCTGGTTCTATCATGTGGTATATGGGGGGACACTCGCTGCCCTGGTATCTCATCATAGAAATCAATGACCTCCAAGTGATCTTTCCTGCTCTAATTTATAGCATCGATATTAGTATACATTGTACGTAGGAGACCTCATCATAACCAGGTCATTCGCTCCAGGCCCTACGTCCCAATATTCCATTATATGCCATGGAGATCGATATTAGCATTACATAAAGCACAGAACATATAGGGGACAATGAGACCTTAGGGACTTAAAGGGGACCTGTCCCTGATGACAGTGACACGATGGACTATGCTTAGAGCACTACCTCGTTTTAAAAGCCAATGTCACCAATTTTATTTACTTCTTAAAATCAGATACCAATTAATTTTACTTTACACCAATATTTTTATTTTATGTTATATCAGTGATTATAGAGGCCATTTCGCCTAAGCATCTCATCAGCAGGAGTTAACAGCATTTAGTGGCATGATTTACAGCAGCCTCATACACATAGACAGCGACATTCTAGCTTGACTCATTGAGAGTTTTTTAAGCAGGACCTGTGCAGATCAGTAGTGATGTAATGATGGGTCAGTGTTATCTATATAGAGGACATTGTACAGGGAGGGGGAGGAGATAAGCTGTGACATCATCTATTGTCAGTAGTGATGTAATGATGGGTCAGTGTTATCTATATAGAGACATTGTACAGGGAGGGGAGGAGATAAGCTGTGTGACATCATCTATTGTCAGTAGTGATGTAATGATGGGTCAGTGTTATCTTATATACAGTCATTGTACAGGAGGGGGAGGGGGATAAGCTGTGACATCATCTATTGTCGTAGTGATGTAATGATGGGTCGTATATCTATATAGAGATAATTGTACGGGAGGTGGAGGAGATAAGTGTGACATCATCTATAGTCAGTAGTGATGTAATGATGGGTCAGTGTTATCTATTAGCGGTCATTGTACAGGAGGGGGGGAGGAGAGAGATAGCTGTGACATCATCTATTGCAGTAGTGATGTAATGATGGGTCAGTGTTATCTATATAGAGGACATTGTACAGGAAGGGGGAGGGGATAAGCTGTGACATCATCTATTGTCAGTAGTGATGTAATGATGGGTCAGTGTTATCTACATAGAGATAATGGTACAGGGAGGTGGAGGAGGGGATGAAGCTGTGACATCAATCTATTGTCAAGTACGTGATGATGTAATGATGGGTCAGTATTATCTATATAGAGGTCATGTTACAGGGAGGTGGAGGAGATAAGCTGTGACATCATCTATTGTCAGTAGTGATGTAATGATGGGTCAGTGTTATCTATATAGAGGTCATTGTACAGGGAGGGGGAGGGGATAACCTGTGACATCATCTATTGTCAGTAGTGATGTAATGATGGGGTCAGAGTGTTATCTACATAGAGATAATTGTACAGGGAGGTGGAGGAGATAAGCTGTGACATCATCTATTGTCATATGTGATGTAATGATGGGTCAGTGTTATCTATATAGAGATCATGTACAGGGAGGGGGAGGAGATAGCTGTGACATCATCTATTGTCAGTAGTGATGTAATGATGGGTCAGTGTATCTATATAGCGGTCATTGTACAGGGAGGGAGGAGGAGATAAGCTGTGACATCATCATTGTCAGTAGTGATGTAATGATGGGTCAGTGTTATCTATATAGAGATATTGTACAGGGAGGTGGAGGAGATAAGCTGTGACATCATTTATAGTCAGTAGTGATGTAATGATGGGTCAGTGTTATCTATATAGAGGACATTGTACAGGAAGGGGGAGGGGATAAGCTGTGACATCATCTATTGTCAGTAGTGATGTAATGATGGGTCAGTGTTATCTATATAGAGGACATTGTACAGGGAGGGGAGAATATAAGCTGTGACATCATCTATTGTCAGTAGTGATGTAATGATGGGTCAGTGTTATCTATATACAGGTCATTGTACAGGGAGGAGGAGGAGATAAGCTGTGACATCATCTATTGTCAGTAGTGATGTATGATTGGTCAGTGTTTATCTATATAGAGCCATTGTACAGGGAGGAGAGATAAGCTGTGACTCATCTATTGTGATGTAATGATGGGTCAGTGTTATCTATATAGAGGACATTGTACAGGGAGGGGAGAATATAAGCCTTGACATCATCTATTGTCAGTAGTGATGTAATGATGGGTCAGTGTTATCTATATAGAGGTCATTGTACAGGGAGGGGGAGGAGATAAGCTGTGACATCATCTATTGTCAGTAGTGATGTAATGATGGGTCAGTGTTATCTATATAGAGATCATTGTACAGGGAGGGGGAGGAGATAAGCTGTGACATCATCTATTGTCAGTAGTGATGTAATAATGGGTCAGTGTTAACTATATAGAGGACATTGTACAGGGAGGGGGAGGAGATAAGCTGTGACATCATATATTGTCAGTAGTGATGTAATGATGGGTCAGTGTTATCTATATAGAGGTCATTGTACAGGGAGGGGAGGAGATAAGCTGTGACATCATCTATTGGCAGTAGTGACGTAATAATGGGTTAGTGTTACTTCACTTCTGACAATAGATGATGTCACAGCTTATCTCCCCCCTACAACCCCCTGTGGAGATAAGGGGAAGGAGATAATTTTTCTTATTCACCTGAATAAATATGTTACAATGTTCTGAATAAAATCCACTAAAACCCTATTATGATGCCTGTGTTGTATCAGCTCAGCTAGTCGCAGTGTGAATATGTAGGAGGCACACAGAGCTCTGTAGACTGTGTGGTATTACATGTGTACACTCTTCAGTGACCCCTTAACCCTTTAAGGATCTGGCCCTTTTTTGTTTTTTTTCATTTATTTTTCACTCCCCACAATCAAAAATCAAAAAAATTTTTACACATAAAGAGCTGTGTGACGACTTGTTTTCTGCGTAACAAATTGCACTTCATAGTGATGGTATTTATTCTTCCATGGCGTGTACTGGGAAGCGGGAAAAATTCCAAATGCAGTGAAATTGGTGAAAAAACGCATTTGCGCCATATTCTTGTGGGCTTGGATTTTACGTCTTTCACTGTGCGCCCCAAGTGACATGTCTACTTTATTCTTTGGGTTGTTGCGATTACGGAGATACCAAATTTGTGCAGGTTTTATAATGTTTTCATACATTTACATCCGGTACAAATTTTTTTTTTTTTTCTTCAGATTTTGCCATCTTCTGGCGCTAATAACTTTTTTATACTTTGGTGTGGGTGGTGTCATTTTTTTGTGACTTCTGATGAAGTTTAAAATGTTATCATTTTTAGGACTGTACGACCTTCTGATCACTTTTTATAGAATTTGTTGTTTTTCAAAATGGCAAAAAAATACCATTTTCAAATTCCATTACGGGGTAAAACGCAGTGAAAAACAGTTATATATTTTGATAGAGCGGGCATTTTCGGACGCAGTGATACCTAATGTGTTTGATTTTTACTGTTTATTTATATCAGTTCTAGAGAAAGGGGGTGATTTGAATTTTTCGTTTTTTTTATATATCTTTATTTTATTTTTACTTTTACTATTTTTCAAACTCCCTAGGGTACTTTGATCCTATTCATATACTGCCATACTACAGTATGGTAGTCTATGGGGATTTTCATCCTCATACATTACAATGTGCAATAAGCACATAGTAATGAATGGGTGAAATCCAGACAGCCTCGGGTCTTCAGAAGACCCGAGGCTGTCATGGCAACGCATGGCTGTCATGGCAACGCCAGCTGAGCAGTCCCAGTTCCGAGGCCGGAGCTACTGCGCGTGCGCAGTGGCCGGCTTGTCGGACGAGGGCGCGCAGCTACGAGGAGCTGCGCGCCACACACAACAGGATAGGAGGAGTAATGTGGCTAATGGGGCGTGGAGTAGCCGCGCTGTGTAGCCTCGTGCCGGCTACTCCACGCCCCAGTAGCCGCATAACGAAATTCACATATTAGGTCAATAAAGTTTCCCAAAAGTTAGCGGGATGTGAGGATTAGCTCTAAAAAGAGCTCTCCTCACGTCCCTTACATCCACCTACCACCCGATCTACCTTTATAGGTAGATTCGTGGTGGTAGGTTCTCTTTAACTTTCAGATTGTGTTGCAAGCCCAAGCACTTACGTGCACCAGGAAGAAGAAGGTGAACTCCGGCAGTGTGAGTGTGCTCCCCAGGTTACGTACAAGATAGGGTCCGGAGGTTTCTTCTTAAGTTGAATTTGTATGTAAGTCGAAACTGTATATTTTATGATTGAAGTTCTAGACAAAAATTTTTCTTTTCTCCCAGTGACAATTGGAGTTTCAAAATTTTTGCTGTAATGGGACCAAGGATTATCAATAAAGCTTCATTACAGACACCTTACAGCTGATCATTGCAGTCTGGGACTATCGTAACATCCAGAGAGCTTCACCAGAGGTCACAGTGTGCAGAGGGGTCTGTCTTTAACTATGGGTTGTCTAAGTCAAGTGTCCTTAAGTAGGGGACCGCCTGTATGTATGTATGTATAAACTGTAAGTGCATGATGTGTGTGTGAATGTGTGTATATAGTTAGGTGTATTTGGAAATATTTTTTTTATATCTTGCTTGTATGATATTTTAGTTGTAGGAATATGTTCTTACTGCTCTCCTGTTATTAAAACCTCTGCTGGCTGTGTGGACTACTCACATAAGAGGCAGTCAATAGCCTAGCTCCACCCTCTTCACTCGGAAAGTGGCGAGGGCGGAAAAAAAAAATAATTCTGAAAATAATTTTGTGCAAATGAATTAGAAAAAAAAAAAAAGCACAATTCAGTTCTTTGCACCTTTTGATAAACCAGAAACAAACTACCTTTACTATTGTAGCAAACAATTTTAAAATTCAGGGACTTTTCACATGGCCCAGGACTCAAGTTACCATTAATCCGCCCCTGGCTGATGCCCAAATTTCCCCAAAATTATTTATACCGGATTCATCTTCATTTCATTTAATGACATCACCACATTGTTAATAAGAGAACGGGGCGAAATTTAAAAACAATTCTACAAAGTAAAAAAAACAAACAAAAAAGTTAATAGTAATATAATTTACATGGTTTATAAGAGCTTCACCGGCCGCATTGTGAGAGATATTCATAGTTCAGTCATCTCAGTCTTACAGGACAAAAAAAAAAAAACATTTTGGGCTAATTAAGACAAGATATTTTACTGAGCATCTCAGTTATAACCGCAGCACGTACAGGAAAGTGGGACCGCACCTCTATAACATTAGTAATCCTCAGTGTCAGCAAACGTCAAAAGAAAATCCAATTACAAGGAGATACACAGGGAGTAAGGAGCAGGAAGTGGCAAATATGTGGACTCTAAGCTATACTACAACAGCATTGCATGCTGGGACGCTTCCCGTCTAGAGCCACCACTTGCCGCTCCGCCTCGAAAGCGACTTCACATCACAGAATCCCTGATTATTATTGCTACAGTGTATTCTAGGCAGATTCCCATGATGAAGAGTTTCACTCATCCTCCTCTTTTACTTTATTTATTTCAAATTTTTTTTCGGAATACCAATTCTTTCTTTAAAGAGGTTGTAAACAGCAAAAATGTCCGATGTACGAGACTGTTCACACACACAATCACACACACACACCTTTGTCAATCAAAGTGATGCTTAGTGTTGCAAAGTGTAATACAAGTGTGTTCTGAAATTAGTAAAATATAGAAAAATAACCTTTTGTGCGCTCGTCTGGGGATGTCACCATGATTCTCAAGTAGGATTTTTTTTTTCATTTTTAGTATCTCTAACATATCTGAGCTGGACCTTTGTTTTGATGCCACTAGGGCTTGCAGTTGGTCATATTCAGTGTCGGACTGGCCCACCGGAGTACCAGAGGATCCTCCGGTGGGCCTTCAGAAAATAACACAATTTGAAGGCTGATGATATTTCATGGGGGGGGGGGGGGGGATAATGAAGAGTGGGCCTAAGAAAACCCCCAGTCCGACGCTGGTCATATTATAAGAGTCCTCTCCCCTTTCACAAACATGGACATGTCTAGGATGTTTGCACAATGAGGAGAAGGGTAAGCTGTACTACTTCCCACAAATTTTGGCCTATTTTTACTGCATTCAAGCCTTTATCAAAAAGTGTATGGTAATACTGAAACAACAACAAAACATTACCAGGGTAAGTATAAGACTCTAAAATGTCACCCAAACCATATTTACCCTAGTACAGATTCCTTGTAGTTTCAGGGATCGGTGGGTCACATGACCCCGGGGCAGCATCACTTACGCGTCCTGCGGATGAAGAGAAGACTCATAACTGCATGCATGCCTCCTCCCATATAAGTGGTTGGAGGGGTGTGCAGATGTCCTTGGCATGTCCTTACAACCACAGATATGGGAGGAGTCATGACGGAGGGGCCTTGTATATAGTAATGACTGGAAGTATGCAGGACATGGGACGTCACAAGTCTCAGAAACCACACAAACTTTATTAGGATAAATATATTATGATCCTATTAGAGTCTTATACTTAACCGGGCAAAGTCTTGTATTTGCATGTGAAGACATTTAAAGGGGTTGGCCACTAACACATTGGCAGCCCAGTATATGAAACACAGTCACCCCCCAGAGGAAGAAAATTAGGAAGCAAAGGAGAGAAAGGCATGTGATATACAGACCATGTGTTTAAAGTATGTCCTGTAAGTAGGAGAGAAACACCAGGGGTACGTGACTGTAAGGGAGCCTGGTTTAAGGAGGTATTGCCCCTATAATACCTCTGCTTTTCTGCATGTAAATAATCTGCCTCTTAAAATGTAAATTTGAAAAAGACCCAGTGAAAATGTGCAAAGGGATACCTAAAATAATGCAGCTTCTCAGTCACCGCTGTTACTTCCTGCTGCGAGAGGGGAAGAGTGTCCTCCCTTCTTTCAGTGTCTGGACACAGAGTTGTTCACATGGCAATACAATACTATCTGTGGGTGATGGGGTTTAAATTAAGTGAAGACTATTTTGGTATTTACAACCCCTTTAAAGCTTTCGTACCGGCGTCATTAGTGCTGCCATACGAGGCAAGTGAATCAGTAAATAGGTCAATACACTGCTCGCACCAAACTGTACACTAATTACATGGATAATAAGGATTTCACCAAATATCACATTCAGTTATGTGTGTGACCTCAGGATTCCAAGAAGCGCTTGGAAACAGTTGCAGTCTCTTTCTGGGAAGACCAGGACATATTCAGGAAATACATGGTATTTCGTAGCTTAGTGGCACTTCCATCAATAGTACAGAGAGATTTCGGACATCAGCCCGGGTTGCTGGACAGTTCCATTTCCAGACCTATCCAAAATCCGCTTGTTGACCAGGTGATTCCGAATCATTGGGGGCTCTTGTAGTAATACTTTTGTAAGTGGTTGAGTCCAAGTACAACAGTCACACAAACTTGTAAGACCCTAGAAAGCAGAGGGTCCTACACAATATAAACCAGGCCTCTAAAACAGGCCCTTCATGGATGCATATCAGCCGCTGTGTGATGCCTTCAGGAGCTAAGGACGTCTATCCCGGTGTCGTTCCATTGAAGTCACTTGCCAAGCGGGCAAGGCCATAAGTTCATCGACGCCTTGTCTACTTGGTCACGACCTTATCCTCTTCCTAAAAGCAGAAGCCAACAGCTACCTCGTGTTCTGCAGCTCCTCTCTCAGCCAGGTGGGGAGAGTCTGACCCATCTTGTAGAGCAGCTTGGAGAGCTCGATGTTATGGTCCCTATAATAATCCGTCAGGAAGGATCGCGACTGTAAAATACAAGAAACAATATGGAGATTACTTATGGAGGCGTAGATCATCAAACACACTATCAAGACAGATAAAGAAGGGGAGAGCAGAACTATTCTAGTGGCCCATGGCAACCAATCAGAGCTCAAAGCTTTCATTTTCCCACAACAGTTTATAAAATGAAAGCTGAGCTCTGATTGGTTTCCATGGACAACTAAAACAGTTTTACCTCTTACTTCGGATAAATCTCCCCAGTAGTGTCTGTACACATAATTTGCATGATTATGACTACAGGCGGTTCCCTACTTAAAGAACACCCGACTGACAGACAACCCCTAGTTACAAATCAACCTCTGGATGTTGGTAATTTACTGTAGTCTAGACTTAGACTACAATAATCAGTTGTAACAGTTATCACAGGTGTCTGTAATTAAGCTTTATTGTTATTCCTGGTTCTTATGACAACCCAACATTTTTAAAATCCAATTGTCACAGAGACCCAAAAATATTTGGCTGGGATTACAATGATAAAATATACAGTTCCGACTTGCATACAAATTCAACTTAAGAACAAACCCACAGAACCCATCTTGTATGTAACCCGAGGACTGCCTGTACCAAGCCATTGTCACCGGGATTCCCGGGTTGTCACTATGCAATGTAATACAATGGTATTACCCTATGTCAATGAGTTACACAAAATCCCTTTAAAAGACATCTAGCGGCAGATTTACTGATAACTTGTTTGCTCGGTATGGCCTCTAGGGGACGCCATCTTTTGTTTAGTCTTGAAACGGATTCTCGTAGGAATGACTTTATAAAAATAAGCAAATGAGCCGTTCCGGCACCTTATCTACATGCACCCCCACTCTCAATATTCCCCCTAGCCCCGCACACTCATCCAAGTCTCACAATAATACTATCCGGCCGGAAGTATGATCACACATGCCAGTGACTTGCAGACAGCCGGGTGACGTTACCAGAGCACCATTTGTCTCCGACTTTTAATCTATGAACGCTCCCACTCTCATTATTCACCCTCGTCCCTCTGATTCATCCGCAGAAAGCCAATGTAATCACCCAATTTTCAGACAGCGGGGTGATGTCTCCGTCTGTCTGTGGGTGAGCGGGTGGGACTATTGAGAGTGGGGGCGTGCCTATATCAGGAGACAGTGGAGCCAACAGGCGCCCCGGTGACTTTGGCTCATTTGCATAATTTTATAAATTTAATTTCTATAAGAATCCGTCCATTACGAGATTAATCAAAACCGGTGCCATCCCCTAGAGACCATAACCAGCAAGTCCCCTAGAGACCATAACCAGCAAGTCAGACCATGAGTAAATCTGATGGTAGATGTCCTTCAATCTGGCATCAACTTTACAGATGCTGAATTAGCAAAAAAATAAAATAACTTTACCTATAATGATGGAAAAGGCACACTAAAGATATGTTACACAAAGTTTCACTATAAATTTATAAAATGTTAGCAGGCTAAGATCACAAATTGCTTCTCTTCTCATTTTTAGGAGGGAATTCTAGATCTCAGAAACCAAAATTAATTAAATATGATTTATAGAGAATATTTGTGGTCAGACAATGAGGTAACGAATGCACAACATTAAATTACTTCCCTGCTTCTTTACACAGTGTCGTATAATCTAGTGTCACCACTAGAGGGAGCTCACTGCATACAGATCTCTCATGCATGTTTAATATATGCACTGGAGAAGCAAAGGAATCGATCTACAGGAATCCATCTAAAAATGTATATGGCACTAATATATATATATATATATATATATATTTTCTAAAGGATCATTGTATATCGAATTACTGCAGCCTGCTTCACAATACCATGCAGTCAATAAACCTGGACTGACAGAGGCTACAACAGAATGAAGGTCAAAATCGTGTTTCCTTGAGGCCAGGTACATGTGGAATTTTCGTTTCCGATTTTGCCGAATTTGTTTTTCCATTTGACTGGATAGACACAACTTTAGCTCTAAATACTGAAGCATGAGCTGCAGCAGGTCTGTGACCTATAAGGATTTTCAGGTTTAAATATATGGGGGGTCCAACACCCAGCCCCCCCACAGCTCAGCTAATATCAGAAACTGATAAGTAAAGACTGGAACAGGAAGCAGACAGCTCCGTTCTCTGTTTAGTGGCTAAGCCGAGTCATTGCAGAAAGTGACCATTCAAATAACTAAGAGAGACAATACGCAGTAATCTGGTCTGACCACCACAATATGAATAGTATCATAGTATATAAGGCTGGAAGGAGACGCAAGTCCATCAAGTCCAACCTTTAAGAATTAAATAAATGTTTTATCCCCATAACCCGTGATATTTTTTCTCTCCAGAAAGGCATCCAGGCCTCTCTTGAACATGTACATAGAGTCCGCCATAACAACCTCCTGCGGCAGAGAGTTCCACAGTCTCACTGCTCTTACAGTAAAGAACCTTTGTCTATGGTGATGGTAGAATCGCCTCTCCTCTAGGCGTAGAGGATGCCCCCTTGTCCTGGTCACAGGCCTAGGTATAAAAAGATCTTTGGTGAGATCCTTGTACTGTCCGTTCAGGTATTTGTACATTGTAATGAGGTCTCCCCTCAGTCGTCTTTTTTCTAAACTGAATAATCCCAATTTTTTTCATCTGTCATTGTATTCTAGTTCCCCCATTCCCCTAATAATCCTGGTTGCTCTCCTCTGCACCCGTTCCAGCTCTACTATATCCTTTTTATACACTGGTGCCCCAAACTGTACACAATATTCCATGTGTGGTCTGACCAGGGATTTGTATAAGGGCAAAACTATGTCTTTATCATGAGAATCTATTCCTCTTTTGATACATCCTATTATTTTATTTGCTTTAGCAGCAGCCGCCTGGCTCTGGTCACTAAAATTAAGTTTACCATCCACCAATACCCCCAAGTCCTTTTCAGCTTCACTTTTACTAAGTAATTGACCGTTTAGAACATAATTATACTTTTTGTTTCCATGGCCCAAGTGCATAACTTTACATTTATCTACATTAAACCTCATCAACCATTTCTCTGCCCATCCCTCAAGCTTCCACAAATCCCTCTGTAATGCTAAACTATCGACCTCAGTATTTATTACTTTACACAGCTTAGTATCATCTGCAAATATTGAAACTTGACTGTGTAAACCCACTACAAGGTCATTAATAAAAATATTAAAAAGAAGTGGCCCCAATACTGACCCCTGTGGCACTCCACTGGTAACATCAACCCAATCTGAGAATGTGCCATTAATGACCACCCTCTGTTTTCTATCACTAAGCCAATTACTTACCCAAATACACAGATTTTCTCCTATTCCCAGCAGTCTCATTTTATATACCAACCTTTTATGTGGCACGGTGTCAAATGCCTTTGAAATGTCCAGATATACAACATCCACAGCGTCCCCCAGAACCAGTCTTGAACTTACCTCCTCGTAGACACCAATCAGATTAGTCTGACAGGAATGGAGCTGTCCACTTCCTGCTCCTTTCGCCAAATGTGTGGGAAGCTCAAGAAGTAGAGTTGGTAAAAGGTCTTCGTTAAAGGGGTTTTCCCATCAAACAAGTTCTGCTCCAGTAAGTTCTATGGGGCCTATCGGTCATACGTGGTTGTCTGCTCCACTTATCTCGGGAGCTACGGGGGGTCCGACGGAGGTACCTCCGACCACATTGGACCCCCGTTCTCGTGATCTGTCATCATTGAGGCCCCCACCGATGAGCAAGTTAGGCCTTATCCTGTGGATACGGCCTAACTTGTTTAGTGGGAAAACCCCTTTAATGTATATTCTACAGCCCATGGATGGCCCAGACACTTACATAATTCCAAAAACTGAACTATAAATGACACCGTGCAACACTGACTTACATCTGAGTCCATATCGGGGTATTTCCTCCCTTTGCTCTTCCCCAAACACTTGGTTTTCCCACCATCCAAAAGTTGGCACCAAAACCCCTTCTTGGCATCAAACCTGGAAAAAATGAACAGTAAGAGATGAAGGACGCAGTCCCTGCCTGGTGCTATATATCTGAGATAATTGCTCTAATTACATGTCTGCACTGCCAGCTGTAAAGAAAAGTGTTGAAATGAGGATTTTTTTTTTTTAAAGTCAATTAATGATTTTAAATTAAAACTATAAATTGCCTGGACCAACTTTCTTCTAATTTCTTAGTTTTAATGAGAAAATCAAAGTAGTTTAAATATAACAGAGTAAAATTATTATTTATTTTTTTACCTTAAAAGGTATCACCAAAATAAAATAATATTAAAAATAGACTTTTTGTACACCACTGGTGGCCACTAGAGGGAGCATCATTTATGTACTGTCTACATGCAAAGGACATTATTTATTTTTTTACACGGTAACGTGTCCTGCTTATAATATCCGAAAATGAGGCGCACAAGTTTTGAAACTTAGGTAAAGCCCCCAGGAACACCATCAGGTGCCATCCTTGCTCATAATATTGCCCGAGATGGAGGGTCATGTGATCTCTAACTGTCCATGACCATTCTACCCTCCAGGACCTTATGACAGTATTCATGAATACAAACTAAAGGTCCTGGAAGGGATATTGATCGAGGGCCGTTAGAGATCACATGACCCTCCATCTGCGGCTATTTTAGGTCTGGCTGATGAGGTAAAAGACAGGAGGCCTCACTTATCAAGAAAGCAGAAGCAGGACTATTTATAGATGTATATTGGTGAATTACCCAATACACATTACAGAAAACATTAAGTGTCCACCCCCTTTCAGCTAAGGAGACAGGGTCCACTCCCGTTCTTACTTTCCTATGGGCCATGTTCTGCGTGCATGGTCAACTTACACAGCAATAGCTCCCTCTTGTGGCCGGCAGTAGGAAAATTTAAAATGATTTCTATAATTTTTAATATTTCCTTAAATACAATTAAAAAAAAGGTCTGTATATGTAACAGTCGAATTCAGATGTATAACTAACAATAGTACATGTATTGTTTGTTTTTTATTTTATGTGTTGAAAATCAAAAATTTTTTTTTTGAGGGAAAAACAAAAAAAAAACATGCACATCCACCATTACAACCAAAATAAAAAAAAAGTGAAGCTTCTTAAGTTATCACAGCAGTCTGAAAACGTAAACTATATACCACATATAGATACCATATACATAATATATACTTACGCCAGAGTTTTGTGGTAGTCAAATACATTCCCTATTCCGAGGAATTTCTGAACAGAATCCATGACATTGGCAGGCTCAGAGCGCAGCAGCTTTCCATCTAGAACCAATATCTATCGGGAAAAAAAAAAGATAAATATTTTATTTTAAATAATTTTTTGGAGTTAAATTTTAGGGCAGGCAAATAGCAAATGATATAACCCCCAGTGTATTGCTCATGTATCCCAGCCCAAATGAAGATGCAATGCAGAATTTCTATGCCCCTTATAGTGTGCAGGTAAGTGGCACTTACCTGGTTAGCGTGAAAGTGGTTTAACCATCGTTCGATATGAGTGGAATACCATCCGGGGACTAGGCACCTGCTCTGCAGCGCTCGGAGCTTAGGTGGGGAGTCGGCTCCGGCGGTGATGACTTCTTGGAAAGTGTATTTCAGAGCCACAGGGTCGTCGTGGGCCCTTTGATGCTGAGGGCAACACAGAATTTAAAATCAGGCCACCTACTTGTAGACATTGGGTAATGACCCACCTACTCAGAAGATGGGGGATGTAAATGAGACAATTACCTGGTACCAGGAGTAAGCGCGGTCGGCAGGATTAATAAGGATTGTGAGGAGTTTAGCCTTGGGGAGAAGTGCCGCCACCCGTCGAGGAACAACATCTGAGTCAAAGTAGTTGGCGCTCTTCTCAAAGTAGAAGTCTGAAGTGGTGTTCGATGGGATTGGGAAATACTCCATATACCTAGGGAACAGAAATCCATTTACATTCAAAATATCTATATATATATATACAGGAACCTCTGCTATAGTTTATGTCTTACAACAGGGTCCTTAAAGGGGTTGTCTGGCAGCTACCTTCTATATTCTAGTATTCTCGAAAGATCACCATCAAATATACTCGGTCAGCCACAAAAAAAGTATCACTAGATTTCTTCACCTTCTATACCAAACACTTTTAGGGCAGGCGTTATAAAGAAAGTGGACACCACCCAGTGACACTGTATTACTAATGAGAATTGAGGGAGGTGGGTAAAGACAGACATACATGTAAAGTCAGAAGTGATATCTTTTGATATATACAGCGCTTAACCGGGCAACTAAACAATTCTAACAGAAAATCCGAGGCCCAGCACAGCTTCCTACTCCACACGAATGGCGTAGACGTGACATAAGGAAGGAAATAGTCACAAATCCTCGCTGTGCACCAGGAATTGTGACTTTATCAAGGTTTGTACAGCCCTACATATCCAAATAATGGAATTAAAGGATACAAGAGAAATGTAGCACAACACCAATGTACATGGATGGGACATGGATGGGACAATCCCAGCAAATTTGGAATGTGCACAAGTATGCCATTATTAAAGCGACTAAACAGTGTATGGAGCTGTTTGCTTCCATCTCTGTATATTATATTGTTCCATTAGTGGGGAACAGCTGCTCGGTGGGGGTCAGTTGTGTTAGATAGCCCCCCATCTGATACCAATAATCTGATGTCATAAATCTAAAAAATCCATAAAACCCCTTTAAATGTATCCTGTATATACATCATTCACTTACCAGTCAATCCCTTTGTGGTAATTCTGGCCGTTGAAGAACTGGATTTCCTCAAAGGTCTCAGAGCTGGGGTAGTTACTGCTCAGGTCCGGGTGCATTCCCAAGAAGAGGTACAAAGCAGTGGTTCCTGAAAAACATCAGGGAAGAAAAGTTCTTTTATCACTTTGTAGCATTTTCAGAGATTGCCCTGCTAGGACCTTAATCTTATATTCATGAATACTATGATAAGGTCCTGGCAGGCCGATTGCTCATAGAGAGATAGAGATCACATGACCCTCCATCTGCAGCCATTTTATGGTCAGGAATGTCTGGCTGATGAGGTAAAGTCATTTAAGAGACCTAATGATGGTATTCATGAATACAAGATCAATGTCCTGGAAGGTTAATTGTTCATGGACAGATAGAGATCACATGACCCTCCATTTGCGGCCATTTTATGGTCAGGAATCTCTGGCTCATGAGGTAAAAAAGACAGGAGGCTTCACTTTACATATCAAGAAAGTGGAGCAGAACTATAATAAGATGTATATTGGTAAATTACCAAATATCCTGCCCTCCACACACATTACAAAAATCATGAGGTAAAAGTGGCCAACTCCTGTAAGGGGGCAGTATAGTGAGAAACCTTGTTGTACGGGAATTTTATTGCAAAATAAGTGGCTAAAACTTAAAATCTATCATTCAGAGGGTGGTGAGGTAGGCCTCAGATCACTCGGTGTAGTGTAATAGTATTTGTGTAGGAACTACTATGTGGTGGTATAATGTGGGATTATAAATTGAACATAGGAAATATGTAATGTATAGGTGTAGAAGGATATATGACCATATTTTCCAGCAATTAATTCCTATTTAGTCCTCCCTCGCCCGGTGTCAACCCCCTTTAATAAGTATCCGCCACAGCTGCGCCTATATACAGACACAACGCAGCCGCTGTGCCAGTGTATAGCCGCAGACCAGGGGGTGCCAGCTCCATACTCCGCACGCTGCCATCCCGTGCTATGACAACTTTTTTTTTTCCTCACACTAATTCCACCACCTCCTGACATCCTGTACTAATCCCGGCTCCCACTGTGAACACGCCACATCCTGTATTAATCTCAGTTTCCCCTCTTTTCAGACTCTTCATCATGTTGTAATCCTTCCTGCCCCTCCGCACTTGCTAATAATCCCATCCCCCATGGGACAAATATAACATCCTATGATCAGAGGTGTCAGGCGCTCCCCCCAGCGCTCGCACATATGCAGGTCATTATTGCAGGAAGGCATCTGGCCGCTCTTAAAGGAGACATACCCGTTTTCTGAGGTCCGATGATGAGGAGCTTGGGAAAGCGGTCACAGGTTTTCTCCTTGGACCAAATGTCTTTATGCCTTTTGTCTTCACAAGGATCCTGCGGGGAGAGAAAGATTGATATTGGAGGGAACATTTACAATGGATCTTCTCCTAAAATACAAATTGATGAGTAGGTGACAGTAGTAGATAAATGACTTTTTTTTAATCAAACCTTATATAAAATCAATTGGTACAATAAATAAAGTAATAGAATCATTATAATCAGAAACGTAACAGCTGCAATGGGGCCCGCAGTGTCAGGGGGCCCCCCATCATTCAAACTGATACTAAATAATAGGGGATGTGCACCATTATATACATGTTATGCTGAATATTGCACACATATACACTGACCGGCCACTTTATTAGGTACACCATGCTAGTAACGGGTTGGACCCCCTTTTGCCTTCAGAACTGCCTCAATTCTTCGTGGCATAGATTCAACAAGGTGCTGGAAGCATTCCTCAGAGATTTTGGCATATGACATGAGGGATCACACAGTTGCCGCAGATTTGTCGGCTGCACATCCATGATGGAATCTCCCGTTCCACCACATCCCAAAGATGCTCTATTGGATTGAGATCTGGTGACTGTGGAGGCTATTTGAGTACAGTGGAACTCATTGTCATGTTCAAGAAACCAGTCTGAGATGATTCCAGCTTTATGACATGGCGCATTATCTGCTGAAAGTAGCCATCAGATGTTGGGTACTAAGGGATGGAACATGGGCAGCAACAATACTCAGGTAGGCTGTGGCGTTGCAACGATGCTCAATTGATACAAAGGGGCCCAAAGAGTGCCAAGAAAATATTCCCCACACCATGACTCCACCACCACCAGCCTGAACCCTTGATACAAGGCAGGATGGATCCATGCTTTCATGTTGTTGACGACAAATTCTGACCCTACCATCCGAATGTCGCAGCAGAAATCGAGACTCATCAGACCAGGCAACATTTTTACATTCTTCTACTGTCCAATTTCGATGAGCTTGTGCAAATTGTAGCCTCAGTTTCCTGTTCTTAGTTGAAAGGAGTGGCACCCGGTGTGGTCTTCTGCTGCTGTAGCCCATCTGCCTCAAAGTTGGACGTACTGTGCGTTCAGAGATGCTCTTCTGCCTAGCTTGGTTGTAACGGGTGGCGATTTGAGTCACTGTTGCCTTTCTATTAGCTCGAACCAGTCTGCCCATTCTCCTCTGACCTCTGTCAACTCACCCAAGGCAGGTTCCGCCCACAGAACTGCCGCTCACTGGATGTTTTTTCTTTTTCGGACCATTCTCCGTAAACCCTAGATATGGTTGTGCGTGAAAATCCCAGTAGATCAGCAGTTTCTGAAATACTCAGACCAGCCCTTCTGGCACCAACAACCATGCCACGTGCAAAGGCCTCAAATCACCTTTCTTCCCCATACTGATGCTCGGTTTGAACTGCAGGAGATTGTCTTGACCATGTCTACATGCCTAAATGCACTGAGTTGCCGCCATGTGATTGGCTGATTAGAAATTAAGTGTTAACGAGCAGTTGGATAGGTGTACCTAATAAAGTGGCCGGTGAGTGTAGGTAATTACAGACAGGTAATTACAGGGAGAAACCAGTACCACAGCCTCTCCCTCCATATTTCTTGCACACACCGCCTGCTGGAGACCTGCCAGACTGTAGGACAGCCCTCCGGTACCCATACCAAGCACCGTGACATCAGCGCACCCTAGCTAGGCTGCAACAGCCAGCCACTCCGGTATTCTGGGCCCCAGCTGCCTCCAGGCCCCAAGAAAAGGCTAGGCCCCGGTGGGGGATGTTGCAAATGGTATATATATACTGTATGTGTGTATATATGGTGTATGTGTATATACTTTATGTGTATATATGCTGTACGTCTGTATATGGCACTATGTGTTCATGTGTTGTGTATATGCTCTATGTGTATATAGGGTATGGTGTGTATATGTGATGTGTATATGCTCTATATGTGTGTAAGAGTGTATGAATGTGTGTGTATGAATGATGAATGAAGAGCTCTACGTTTACACATATAGGTATGTAAATGAGTGTTATATGTATATTTTTAAGCGGGAAGTGGGGCCCAATTGAGAAGTCTGCTATGGGGCCCTGCCTCTCCAAGTTACACCGCCGATTATTATCTATCTTATAATAGGAAAATGCTTCTTTCTCCACTTATCTAGCTCTTCTCCTGCTACCCCACCTGATTTACTTTGAATCTTTCTCCTTGGACTCGGGACTTTCAGCTCACTCTATGGAGAGGTGAGGGGGAAAGACTCCATAGTAAGAGTATCTTCACATGACTAGTCCAATTCTTTTGTTTTACCAGTAGTGCAGTTACAAAACCACTAAAATGCAATGGCAATAGTATCATGACATCAGAGGCAGGGGTAGTAGCCATAGTACCTGACATGGGGCCTGCAGTGTCAAGGAGGCCCCCGCATATGTGGTATTGTTTGTGTGTGAGGTGTGTATATACATGTCTATATATGGTGTTGTATGTATGTGTGTAATTGCTGTGTGTGTATATATGTGATGTGTATATGTTGTAGGTCTACATATATGATGCATTGGTGTATGTGGTACTGAATGTATGTGTGTACATGCTGTATGTATGTATATATGATGTGTATATACTGTGTGTGATAACTCACATGCGTGAGTATACAAATGTGTACATTTATAAGAAGTCTGCTGCGGGGCCCTGCCTCGTCCTAGTTACACCCCTACAGAGAGGACTTTTTTTGCCAAGAAGTGGCACTCCATGGACCCACTGGACAAAAATTTGGCATTTTCTTTCTTATAACATGAACACATCATTATTTTTCACACTGTAATTTTTTTTACACAAGGGCAGCACAAGCCGCAGTATGGGACACGTTAGAAGATTTCCCTGGTGTATATGGCAGAACACAAATGGAAGATGTTATATTAACAAGCCCTAATAACAATTACACCATGAATCGGGGATAAGTGTCCGACCGCTAAGAGTCCTTGCTCTTAAAGTAATGATCCCTTTACTGCTCTGCGTTGCGGTGTCCTGGGCTTTGTTCTGGGAAGAGATGATAGATCCATGTAGTAAATAACCTATCACCTTCCCTCGGGGGCCGCGCTTCTCAGCAGTTCTGGATTTTGTTCAAATTCCAGTCTGTTTTTAGCATAATAATTGGAAAGAAACATAATGGAGCAGTAAACTGTACTGCAAAGTGTGGGGCTAAAGGGTCTCCGGTGGCTTCAAGTGATGCTGCTATGAAAGGAGGGTGGTGATGGGTCCGTACAATATTCCCACCAAGATGAAGATTTATGTTAATCACAAAAAAAAAAAAAAAAAAAAAAAAAAAAAAAAAAAAAAATTATATTATATATATATCAGTCATAAATCTTAATATTATTTATACTTATTTATAAGTAGGGGCCAGAAGAAGGTTTGGGGCCCGTGTGTGAAAACTCCTGCCCTACGCTTGTATTAATATAATATTAACACAAAGGAAAATGAAAAAGTTTACTATTGTCCACATAGGACCACCGTAAGGTCTTATTAAAAGAGTTTCAGGAAAACCTTTGGAGGGCAAAGAAGGGCCTCACGATTTGGAATCCGCGTGGGTAAGTTCAGTCTTTGTTACCTTAGACAAGCAAGAACTTCTAGGGGCTTACGGGACCTGCTTTGCCAAATCTGTGGTTTTGTCAGATGATGCAGCATCACCTCATGGTGTAACAATTGTCTATGGAGGCCATGGAGTGCCCAAAGCAGGTCCTGTCACCCCCCAGCACCTTAGTTGTCACATTTCAGAAGTACTGGTGTGGTATAATTAGGGAAAACCTCAATTTAAAATGTGACCCTTAGAGGTACCCTACTTCTGATTGATAGCCCTAGCCAGCCAGAAGGCCAGGGCCTGGTGGTACAACGACCTCTTGAGTTTTGGAGAATTGATTATGAAAGGAGGATCTGAGAAAGTAGGACTAGTCCTTGATATAATATATATATGGCTTCGGAGTAGGAACCGATTAAGACCTCCATGGGACCTGCGCTGTATGAATATTATAGCCCCTACAAGTCTGGAATCACTTCCTACATCTGGTCCTAGAATCTGCTTCCTGGGCAATGGAGGATGTGTCCCTTCTGCCTGGTTTCAATCTGTGGTTCCTTTAGTGGACATTCAGAGGTCCTGAAATAGCTCTTGTGCACATCTGTATTGAGAGCAGGGAACAGATGTACAAGGATAACATGGGTGAAGGTCCTTCTCAGTATAAAATTTGGTGGTTGGTTTGGATGACCACGGGCCCCCCAGAAGGTTTGGGCCCCGGGGCTACCACCCAAACTGCCTATTGCTTTGAGTTGGAATCTTTATTTTTGGTCAATCAAATGGGAAGTGTAGACATGGTACAGTCATCATAGTAATGTAGTACTATGAATGGACCAATTGTATTGTACCAGCTCAGGCAAACATCTGCCCATAACTATAACCACCAGTAGAGTAATGAAGGCGACATTGAGTCGCAAAGCCGTAACTCTGCACCGGGCCCTCAGCTATAATATAGTGTTTATAGAACTGGAAAGAGACACCTTACAGGACCTGTAAGGGTCCCGAGCGCCGGTCCTAAGGCCATACCCAAGGATCAGTACACTATAACTAATATGTATTTTCCTTACCTGCCACAAGGGGTCCTTCTCCTCCGGAAAGATCTGGAAATACTTGTGCGCCAGCTGTACAGGCGGCAGCGTCTGCAGTTTTAGGTTCGTCCAGGTGTTCAGAAACTGCACCAAGTGCTTGAATGTGTACAGTCCCAGGCGATCATTGCCGTAGTTAGACAAGTGGGTCATAAAAATGCTGATCTGAAAGAGACATCACACAGCGGCGGGTCAGGAAAGACGAACAAACAGACTCCACATAAAAGATCAGACAGATGTTTTTCATGCAAACAAAATCTCCTGATTAGAAGGATCCTCCCAAAATTCTTGTAACTAACATCGGGTGTATCCAATCTATGGCCAGGGATGACCGCCAGCCCTTGCATCGTACTTGTATCTAAGCAATGATGTAGCATCGTCGGAAGGAGTCATTACTGGGCAGCAGCATTTGGCAAGTCGATTCAGTCTTGTGGGTTTTAAGCCAATGTATAATTTAAAGGGGTTTTACTAAATTTTATTGTTATTCCGTACCCACAGCATAGGAGATAATTTAAATCGGTGGGGGTCCCCCTGCTAGGACCCCCACGATTATGAGAACCCGCCCTATTTGAATGAAGCAGCACATGTAAGTTATGGAAGTTTTGAAAATTGCTGAGCACAGCGCTCCATTATCTCCATACCCCATAGACAGTAAATAGGAGGGTCAAAGCAACACTCACATAGTACTGAATCAAGTGGCAAGACACATGCTTGACCCGCTGGTCCACCAATTAGTAAAAATGGGACCCCTATGTGACTCCCACGAATCAGCTGGTCATTAACCATTGCAACCACTAGGGGGCAGGCTAGTATACAGCTGTACCTAATGAGCTGGATAATATCTGTAGGCAATTGGTAGCTCTGGGTTTTAGGCAAAAACAAAATAGCAGATGAAGGTTTGAGTGCTCTTTAGTGTACAGAAATCTCAGTCTGTTCACCGATATGAACTATTCCAATTTTGATCTGAATACTGTTTTCCATGCAGGGCTGTGGAGTGGGAGTCTGAATAAAATGGACCGACTCTGACTCCATATATTAATAAATATAATAATATATAATAAATTGTTACAATTCGTTCACTGCAGTATGTACCGAATATTATTTTCATCAGAGTTGTGGGAAATTGTGGAATGTAGATCTAAGGATGTAGGCTCTTAGTTGAGATGAATGTGAATGCACTTTTTGCACACGCTCAGTAGTGAAGCTCCTCCTACAGATCAGAAGGGAAGGAATGTCTGCACGTATCTTAGAACTTCCAGAGTGATCAGGAATACTAGATTAAGGAAGGATTGTCCAGTGTATGTTCTCTCTGTATACTACTTTATGTTTTAGATTGAGTTCATGTTTGTAGAGGTTTGCTGCTCTTATGGATTCTATGCACTATACATAGACTATGGAGGGGAAGACTATTTTCTAACATCTCAAATTCATAAATACAGAAACGTGCTCATGAAAAAGTACTAGAGGTATAGAAGCCTTCAGGCTATCTACCACTGCAAGACTATGCAGCAATATGATGATGTGAGCTGTTCCCAGAGAAAAGCCCGATATTGAAAGTTCAACCGTTCCCCATGATTGTTCATATGTATCCGAAAGTTCAACACTTGTTCATAAGGATGTATCCGGAAATTGTTAGAGATGCTGCCCGTGTGGTTACTGCATTAACACCAACCCAAGTCAGTGTTAGAGAGCCCGTTCTCCAGCATTAAAATGATTAGGTCGGACTTGAGATCATCTATAAAGGAGGATCTGCTAGAGGCGATAATGTTTCTAAGAACAAATTCATAAAACTCACTAAACAAATATTATTCAGTACAATTTTGTTGAAAACTTTTTTTCCCCCTACATTATGTTTTGCATAATTACAAGTTATTAAAGTTATAGTTCTAACTTTGTATTCCAATAAATATTTTTTATGTCCTATCTAAATAACTTGGTTGTTGTATCATAATGGTAATAACAAGACTGATTATTACTCTAAACTTATCACTTAGAGGGGTTTTCCCCTAACTTGCTGATGGGTGGGGGTCTCAGGATAGGGCCTAACTTATGATAGTGGGAAAAACCTCTTTAAACATGTCCCACGTATATGGGAGTTGGATTTGGAGAAATTGAAGAGGCTTTATATGACTTCGCAGCCCTGTTTCCGTGAGAGTAGAGGTTTAATTTTTGCTTAATTGCAGCAGAATTTTTCTTTTACCACATTCCAGACCTTTAAGGACATCTACCAACTTGATGACAGACTGTATGCAAATGAGCCTGAGGGGCTCGAGGCTCCATTAACACCTATGGAACCTGGAGCCCCTCGGGCTCATTTGCATACAGTCCTTTATCCTGGTGGTAGATGTCCTTTATTGCATTTCAGCAAACAACACTAAAAGGGGTTAAAAGAGCAAGAAACCAAGCAAACGGAGATTCAAAGGGTTGGCGTTATGCATAGGGAATCCCTGAAATTATTTTGAAGGGGATACATGGTAACACAATCCCTGGAGATATTGGGGGACATTTACATAAAGTGTCGGTGGCTGCATTGGCTTTGTTACCGACCTGCTCTCGGAAAGAAGACACACATTTAATATTGTAGAGCTGTGCAGAGACATTTCTGTCCCAGAGACCATTTTCTGTCCCTTGGACCAAAATCTGTCCCGAGCACCAGAAATATGTCCAACAGTCCCTGCTAGACCAGTTTTCTTTTGGTCTACTTTCCGCCAGTTTACAGCGCCCAAAAATGGCTGTGACACATATTAATTCTGTCTGAGTTTCCACTCCGCCAAAGCCACGCCCCTTTTCGGAGAAGAGTCGGAGCAGATGGAAAAAGTCATTTTTTCTGTCCCCGACAGCTAATAAATAGGTAGGAGAGCAGAAAATGCGGTGAGAGCGCCACAAAACTGGCGGAAACACCATAGTAAATGTCCCCCATTGTTTTTTTACTTGATATGTTCACGAAAGGGTTAATGTGTTTCTGTCAGAGTTGAATTTTGCCGCTCTTTTTTGTGTGATGTTTATTGCAATTCTCCTCATGAAATTAATGCCACCTGATTGGTGGTTAGGCAAGATCAGCTGTGATTGGTAATCAGCTGGGTCAATGGAATTCCTGTCTCCAGGTGAAATATAGTAGGCGGTCAGCTGATTGGCAGCTGGCTGCCCTTAGGGTGCTGTCACACGTCGCGTTTACCGCATGCGTTTAAAAACGCATTGCAATAGCTGGAGAGTGATTTGCCTAATTAAACAGCTGCTAACACCTGTGTTTACAAAACACAACCGTTAACGCATTGTTAACGCATGCGTTAACACCGCGGTTAACGCATGCGGTTGTTAACGCATTGTTAACGCATGCGTTAACATCGCGGTTAACGCATGCGTTTTGTAAACACAAGTGTTAAGAGGTGTTTAATTAGGCAAATCACTCTCCAGCTATTCCAATGCGTTTTTTAACGCATGCGGTAAACGCGACGTGTGACCGCACCCTTACTTATGAATATAAGGAGCTGTCACCTGGGTTTCTGGGCCAGTTCTTCAAGACCTTCAGAGAGCAGCGGCCCGTCCAGCCCGCCCTTAATTGATTCACTTAATCTTGTCGCGATTGTTTGTAAGTGGGGGTTTGGTGTCCCAGCTCATGCCGGGGAGACTCAGTTTAATATATATTTATTATGTGATTGAATGTTTTAATGTAACAGTTTTTAATTATTTAATATTCATTATTATTATTTTAATGTTGGAAATTATTTATTAATATTTATTCTTGGTTACCCAATAATAAAACATCGCGGCCATTTTTCTCCATTAAAAACATTGTCTTGTGTCTTTTATTTATGCTATTTTTATATAAAGTTAATGAAATATGGGATTTGTGTTACCATGCAAATGTACCTCTAAAGTGGCACTCTCTCGTCTTAAATGCTGCCAAGTCTTTAGTACAAGGGGCCAAATTTTGAGCGGGAGCAACCCAATAATACAGCGGGGGAACTCATTACTCACTATAATAAATTCCTTGCAGGTTTGCCGTCAGAAGTTCATATAAAATATTGTCTGCTGTAAGGCAATTATTTCTGTGCCATAGGGCAATGCCAGGGAGTTGCACTTCCAGTATATATATATAACAATGCAGTAAGGACGTCATATGTGTCCTGTATTTCTGTAATTGGTCTCACGTACCAGGCAGCTCTAGAAACGAAATGGGTCACATTCAATTCCCCGCTCGCAGCGGCGTGGGGACTAGATGATGGGTTTGCAGCCTTGAGCTTCTGTAGGGCTCTTGCAATTTTTATGCTTCAAAGTAAAGAGTGCCAAATGAGATTACATTATAGAAGTCGTCTGTACTGCAGCGTGATAGCACATATGGCACATTACTGGGAATCTCTATGGAGACGCCATCCAAGGAAATGTCTCCCGCAGCTGGGAGGGGAAGAGAGCACTGGATAAAGACTTGAGGTGGTTACTAGTAGCTATGTACTGGGTCACCCAAAAACACCTTGGCCGAGTTTTTACACTTTATCACCTCCCCATTCCCGAGGCTTAAAGGGATTTATCCTCAAGATAAGGGATCAATATCACATTGTAACACCCTTTCCAATACACAGGCAAGGGGTGCTGCTTCCGATATATTTCACACTTCTGTTCCTTACCTCCGATAAAAAAAAAACAGAGGTTTAACGGAGCAGTATTTTTTCTCAGTTTGAAAAAAAATGCATGGATAACGCATATCTTCCAAACGGACCCCAGAGGATGACATCAAATGTACATTGATGTCAATGGGATTTTTAATTGATTCATTAAACCTCTCTTAAATCTCCTTCCTACATTTGGCCAGAAGATTTTGGAAGTCACCAAAGAACTTTACTTTCTTTAGAACGAAACGGTGACAGCCCTGAAACTTCTGTCCAGGCAGACAACTGAAGAGAACTGTGGTAAAAACCATCTCTGTGGTAAAAAACCATCTCTGTGGTAAAAAACCATAAAAACCATCTCTGTGGTAAAAACATCTCTGTGGTAAAAACATCTCTGTGGTAAAAACATCTCTGTGGTAAAAACATCTCTGTGGTAAAAACATCTCTGTGGTAAAAACATCTCTGTGGATCAGACAGCTGGAACCCACTTTGATCATGGAAACAGACCCCCCACGTATCACGAGAATGGGGGTCCTCTTCTCAGTAAAAAATGGAAGAGCAGGTCAGGCATGCGTCTTGCTGCACCATTCAATAGTATGGGAGCACCTGAAATTGCTGAGCAAGCATCTCTAGTGCTACCATTATATATCTATGAGAACACGTAACAATCCCCTTTAAGTAAAAACGTATAAGTAACTATAATGTTTTATCAAGGTCTTTGCTCAGTGACATTACTCCTGGTGGCCTTGTCCCCAGCATCTAATAAACACCTAATAGGAAACCGAGCTTTGGCTCTGGTTATCTACCAGCAATGAATCTGTAAATGTTGGAGCGGAGGTTATCACTACCCTGCAATGTATACGATCCAGGAAGAAGCCTGGGAAACAATTACTCCTTCATCAAATATTGATAGAGCATTTAATGGCTTTTTATAGTTTACGACAGCCGGGCAGTTTATCGATCTGATTGACTGGAACAGGCTCTGCGCAAGCACCTGGGATCCGCATCTGGGACATTGCAGCCTCATCTATTCCGCTATATATCTGAGCTTCTACACAAAGCCTCTGTAAAAGGGGTCGGGCTGCGGCACTAGATCACACGCCGGACACAAATAGCTACACGGGGACAGGGATGAACAGTACAAATGATGTCACGAGGGGATATGAACGCACACCGAAGATAAACAACACAGCTGGCGGCGGCGGCCCACACCCACAGACATCATTTTTCTTTCTTAGGAACTCACAGGGTTTAGCAACACGGTGAGGAAAAGTTCGCCTCCATTAATGATCTTATCCAGTTCCACAGGTCCCCCAGGATATTCATTATAGAATATGGTGTGAGTGAAGAGGCCGCAGGTTTGGCGGGGTAGCACCTGTGGTAAAGAAAGCAAATTTGTGAAAAATAGACCCATTCCTTCAATCCTTAATTTCCTAATTTACATTGATTATACAGGCAGTCCCCGGGTTACATACAAGATAGGGTCTGTAGGTTTGTTCTTAAGTTGAATTATCATTGTAATCCCAGCCAGAATTTTTTTGGGGTGTATGTGACAATTGGGTTTTAAAACTGTTGGGTTGTCATAAGAATCAATATTAACACTAAAGCTTCATTACAGACACCTGTGATAACTGTTATAGCTGTTTATTGTAGCCTGGGACTAAAGTACAATAAATTACCAATATCCAGAGGTCCGTTTGTAACTAGGGGTCGTATGTAAGTCGAGTGTTCTTAAGTAGGGGACCGCCTGTATACACAATTGATTTATATGTACCCCAAAAGAAAGTCATTTCCTTCCTTGCCAAACGAAGTCCCACCCTCTAAGCCAAGTCCTCCTTAGACAATATTATCATAAACTCTGAGATTTATTACAAGCAATGTAGGAATTGACTTATACACAATTTTTATTAACACTCCCAAAGTCATATAATGCATGAAATGCAAAAGATTTATTAATATTCCCTTGCCCCTTCAAAGGTAGGATGTCTTATCCTTAGAAAATGAATCCATCTACAGTTGGCTGTTGTGGGGTTTAATGTCCTTGTCAAAAATGTTCTGGGGGCTTGGTTGGCTAAGGAAGGGCCTGTGATGCATAGAGTTTCTTCTCCATAAGGAGACCCCCAGAGCTAGCATAGAGATTTTACTATACCAAACAATGACCCCTGCTTTTTGTATGGCTGTAGATACCGATGTAGAATAGAAGTAGTAGAAGGACGAACCATAATGCCACCATGGATGAATCCTCTTCGGAAACGTGCAGGTTTCAGGTGTGGATATTCCTCAGTACTTGTAACTTTTATTCCCCAAATTTGCTTCCAGGCTTCATACAGTTGTACATGTATGGGGTACACGCCAGAGTGATGAGGGGCCACAGCATACCCCATATCAGTAGGAATCCCATGCTCCTAAGATACAAACATGGTCATACACTTTAATCAGATTTGCAAGCTACATGCAACGCTGCGTAATCTGTGTGCGCCATATAAATAAAGAATTATTATTACTATTTTTAAGATCTACACTTCCCGTGCCAGCGTACCAAATTATACACAGAAAAAAGAGCACTAAATGGGGCGCTATAAACAATCCAAAGAAACAAAAGTGGTGTCCGAGGTCAGTAGGAACATGCTAGAGCACAATCCTCCCGACTCCCGAGAACCTCTTGTAGACAAAGAGAAAGGTAACGGCAACAGGGATGTAGAAATTACAAGGAATGTCCAAAATTGTTGAACAAGAACAAGTTACTCTACTTTCACACTTACCACAGCAAACTTCCGATTCAGTGCCATCTGCTCTGCCAGTACCGACTGATTGTGGAAAAGATGAGGCTGCATGTGACTCCACATGTGAGGGAACCACCAGAACTGCTTCACGTAAGATAGCAAGAGGTCATCTCCTTCATCTTCTGCGTCCGTACCTAGGAGGAAGAACCACAGTAGATTGGAAAAAGCCTATGAAATCCACATTATTACAGTATATCCTTCAAACTTACACCAAATGCACTGTAATTATTTCTTTAAAGGGTCAGATAGATAGGCCAAGCATGAAGGTCATAGAACATGATTTATAATGTGTCCTGGACCTTATTAGAATTACGGTAGTCATACTTAAATGATGAGGTTTGAGTGATGATGGAGGTGGTATGGCCAAAACACAACAATTTATGACAGTCTGGACCATGACTCTACAGTCAGCAGAAGGAATTAAATTCTTCATCTGAAGATGTATGGTTTTCACACCAATATTTTACAGAAAAATAAGGGTTGAATGTCCATTTGCTCTCAATGAACATTACCCATTTGGGTAGACTTAGGACAACCATTCATTACAAGGACGACCATCCAGTGATCATTAGTTGAGAAGCAGCATACAAGGCTTTCGGCATTGCATGCCGTCCCTTATCGGTTCATTTACAAAACGTTAGTATTACATGAAGGCTGGAGTCTGCCAGAACATTGGACAATCCTGTACAATGGGTCTCCATCATGGATCATTGTGGGGTTCTCAAGGAGCAGACTCCCATGGACTGAAGTTACATGTTCTAATAGGGCATAAAAACAATGATGTTCTGTATGGAACAACCCACCTTATAAATGGAATGATTGTATGTAGCTCGTTCATCTCACTCACCAGTATGAAAGAACTTTCCAGAAAAGCCTAGGTTAAATGTAAAATTGGGAATATGCTCTCTCAACTCGTTTTGGGTGTCATAAAGGGCCTAGAATAAAATCAGTAAAATCAATACTTGACACTGAATAAAGTGAATAAACAACTACAAGACCAAATAGTCCATGAGAAGGGATTTAACAACTCCTACCTTCACATCTTCAACTTTCATGCGAGTTCCTTCCTTGCCAACAAATATGTCATCGATGTCGACGAGAACATAGCGGTTTAGTGGAAGAGACAACCTCTTTCCAGTCAAGAATGACACAGAGTCCACAAATATTAACTTATGGAGCCAAAAGTTTAAGTTGTTACCAAAAAGGACCCTTTGGATACCATCATGTAGCCCCAGATCCTGTACCACAGTTGTATGTAAGGCTGCGTCCACGCTCAGATGAGGTATGGTCTCAGCTGACTTAGTCTTGGCCAGAAGAATCGGTTCATAGGTGGAATGATTGGACTGGAAAACTGTCCAGTCTTCTCCTGGTAGTTCTCCCTTCTCCACCTGGTTAGGCTTGGTTATGTACAAGAGAGGAGACTTGGGGTTGATACTGCAGTCTTTCAGGCCTAGATTGGAGTGAAGATATAGGGGGAATCCTTTAAGTTGAGCGCTCAGTAGACTGTTTTCATTGGCCTGCAGTGGAAAGAAAGAAATTTATGTCTAATAGAGTCATGACCACAGCTATTTTTTGGCAGAAGATGATTAAATAATGCCTGGTCAGCGCGCCAAGAAGCGGGAATAAGGCTCACTTTGTAGTATAAGCATACACTATACATCAAGAATGTAATTCTATTCATGCACAAAATCCTTCATGCCCCATCCATCTCTTCCCGAGCCGAGTCATATTCCATTTATTTCCACAGTTTAACACGGTTTCTGTTTGCACCGGAGACATCAGTAACGCACAAGTACACAGCTTTGCTTACCCAGGAGAAGAAATATTCACACCTGCTACAAGCCACATATCTGGGCTCAGGTGACAACAAAAGAGTAATTTGCTAAATGTCTCAGCTTTCAGCTACTAGAAGCAAAATTACAGATTAATTTTATCACTTTTCCTCGGTAAACATCACACATATGAGGAAACACTTGCGTGCCATCAACAACACTTCCAAGTTGTAATACAGTAAGTCTATTGTGTTGATCGACAAAAAACAAAAAAAGTTTTCCACTCTGAAAGTAGAAGAAGTACAATATGCAAACTCAATGGATTTGGGTTTTCTTTAAACTTTGGTTTAAAGAGGACACATCACAAAATCCAAAACACCAAACGGCAAACCTCAAAGTAAAATGTAAATCAAGAAACCCCTTCTTTCTCTGCCTAAGCTATGTCCATCCCAGAGGATCCATGACAAGTAACAGCAAAATAGGTCATACAAACTGGCCAGATAATAGAGATGTATAGATGCCTCAATTCTCACTGCTGCATGGTGCCCAACAGGTGCCAGGCTGAGCCCAATACTTTGTAAGAATTTTTCTAGAGTCCCTTTTTTCAGAAAGACCGGACACCAAATGAAATCTATACAAGAGTCATCCCACTTATACTCCAACATCTTCTTTCGACGTGTTGCCAATGTAAGATACCTACTGGTACAAGAAGTGTCTGCAAGCTACTTCCTGCCACCAGAAAGCTGGTCATGAACAAAAGATTAGTGTCGTCTGGAATGCAGCCTTTCAATCAGAATGTCAGATTACTCACATGAGGTAACAATGCTATAAATAAACCGGCAGACTGGGTAGGTCCAAAAGAAATATAAACCAAAACAGAGTTGGCTTGAAAGAAGGGCACTCGATCAGGCGTATAATCACGCCACACAACAATATCTCCTATGATGGCCGGCACAGTAGTGTGCTGTTGGCCAATGCATAAAATCTAGGCAGCACAGAGTTTAGGTTCATCCCTGCCCGGGACCCCCACTGATTATGAGAACTGAACCCCCACCAATGCGCACAATTTAGGTCCTGTTCTCACTAGTTGATGGAGCGGTAGGTTGAACATGTGTCCTGCCACTCATAGCAGTCCTAACAGTCATCTTATGATAACTTAAGTAAGTGGTACAACCTCTTTAAATGTATGGACACCTGTCATTAGGATTCAAGACAATTAGGAGGCCATTAGGATTCAGGACCATGCTTGTCCTGCCACTCCACTCATTAGTGAGAACGGGAATCACTATTTTCCAGTTTGCTTGGAGTCCAGTGCTCAAGGAGATGCCGGACTGTATCATAGTAAGGGGAGGCCGGCATGAAAGTGCCTGTTTGGAGGGAGCGCTGCGATGGGGTGGGAGAAGCAGGAGTTGCCAAGGCAAGTGGGTTTTCTGTTGCCTCCTTCAGGGGTCATTAGCTATTTTGTAAGGAGCAGGGGAAAGTGCCCCGCCCACCTTTGGTAATGATTTCGGGATGGGGATCCTGTTGTTCTGTCATGGCAGCTGGTGGAGGGATTGGTGTTATGGTTTAGCCATCTTACCCCTGAGGAAGTCACCAGTCAGGTGACGATACGCGTGGGGTCTGCTCCACATCCCTCCCCGTCTGACTTGGTCTGCCTGCGGCACTGGCTTTCACCTGCATTCAGATAGGTATCGCACATGCATTGCTCCTTCCAGTGGCATTGCATTTCTTCACAGGCAGCCTTGTTCTGGTCACCAGGTCTTTTGTCTACCCAGTTTCATTTAGTTATTTATTTTTCATTTGAAATTATATTGGACCGAACTCAACAGTGCCTTTGTCATGATCAGAAGGAGTCTCAGCAGTCAGACCACCAACAGTCAGCTTGTTATAACTTAAATAGTTGGCACAGCCCCTTTAAACATGTGGGCACCTGTCATTAGACTTAGGAGAATTACCTGATAGCAATCGGTCACCTAGAATGGTGACAGGATCACACCGGCATCTTTCTAGGATTTGGGGAAATTTTGCAATCTTTGATCGCTGTATTGAAATTATCTTTTGGGTAGTCATGGGGGTGGAAAGGTATCGCACTAGGATATCCCTTCCTGAATTGGTTGAAAACCCATAATCCTTACAAGTCACCTGCTGATACAGTAATATAAGATGTACAATTCCTTTGGGATATTATTCAACTAAGAGTGGACATCCTAACTTGTCTCTTCTCTGATCCTATGACTTATGACTTAAGTGCTTGGTATACACCGTTTCAAGATCTTTCTCTGCATAACACCAAATCCCTCAAAATATAGAAGGATTATTGGCTTCCTGACATGTCCTAAATACCATATTGGTGGAGGTTTAAATGTATTCTCTCAAACTTGTTTGATCTTCTAATAATCTGAATACATTGGAAGATTGGGGGGCGGTATTAGGGAAACATAGGCTTCCAACTCCTCTATCATCCTGGTAGAATTGCTTTAGAAGAAAAACTATGCCAACACATGAGAGGATATATGAGCAGAAGAGGCAGAAAACAAAAAATAAACAACTTCTATGATTATAGTAATTTTACTCTTCACATAAAGAGGTAGCATGGGGGGGACAGGGGGGTGTAGAGTCATGCAGAACAAAGCAGCATATTATGTCATATAGAATATAGAAAAAAGAGGGGATATAATCTGTTTATTTTTCCATTCAGCCGAGCGAAATACGCCGGATTACTTAGGAAAAGTTATGTAAACAGGTGGCCCTACATAAGTCCGACTGCTAGAGTACGGATCTTGTTACATGATGTAGGAAGGCCTTCTGTTGGGCGTCACATGGATATACTGATGCACAGCTCTCCTGAGCTTGGATTTGGAAGATTACCCATGAGGCCCACTTCCACGATGTCTACTATTAATGGTCTGTAGTCACAGTTGGTATTAATTGTGTCTTCAGGGCCATGTCTGGAATACAGACCATTATCCATTAGGGAAATTGCTACTTCTACATGAGGTCACAGACTTAAGGACTTACAGACGGACCCCTCTGTCCACTGTGACCACCGGTGAATCTCTCTTGATGCTTTACTTTAGCTGCAATGATCAGCTGTGAGGTGAAGCTTTATTGATAATCTTTGTTCCCATGGCAGCACAAAATTTTGGAAATCCAATTGTCACAGGAACATCTCAAACACCTTGCCCCAACTCAGGGTGAGCTGGTGCTGGAGCATATCTTCATTATTTTCTGAGACCGATGTATGGCTTGTGAAACAGTTTTATTCATTAGATTTAAACCCCCTTTGGCGCACCATGTGTGCGACCGTGTGTGCGCCTGAATAGGAAGTGCCGGAGAGCCAGCCGTGCAAGTTTGCACAGGTGCGAGTGTGCCCGAGAGCTCGGTGACATCACCGGCTCTCTGGCACTTCATTCCTATTCAGGCGCACGCACGGTCGCACGCATGGTGCGCCGAAGGGGGGTTTAAATCTAATGAATAAAACAGTTTTACAAGCCATACATCGGTCTCAGAAAATAATGAAGATATGCTCCGGCACCAGCTCACCCTGAGCTGGTGCAAGGTATTTGAGAGTTATAACTACCATTTTAAAGTGGTAGGTTTCCTTTAAGTGCAAACCAAAAGAACCTATAATGTATGTAACCCTGGTTTTTTGGTCCGTAGTACCTTTCTACCACTTCTAAGCAATGGGCTGAGCCTTCTTCTTCAGGTTCTGTTGAGCTTTTAGATCCAGGATCTATGCATTGGACTGCCACCCTGAATAGGTCATCAGTAGTCAAAATGGACATACAAAAAATGGATAAACAAGTGTAAATTACACCGTTATAATGATATGTCATTCAGGGGCTACACTCTGTCAGAGAGAACGAATAAATGAGGTTCTAGAAGAATCCAGAGTATCTCATATGTCCCAACAATGACAAGTTCTGTGAGGAACACATTCCTGGTGTGGATTTCACAAAGGGATACAAGAAGTGCTCCACATTTCTCAGATACCTCATGGTGACAACATATTGTTGAATCCAGGGTCATATAAGTCCCTGGAACTAGGTTCTTAATACATCTTAATTTTTTGGTGTTCCCCTGCTAGTCACATCAATGTAAATTGTGTCACATGACTTTAGCCTCACAATGATCCTGCATCGGCTGATTTTCCCCCTCAAGTCTATAGTAACTTGTGGATTCTAGGTTCTCTTCATTATGATCATTGGACTGATCAGTGATGGAAAAAAATCCTACAAAAAACTGGCTTGAATAAGTTGTATTTGTGTAAAGGAGCCCCAGAAATATTAGGTTGGCTCATGGAGGACATTGGTAGCATACAGAGAAGACCAGTTTTGGCAGGAGACATAACCCAAGTTACTGGTTGCCTCAGCAGATGAGCAGAACCTGAAGAAGAATGAACAATATTATACTAGTCAACATCAGGCATATATTCCAGTGCTGTGCTGCCACCATCTACCATGAAATTACCTTTTTAATTTATTACAAATACTTTTTTAGGTCAAAACAGTTAGCCATGGCAATGTTGTGATGCAGGTGTCAAAAGTCCCTAATTTCCAAGGATATAGATATATATATATATTAGGGAACATTGTCTGCAGAAGCCTCTTATGTATCGGGACGGGAGGCTGCGCAGCGTTTATTCTACGCCATGGCATGGCCTGGTGTAGAAAAGAACGCAGCCGGCGACTTTTCACATATGAAATGTCTCCGGCGGCAGCGAGTGCATTGGTGCAGGGTCAGCAACGCCCCGCGCCGGCCCATTCCCGGCCAGCCATGACCTTCAAAAAATGTTTGGGGTAAAAGGGAACACCAACTTTTAGAAGTTGGAGAGTATCAACAAGCCAACCCCAATAAACTTATCGCATACAAAAGCCAAACGTTGCCAATCTTGTGCTATGTATATATCACTCTCACTAGGTCTGAAGGAGGAGGACATGGTGGCCTTTGTGGTTAGTACCCAACTTAAAGATCAAAAGACGGTCACTTGACCATTGATTAGCTTATACATTTTCCTTGCTCCCAATAAATAACCTAATGACCCTTTAATCTCATATCCAAAAAGAAATTTACCATACTTCTCACACATGTCATAAAACCTGTCGTCATGTCGAGAACATAAAGAAGTTTACGGCATTTTCATATAAATATTGCCTCAGTCTGCAATGACACAACAAAAAACTCCTGTTACAAAACATTCTAGTGCAGGAGGTCTCAGCTGCCGGGTGTGGTGGTCCGCACAATGCTAATGGATTCCAAACCTAGCTTTGGGTATGAATGGAGAGCAATGTAGGACACCACCCAAGGTCAATACACTTACATAATGCAAAGAGTAAAATAAATATGAAACGGTGGTAATAACTGGTCAACTGTGCATCAAAGTATTACATTAAACCAAGTACAGATATAATAAATAACATAAAAATGTAATGTCTGTAAAACTCAATCCATTTAGGATTAAATAGAACTTAATGGCCTAGTGTTATATAGGGGATCAGGAGAGGAAGGGAAACTTAATGAATGGGGTTGTCCAGCAAGACCCTCGACCCTAGAACAATGTCCCTTTTACAGCTTTGTCAGAGGATTAAGGCCACTCCACTGGACAAAATAAGTTGTGTCTTGGGGACTGAGAAGGAAAAAAGAACGAATGAGTTGACCTCAAAAGAAACACATCAAGTCTTTGAGAAACCAGATAAGACTGAGGAATTTCAGGGCATTAGTCCTACAACTAATAGACATAGAGAATTAGAATAAATATTCCTTGTTCTAACACAAGATGCATTTTAAAACATGTTCCGCAGGGAACAGATCTTAGAAAGCATAGATCTAGAAGCATAAAAGATTTATGACCATCTTACCTTGAAGAAGCCAATGATGCCCACACCATATTCCACACAGTACTTGTCCAGTAACTCTCGGTTCCATGCATCCAGGTTAACATATTTTAGGATATTTTCATACACAATTAGTGCAAATCGCCCCCTATCTTTGTCGGTAAGTGTAGGCATATCCCCTTTGCCTGGAGCTATCTCGGTCCGATACTTGAAGCGGCTTGACTCCAATATAGCCACTATTTCCTGCCCGAGTTGAGAGTACAGGCTTTCCACAAAAACTAGCACCAGTGGATCAGTTCTAGAAGTGTCCACTGGTCTGTGTTTGACCGGGAGTAAACGTGAAGGGCTAATCTTGGGCTCATCACAGTCCAAGGATTGCGGATCATTGCCTGAAGGTTCCAGTCCCCTTTTCCATCCATAGAGATAATAGGCTGAGATGAAGACACTCAGAAGACAAAAGGCAAACAGAAGTAAGAGAACTAGTTGTGGGCTTACTGGCCTCCCAAACCTCCGTAACTTGAGGAACAAGCTCATGGTCCTTGTACCTTCCAAGGAGGAGCGTCACAAGCGCTCACTAACACAAGCCCACACACCTTGGTTATGTAGAAAGTACCCTTAACTCATCCTGTTCATGTCACCATTGCATGTCCATCGGAAGTCCAACCCTAGAATGAATCGGGTATGTACGGCTAGATCACAGGATTCTCCGGCGGTATTGGAGAGATGATGTGCCAGAGGAAGGCTTTGGTGTAACTCGCTGTCATTCATTATTTGTGGAATCACTATTGCAATGCTGTAGGATATTGATGGAATTCATTGGCTGTAAGAGAAAACATCAAAGTCATCAACATCAAAAGTTGGGTCCAACAACTTCTCAAAAGTTCAGTCAAGTAATAACTTTTGCGGTAGATCAAATAGTACAAGCAGTAGCATGGGAATCTTGAAAGACACGCAATCGGCTCATATCTCTTCTCACGCACAAGAAAACGGTTGCAACGCTCAAGATCAGAAAATCCTTAGATATTAAAAAAAAAAAAAAAAAAAAAAACACTGGGAACCAGAGAAAAAATAAACACACAGTATTAAAAAGCTTATATTACTATTCGGACAAAGAGATAAGGCCTGAAGTAGAGGAGCTGAAGACTAGACCTTAGAAGATGGAGCTCAAAAGCAATGCTGCCTTCAGGACTAATATGCATTTTCTGATCCTGGAATTACAAGGGATCACATAGCTTTGAAGATTGCTATACATTCTAGATAGATGTAGGCCTATAGTTTAACAACCGATATCCAGTTACAATAATTCACGAAAGCCAAACATGTTCAATGACTAACTAAAGGATGAATGATCTTTCTAGGAAGGTTCTGTCTAAAGATGATTATTTGTGGTCCCCAAACAGTGACCATAATTGGGGCCATAATTGTCCAATAACATAACAATGGTCTGGTGAAAGAAAAGGGTTTTCATATTAAAAATTATGGCCGGGGAAGGTCTCAGTCCAGGTTGATCCCAGTCTAGAAACGTTGACATCGGAGTAATGTGTATGGCCACCTTGGGTAATGGTGAAGGCCTCACTCCAAGATGGTCATGGAAAACCTAGGCCTATAGACAGGACCACCTCCAAATTTCACAGTCATGGGATCAGAGGTGGTTTGCCATGTTCTATCATATATCCAAATCCAATGTATTTAACATCATCACACCGCCACATCTGCTGATAGATTTCATTAGGTCTCCATTAACGTATAAACCATACACATTTTAGAATAATAGCTTTTCTTCTTGCACTTAGCCACGGGATCATATCAGACCGGGTGGTAATTTATGACATTAAAATGTTCCAGGACTGACAGTAATGGATGAGATCTCAGATGTAACACTCATATACTACCCACAGCGTTATTACCAACAGAGTCATATCTCCATTTATTACTATGAATTAATGTCGGAGCAGGCGTAAGATTTGTATCTCATACCACCTGATGTTTTAGTTTATGGAATAGACATCCTGGGTCCCCCCCATCTTTAGTGATGTCTACAAGTCATGTCTTGGCCAGATACTTACAGCTGAGCTCTTGTGGTTTTCGTATCGACAAGGGAAACATCTAAACATAAGAGATTGGCCAAAGCATAAGACGCTTTTATGACAGCACTGTATGTCAGAGAGTTACACGTACAATAACAATAGTGAGGCAGAGAGAACAAGAGAAAAAAAAATAAAGGGGGCATAAAGAGAACACAAGAGAAACACTAAAAGTTAGAGAAAAAGACACAGAGAAAAAAAAACAGACAAAGATCAACAAAGACAAGAGTTATAGAGACATTGCCAATTAATAACTATGGAGACTTATAGCCATTGAAGCTCCGCTAGGGGATTCTGGGAAAATATGCAAATTTGTTTTCCAGGATGGGATATGGCAAACCAGGCCTCTTTTAGCTACGTTGTAAGGCTGGCCCTTTACAATCAAGCATGACTTTCAGGAAGCCTTATTATATGATGTGGGATTATAAACAAACCAGTACAAGCGGTCCCCTACTTAAGAACACTCGACTTACATACGACCCCTAGTTACAAACGGACCTCTGGATATTGGTAATTTATTGTACTTTAGTCCTAGGCTACAATCATCGGCTGTAACTGTTATCACCGGTGTCTGTAATGAAGATTTATTGTTAATCCTGGTTCTTATGACAACCCAACATTTTTAAAATCCAATTGTCACAGAGACCAAAAAAGTTCTGGCTGGGATTACAATGATAAAATATACAGTTCCGACTTACATACAAATTCAACTTAAGAACAAACCTACATACCCTATCTTGTATGTAACCCGGGGACTGCCTGTATATCTATTCCAGTAGGAACATACTCCCAACTGTAGACAGCGATGTTTTGATGTGGTTGATGTAGTTTTTCTTCTGGATAGATATACTGATTTGGTTTTAACCCTGCATCATGTCATAAGGATTTCTAAAAGCCATGCTTGATGTCAAGGGGCAGCCTTACAAAGTAGCTAAAAGAGGTTACTTGCATATTTCCCGAGTGAGTGAGCGAGCGAGCGAGCGAGCGAGCGAGAAAGAAAGAAAGAAAGAAAGAAAGAAAGAAGAGAGACAGAAAGAAAGAAAGAAAGAAAGAAAGAAAGAAGAGAGACAGAAAGAAA
This sequence comes from Engystomops pustulosus, assembly GCA_019512145.1. Classification (NCBI taxonomy): domain Eukaryota; kingdom Metazoa; phylum Chordata; class Amphibia; order Anura; family Leptodactylidae; genus Engystomops; species Engystomops pustulosus. The sequence goes on from CM033644.1 coordinate 206,522,759, forward strand.
GAAAGAAAACTATGCCAGATGAGATGACACTGAGTTATTGCCTAATAGAAATCCAACCCCTACTGAATTTTCCCACTTCGGTCTTTGCTATGGATATGTGTGCCACTAAGAGCTAAACACAACGGTAGCAAGTCCCCCTGCTAATTCCTCACAAAATGGTAAAAGATGCAAATTAAAATAAAAAAAGTAGAACGTTATTGTAGCCCTAAGAAGGGCTGTTGGGTTCTTTGAGAATCACTCCTGCCCAACAGTAAGCTAATAGAACACCCTAACGCTTTCCCTGACCAGCAGCAGCTCTCTCCCTAGCGGCATCCAGACACAGAATGATCCGAGCAGCGCGGGCAGCGGCTAGTCTATCCCAGGGTCACCTGATCTGGCCAGCCAACCACTGCTATCGACGTGTAAGGGTACCACGTCATGCTGGGTGGAGTGCAGAGTCTCCTGGCTTGTGATTGGCTCTGTTTCTGGCCGCCAAAAAGCAAAACGGCGGGAGCTGCCATTTTCTCGAGCGGGCGAAGTATTCGTCCGAGCAACGAGCAGTTTCGAGTACCCTAATGCTCGACCGAGCATCAAGCTCGGACGAGCATGTTCGCTCATCTCTAATCACTACCAATCCTTCCAAAAACGAGCTCCAATATGTCCAGAAAAAGATGTAACATGTAAACACAGCCTGCAATGCGGTCATCGCCGGTTGCAGTAGTCATAGACAACTGCTTTAAATGGTACCATTAAAAAACAGAACCAATCCTTCCAAAAACAAGCTCCAGTATGTCCAGAAAAAGATGTAACATAGGTTGCAGTGCGGTCATCATCCGCTGCTGCATTCCTAGACAACTCCTTTAAATGGTGCCATTAAAAATAACAACCTATCCTTCCAAAAACAAGCCAGAAACAAGAAAACTAAAAGCCTTGTTGGCTTTGCAATAAAGTATGGAGCATCCAGATAACTAATGGAGACATCTGAATGGTCTCCTATGTGAATGAGATGTTACAGAAAGAGATATTTAGTTCCATAGCCCAAGGCCAGAGATCTGTCAACCATAGTCCATAGTGCAGGAAGGTACATGCAGGAGCAATGCCTCTGAAAGACAGGCAAATGACCCCAAGGCTACTATAACATCATCACCTATGGTATTAACTTTTGCTAGAATGTCCAATGCCCCCATAGCTTCACTGTGTTACAATGTATATCCCACGACCAGAACAATATACTCATGGCCCATAGCAATTACCAAAAATAAAAAAAATCACAATAATACACTACAACAAGGCCAACATCAGCTCTTAAGTGGCATCTTGGCCACTACACACCCCACACATTTACACTTATATAACCGGACTCTATAGAACAGGATCTACAATGTAAACATAAGGCCTAGTTTCGTGTAGGCCTCAATCTTCTCTCCACATCAAGAACAATCAAAACAGATTAACACCAAATCCATTAAAATGTATATAATAGAGTACTAGAAATCTTGTAGTAGTCATGTGTCAAAGGTCAGGGGGTCCTGAGGAATTTGCAGTAACAATCCAGTTATTCTTCATTCATACACCAAAGAGAAAAAAACTTGGCCAACCATGATTCTGACCACTGACTAAAAAAACTCCTTATGGGAGAAGATTATCTTTATGTCCATCTTATCTCACAGTTGCCCAAAGTGGCCAAATTCCTCACATAACCTACAGCACAGGGTTAGAGAATCCCCGGAGGCAATAATCCACAAGCTTTGCTGCCAGGCTTCACTTATTGGAATCTTTTTCAAGATCTTTGTAAAACTTTTTATTGCTTGTCTGCTAGTTTCTTCTAATTGTCTCAGTAATTTGTCCAACGAGCCACCCCCACACCCACCCCACCCCACCTAAACAGACAAAGTATATTGGGAAAACTAGAACAAACATACCATACAGTCAGGGCAGGCGTAAGGGGGTAGCAAACTGGGCATTTGCCCAGGGCCCCCTGTCCTAAAGGGGCCCCCTGCAGAGGATGTATTGCTCTTTTAATACCCCTTTGTTGAATGCCCGGGTGAAGATTATTATTATCTGTCTAATTGTCTATCTTCTATAATTTGTGTATTGTATTTCCCACCTATATATCTTACTGAATGTGACGGTTCAAAAATAGTTTTATATTGGGGCCCCGCTTTAAGTTTTGCCCAGGGCCCCACTTTGTCTAAAACAGGCCCTGCATACAGTTGATATTTGCCCCCCAAAAATGGTGTGGTAAGGGTTCTGGATAGGTTAGAGATATACAATTTACGGTTGGGTTGTAGGAACCAACCAGTTTCTTGCAATAACCACCTCCCCAGTACACACACAAAGATCAAAACAAATACTAGAGAATTTCATACAAACAGTCCTTAAAAAAGGGATAGCATTGACCTGCACGGATGCGAACGTACAACAAAGAACATACTTCTCAGGGGGCAGGATATTAGGTAATTTACCGATATACATCTATGAAAAGTTCTGCTCCGCTTTCTTGATATGTAAAGTGAAGCCTCCTGTCTTTTACCTCATCAGCCAGAGATTCCTGACCATAAAATGGCGGCAGATGGAGGGTCATGTGATCTCTATCTGTCCATGGACAATCGCCCTGTCAAAACCTTGATCTTACATTTATGAACACTATCATATGGCCAGGAATCTCTGGCTGATGAGGTAAAAGACAGGATGCTTCACTTTACATATCAAAAAGTGGAGCAGAACTATTAGTAGATGTATATTGGTAAATTACCTAATATCCTTTCCCCCCACACTTACATACACATAAAACATGAGGTAAAGTGGTGTTTAAGCATGGCCACATCTTGGCCACCTTCACTGGTCTCACTGAAGCTTAGCTGCACTGCTGAGGAACTGGCCAAGTGCTCCAAATATGGAACATACTTCCCGACCCGAAGCTCAGCTTAGACTGCTGCCAATTAAACTTCAGGGTAGTGTGCACACTTCACAGTGGTCTGCGGTTCCCTTCCAGTTGGACAGCAATTGCCAGGTGACGGTACAGACTTAGGCTATAATAATTAGCCCCGTAATTTAATTACTTACGACATAATATTGAAACTGCATTTTTTGAGTTTTATTTGCTTACCCATTGCCCTGGACCCATGGAGTCTTCCAGGATTTCTGGAAACCCCCTTTGAAACAAGGAAGCTAAATGGAAAACCACAAAAAAGAACACACGATTTGTACAGAACTACAGAACATGTTGTCAGCGTATACTAAGTAGGAAATAAATTAACCAACAAGTAGCCCGACATCTCGAGGAGAGGAGATCCTTCAAAGTCATCATCCTTCCCGAGGATGGGTCAGACACGTAGAGTCTTTTCTTAACCTTTTTTTCTTCACGCTTTGCCGTGAAAACTATCCCCTGGTCATCACTTTCATAGATCCATGCAAAGTAATATTTGTAGGGATCACTAACAATACCGGGCATTGTACAACCTCTTGCTATTCCTGCGTCTGGTCTGCTCTCGGCTCAAGGACGGAAGGGGATGATGTTTAACTCTCTAAGTTCCTCATCCATTATCAAGTACATCATTAAAGTCGGAATATCCACCCCCACTACGTTCTATATTTTCAAGCAAGATTTAAGGCATTTACAGCATGCAAATCCATCAAATGCCAGAGCACAACCGGCAGCAATTAGTTCCAAGCCGCCATCGGATGGAAGATGCTCGAGCAACAATGCCCAAGGCTGATTATTTTTGTTATCACACAGCAAGCATCCACAAGATGATTTTTTTAAACCCCCCTCCTCCGCACGTCTTATCAGAAAGAAGACACACGGTTGGGCGCCTGGAATATCTGGAAAGTGTTGCCGCCGTTGATCGACTCCTAGACTGGGAAGATGGATACAGTGGAAACTGTGTTCCTTGTCAATTAACCAAGCCCCATTAGATGTGTGAACTGTGCGTGAACTGGTACCTCGGGAATCGGGAAAATGCATATCTAAACCTATAGAGCAGATATGGTCTGAAATATTCCGGATTGGCTGCCGAGCGTGAATGGAAATTTCAGATTGTAGGAAGTCAATAGTTAGGAGGATAATGCCAAGAATAGCCTGCTTTGCCTTTCATGCTTTAGAAGACCGCCTCACACTTCATGGAGCGGAAACACTATCTGCTCCACAGTACTCAAATCGAAGAGATAAAATGTCATCTTGCACAGAATAGAAAAAAAAAAATTATACTTTTTATTATTTTATTCTTTTTTTTTTTAAAGATCTTTAATATTTCTGAAGAGCTTGTAGTGTATCAGCAAGTGCAGCCAAATAGCTGGAGACTATCCTATTCTTAACCAGCCATCAGCTATCAGAACCGGATCAGTTTATATTCTTTACTAAAGAATTCTTCAACGGCAACTGTGTGCTGCATTATTCCTCTTTTAGTCATGCCGGAAATTTATGAATAAATGTGACAAGTGGGTGTTACCAGTTGGAGTTGTGTCCCTGCCCATGCTTAAAGTGTCCACTCTGAAATTATTAAAGAGGTTGTCCGAGAGTATAAAAAAACTGAATAACGGCCGGAAGGGGGCTGGTTAAAAAAATAAAATTAAAAAAAAACACTTCCGTGTTTGCTTGGGTTTCCTCCGAGTCCTCCGGTTTCCTCCCACATTCCAAAAACATACTGGTAGGTGGATTAGATTGTGAGCCCCATTGGGGACAGGAACTGAATTAGAAAGCTCTGTGTAGTGCTGCGTAACCTTTGTGAGCTTTATAAATAAAGAAATTATTATTTCTTACCTACGGTCCCTTCCGGCTTCCTGTGCTGCCCTCATTCTGGTCATTTCCCCAAACAGGGGCGTGATAGCCATGCTGCGTTCAGCTTCCGGCCGCCCGAGTTGACCGGCCATGCCTTACCGACCTGCATGATACAACGCTGGAAATAGAGACAGGTGGTCGTGGCCTTCAACCTCGGCCGGCCGTAAGCTGAACACTGCGGGGCTTCCATGCCCCAGTTTGTTTTCTTGGGGCATGGACCGGAGTGATGGCAGTGCAGGATGTTGGGAGGGACCGAGGAGATAAATTCAGCTTTTACCGGATTTTAGTTTAGGAAGACTACCTTTAAGAGGGTTCTCAACTGAACCTTATCATATAGGAGATTTCCAACTCTGGGTCTTTACTGCCTTGGAGTGACAACAGCTTGGACCCAAAGCATTGAAGTACGTTTTCCCAGTTGCTACTCAAAAACAGCAGTCCAGGATCTAGACATGACAGTCAGCGGAGAGAAGTGTTTATTTTTTTTTTTAACCAGTCCCCTCCGAGCCACCTTTCGTTTTTTTATCCTCTTGGACAACCCCTTTAAGCCAGTTCACACCTGGTTTTGGACGTCCACTACCAACTTTCACCACAAAAATAATAATGGATGACTACCATATCCTTTAAAATGTTAATTGAGGTCAATGGACGTCTAATCTGTAATGTAAGTGTCCGTTTCTATTACTTCTATTATTTTACACAGAAAAAGAAATTGTTTTGTAGCTTTCATCTAATTTTCTACTTAAATACCTGAAGTCATTAAAAGTCCCAAGACATCAATGGACATTTAGCAGATCTGTAAAATGAGACTGAAGTAAATAGGTAAAGTCCAAAGTTACTATTGTCTTGTGTAGGGCTGTTTCCATTGAATATCTGTCCCGTTTCCTGCTAACCTTTCATTCAGTTTTTTAGGTTTTTTCGTTCGGTACAACAGAGACATGGCTGTGCCTAGTGGTATACTGGTTTTCATCTGTCTGCACGTCAACGTGAAGGGACAGTGCTCCGTGGTATGGACTGTGTACAGGGCCGATCTTAGACAAAGTTGGGCCCTGGGCAAAAATTAAAAAAGTGGGACCCAAAAATATCTAATGAATAGTCACATTATGTAATCGCGCTCCCTGTTGCCCTGAACAATAGCGCTCTTTGTAGTTTCCAGACAGTAGTTATGTCCAAGATAGATTGATATAAGAGCGAGAGAGACATAGAAAGATAGATATACAGATAGATACAGTATAATACAAATATGAGATAGATAAAACGATGGAGAGGAGATAAAAAGGAAATTTTAATATAGATCCATAGATATAGAGATCTATAGATAGGAAATAGCGCTGCCACTGGACTCCACAGGCAACAGCAGGAGTATTACTACACTGACAGCGGACACAGCTTCTGCCAAAATTAGTTAGCTGCCGCTACAACTTCACCCATGGGTGTTATAGGGGGTCAGTTCTCATACGTTGGCACTTGTGCTCCCCACCACTCTGCTGGATACATCAAGAGGCTCTGGCTACCCTGGCAGACATTTCTACACCAAGCCCTGTCTGGTTCCATGTTCCCAGGCTATAACTAGTCTGCCGGCCGCACCCTTCTTCACGCCCCTCCTTGCCAACGTACAGTGGAGATGGTGTGGAGGGGCAATAACCAGAATTACTGGCTTGTAATTACAATAATTACACTAATTTAAGGCTTGTACTGGAAAGACTGGTGTACAAGTGTGGATAATCCTTTCACCACACAAGTCTTTTGGTAAAGGACACTTTAGGACAGGAGCCCTGGGCAATTGCCTAGTTTTCCCACCCTTCGTACCGGCCCTGGTTGTGTAGAAAGAGTAAAATTATTTAATTATTTGCAAATAATTAAAATACAGAATTTTCTCTACAATGACAGGGAAACAAAGAAACACAACTAGAAAGCTTTTAAAGTGCCCTATAAAATTCAGTTTTTACTTGATTTTAGTTTGGGAAGACTACCTTTAAGAGGGTTCTCAACTAAACCCCATCATATAGGAGATATCAAACTCTGGGCCCTTACTGCGTTTGAGTGACGACAGCTTGGACCCAATGCATTGATGTACATTTTCCCAGTCGCTACTCAAACAGCAGTCCAGGATCCAGACATGACAGTCTCCTATACCAATATGGCTATGATGGGAAACCCTACAAGACATCCCATCATCAATCGGAATATCAAATAATGATATTAAGGAAGCAGCGTTTCCCTTTACGAAATGGTTCCCAATTTTGCAACAATCAATGTATATAGTGATTTATCTAGAGTTGGAGAAACACATTTGGGCATCCGCCACATTTCACATTAGAAAACATCTTGTTCTGTTCCCTCAGACTGCAGGATAAATTATCAATTTAGGCATTCATCTATAATCACAATTAGATACACGCGCCAATAGTTTTTTCGATAATCATTTGCCTTGTCAGGGATCCATTACACAGGTACACAGACAATACACAGACAAAGGGATAACCAAGACAATCTCCCTTTGAGAGACATCGGTGGTCCATCAAGGTAGAGCTCTACGAGGTTTGTGGCCCATGAACCACTTGCATGTCCTTAGCCAACAGGAGTTATTTTAACCTTGTCCAAAATGAGTCTGGGATTCATTTCTACAGATTCGGAGGCACAGAAGTGACACGGACCTTAGTTTTAACAGCATAATGCACATGTGCTCAAGACCACCAGGGAAAAGCCCCTAATAAGTCTCCAGCTCAGTAAAATGACAAAATTTGTTAACAAAGGCACAACAGGGACTCCAAATACTACATTTTGGATTGGCTGCAGGAGGACATGCAACAGGTTTTGGGGCCCTAAAATTCGTTGGCATGTTCCCTCTTACTAGTTACGCTGATCATGACCAACAATTTTCCTAAACCTTTGGTAGGCTAGAGCAGCGTAAACTAAAAAAAACAAAATATAGTAAGCCTGTCCAGCGGTGCATGTCCTGTTCTTTCTGTTAATGGTCCCGACGTGGCTGGAAGTGGACACTCGGGACCACTGCAGTCAACTGCTGGACTCAAGCCACAACTGTGACGTTCAGTCATGATGTCACTATTCTCAGCTGCAGATCCTCAGCATTGATGCTCTAGGACCAAAACTGAGCCTGGACAAAGCAAGTAGGTTTTAGCTTTATACTTTATTGGTAAGCCCATAAAATCCCTTTAACTTCATTGTATAGGGTTCAAGGTGGTAATCAGTTTTGGATAACACCGAAATGCCCCATTTAGTCATTCTACCGCTACAACTATTACCCTTCTAGAGGACCCAAGACACTTGTAGGTTACAAAGCAGATATATTGTGATAAACAGACACCATGCAATGATTTATTTCTCCACTGGAGGCGCTGTAGGGAAATCGAGTACTTTCCTTTGGGTTTCCCTGCAGATCATAACTGATTGATGCAGATCTTAACTGTCATCAGATTATTTTTATGGTGCCCTTCTAACAAAAAATTAAAATATTTAAAAAAATTATTAGTTTTTATCCACAAATAACAATTTCTGAACTTTCTGTAATCATAAGCTCTCATAATACACGTGGCAGAAAGAAATCACTGACCCAAAATAAGAAGCAGAACAGAAGACTCTGTACTCCTTAGCAGCTCAACAGCTCCCGTTTTATCTCGGTAGATTTAATACTTGTTCCACTTTACTGAAACATGGAAGATTAGGATAGATCTCAGCCCACACACTGCATTCTTCATCTGTAGCACAGAGAAGGCATACAAGAAAAAAAAAAAATAGCACCCCCCCCTCCATCACAGCTACTCTACGGAATCCATATTGTATCTATACCGCTTCCTCTACTGGAGATTCCCCATAGCCGAATAATGAAAGATATCACACTGTCGTAATTTCTACAATCACCACTTTCCGAGTCTCTACCCAGGGGATGCTGAGGTAATGACAAGCTCCTCAAACTGCATCTGCTTAGTATTCTTCTCACCCGAAATGTCTTCACCTACTGCGTTCTACACAATATACTGTATGTTTAAAAAAAATTTGCCAATTTTTTGAGGGTGTGTGCAATAACAGGCATACTTCATTGTGTGAACATATATATGTGCTTTATGAAATAAATTAATAATGTAGCAATGTTAACCCCACTACTTATACCACGTCACTTCAAGATCTAACATTCTCGACCAATAAAGATCATCAGACTCTCCACAACATGGAAGACAATGAAGCGAATTTATCAATCTGTCCGAACCGAAAATCAATGCATATATCAAGGGGGTTTTAGACACAAAAGGAAGCAAGCACCAAAAATTATGCAAATTCAGCACATTTTTTGTGATGTAAACGCAAAGGGGTTGTTCAAGACAAAAGAAAAATACATATGTGGCTGGGATAGGGCTGCTTAAAAAAATAAAAAGTTGTATTACCTCTGCGGTCCTTCTCTATGTCCTGCGCCGCCATATCTCTGGTCCATGCCCCTGTTTGTTCACAGGGGTACAGAAGCTGCGTTCAGTACAGCCTATGGCCTGCTGAGGAAGCCGGCCACACCCACCCATCCCCATATCTCAGCGCCATCACACGGTGATGGTGGGCCACCTCGGTCGGCCGGAAACTGTTCCACGGCACAACTTCCATGCCCCTGTAAACAAACAAGGGCATGGACCGGAGCTTCTGATAAACTTCTAAAAACTTGTCCCAATATGAGGCTATAGTCATATCTTCATTGGATTTTGGAGGGGGAGGGGGGGGGTAGATGATGAAAGTCTCCATTCTGCTCTGGTCCATACTGTTTCCAACAGATGCCAGGGCACAAGGCTGCATTCACACTACTGTATGGGGAACATAAGCAAGCTTCCGGACGTGCATACATCCCCCACAGACAGCAATGGGCGCCACGTACAACCGAACTGGTGGGGAGCCGAGCATAAGGGCAACTGATTTGAATGCCGCTATTAAATCCTATGCTCTAAGATTATCAGATCCGAAAAGTGTAAGTTCAAGTAAATAATATATTCACAAGGTAATTATGAATATTGAGTAAATTTTATTAATTCATCACAAAAATAATAATCACAAAAATGAATGAGAAGGTAGCCGTACAATGGGGACACTCTGTACACAGAGAAAAGATAGGACATGTTCCATCTTTCCCTGTGTGCATGGCTTGTACACCGTGCATCTGTATGGGAGGGGTCACAACTACTCCGCTCCATTGCGCCGGACATATGCCAGCCCGGCTACGGCCCGGCAGGCATATGTTCGTATGAATCTAGCCTAACAGTACATCAAAGACCCCACCAACGTCTGCATTGTCTGTTGGGGGTTGGGTATTATTGTACCCGATGAAAAAGTCCTACTGGGCCAGATTTAAAAAATGTTTTGTATCTGCAGCTTAAAGGGAACCTGTCACCAGGAGACCCATTTTTAGCACTCCCCCAGTCCCCACAGAGCATAGCACATACACTGCCAAAGTGTTTTTGTATTAAAAATTGGTTTTACAGAAAAAAAGATATGTTATATTGTACCTTTCATTAGCATCTGCTGTGTGACTAGGCAGTTGCCTTTTGGGAGGAGCTGGAAAGGAGCAGTTCCCCCCCCCCCCACCCTTGGGAAACATGTGACCTTTTCAAATATATGAATAACTTCCCTCACTTGGGATTGGCTGTAGAGGAGCAGGGGGCGTCGCTAAGCCAAGTGATGGGTGTTTTCATATATTTGAAAAGGGTCACATGGAGAAGCTGTTCCCCAAGGGTGGGGGGGGGGAACTGCTCCTTTCCAGCTCCTCCCAAAAGGCAACTGCCTAGTCACACAGCAGATGCTAATGAAAGGTACAATATAACATATCTTTTTTTCTGTAAAACCTATTTTTAATACAAAAACACTTTGGCAGTGTATGTACTATGCTCTGTGGGGACTGGGGGAGTGCTAAAAATGGGTCTCCTGATGACAGGTTCCCTTCAATGCCAATTTCTATGAACAAACATGGCAGTCATGGATTTTAGAACTACTGCAATTTACTGCAGATTTTCATCAACAATCCTGAATGAATTATGATAACAGTAACAGTAACAAAAGTAATCTAAAAAGAAAATTAAATAAGAAGTCTTCTTGCTCATCACTATAAAACCAAGAATTATGTAAAAAGTAAAAAAAAAAATTAACTCTTAGATGTAAAAAAAAAAAAAAAAAAAAATCATACTAGTCATCTCTTTACAGTCCAGGCCGTTAGACCACAATGTCTCGATACATCTCACTAGGCTTTGAAATTGTGGCTCCTCGCACGGCAAGTCACTTGGGAACCTCTCATTTGTAGAGGTGATGTTTACCAGCATCTGCTCATCTCTCCGGATACCTGGAAAGATTATCCCCCTTTTCCCTGGGGAAGATGTCTGGAAGACAGGCTGTCAGCACTGAGCACTAGTCGGAATTTGCTGTATCCTGCTGTGAGCCGCAGACAGGTGAGGATCCCCCTCCCCCAATGCCGAACTGTTTAGACACAAACTCGGGCCATTGTAAAATGTAAAAGACAAAATAAAAAATCCTCTCAAAAGGAGGAAAAACCCAAACATAAACCGGTAGAGATAAGAAAATCATTGAACCCCACATACACAGCTGTCGTGGGAGATTTTTTCGACATCAGGAGGAATTTACGAGGCTCACACAATGGAGGCTAGAATTTCATAGTCTACACCAAGGAGGCCTACCGTAAAGATAGGTTGAGGAAATTTAAAAAAAAAAAATAAATAACTGGAGCGAATGATGTGGGAGACTTCATATGTAATTTAGAATTTATTATTTTAGAACTTTACAAACTTTCTCAAGTTTCCTAAAAATTTCAGCACAATCCCTTTTAAGACTAGTTTAACATATTTCCTATAATATTTTATGTTTGGGATCTTATTTCTATAACTGTACAGGGATTTTCAGGATATATAGGCCCCAAATTGATAAAAATTGAAGGGCAGTTCACTTGACAACTCTTGCATTGGTTATTTCGCAGTGATGCCCCACACCTCTGCACCCTTCTCATTACCAATGCTACCATTGTACAAGTCATTTCCCGAGTCACAGAGCATGACATAAAACTGGAAGAGTCTATTGTCTCTCTCTAGAATGATTTAATAGCGGCCTTCTAGGACAAGAGGCGATATCTGTAATTTAACACTACTCCTGGACTATGGTCACTTTCCACAGCCCTGCCGGAATTGATTGCCACCTATACTCATTCCTTAAAGGGGCATGCCATAGCAAGTTATCACTACATTACTGTGGGTCTGACTAAAGGGAACTCCAGAAATCCTTTGAATGGGGGTCGTGTGCCCCATGAAATGTCGAAGAGAAAATGAAATGGTGAAATGGGAAGGAGGTCAGACTGAACCATTTCTATAGGACTAAGGGGAGAACTATGTACAACACTTGGCTAACCCCGTCAGAGCAAAAGACTTTGAATGGCATCAGAGAGGGGTTCTAGCCCAACTATTGCTCCATCTATTGGATGCTGTCTTGTGGATGGGCAGAAGTAGGTCAGGAGCTGTCTGTTGCGGCGCACACACAAGTTCAGAAACGATACGTCATATTACGGATAACATTTATTGATAATCTCGGATCACAACGCGTTTCGGAGTAGCGAAGACTCCTTTCTCAAGTGATGCGAGACTAAAGCGTGGGAAGTAAGGATCCTGTCCCAGAAGCTAGTGGATGGGGGCATCATTCAGACCCAATCCAGTTTTACAGCTGTCACCCATACAATAATTTGTAAAGTATAACCCTTTGAACTGCTGCATTTACAAGAACGTATGCCCATAGCTGTGTGGGCAAACGTGAGCCACATTGAAGAGTAGGAGGGACGACCCCTCGTCTTTCCAAAAAACAATGCTGCACGACCATAAACATGGCCGTAGATAGCGCACGCTCTCTCTTTGCCACTACGGAACGGTGAGCTCACGTTCCGTTCACCGGAACGTTCCATGCAGCTATTGGTGTCTATGCATGATGGATGTACGGGTGTACATACGTCCCGTTCACCTTTGTGTAAATGGAGCCTAAATTAGTAAGGCTGTATTACTATGTGTTATTATGCTGTTTCTTAATTTTTTTTTAGAAATACAAAAATGACATGAAATTTATCATTTCTTATAACTTCTTTCAGTCAAGTTTTTTTCTCCGTCCCACATTATTGTCATGGCTTTTTTCAGCTATTGTAAAAAAGCTAAAATAAAAAACACTACACCAAAAAAAAAAAAAAAAAAAAAAAAAAAGCTTTAGTGCTTTCATTATTCCCTGTAGCCTTACACCTAACATCTGGACACAGCATTCTTTACCCGAAGAAAAAGCCGTGTGTAAGACCTAAGTGACCCGTCCTACATTAACATTTACTATGTCTGTAGCCGTAATAGAAGCGAAGATAAGAAGACTTCCTCAAACTACATTTTGGAATTTCTGATCTGTACCTGGTATTCTTCAGGTTTTAATGAGCGTTTGGAAACAAAATGTAAAATTTTATCAAAACGAGATAGATCTGGTTTACATACATGTTGCATGGGAGTTATTCAGAAACTGGAATTTTTTTTTAGGAAATTGTTTAATTTGTCAAAACAACCCCTTTTCCATATGTCCTTTAAGTAGAGATGAGTGGCCCCGATGTTTCCATTGGGGGTTTGGTCCTGGACATATTAGCTAGCGGAATAAATTTGCCTGATTGATTGTTGGGCCAACAGTATGTCCAGACAGAAACCGAACTGAATATCGGGTCTGCTCTAGGGATCTAGACCTCCAACAGTGGTCGTCTAAATTCTCCACTACTCTTTCCATTTAGAAGATATTTTCGCCTATGTTCCTCCATGAAACTCACATTGAATTAATAGGAAGTGCAAAACCCCACAGAACTGTCTGACGTGTTATTTTTGTGCGGCTTTATCATAAACCACAACAAAAACAGAGAAAGCTTAAAAATCTACCTCAAAGAATATTCTGTTCTGTCTAGAGGTCTGCTATTAACACATAAACCAACGAAGAAATCATTGAAACCTAGGAACATGGAGGATCATATCTCCTCAAATATAGAGAATACGCAGATATAAGGTCACCTCAGCCACACATCAGTTCAATATAAACTTAGGAAAATTAGATGGCTTTTCCAGGCATTCCAGAAAACCCTATGTGGAAAGCGACAAGGGTGTCCCTAGGTCCAAACCTCCTTGCTCGACCTCACTCCAACCAGGAAATTCTGACTACTTCTCTCCTTTTTTGTGACACCCCAGCCCCTACTGAGTTTTTCCCAGAATTCTTACAAACTCTCTAATTCTAAAAACTCTTCAAAATGATGCCCCCATTATTTCTCTTTTTTCTTAGGTCATTGTGATGTGCCCTGTATTCTTACAACTAATGAACAGGGAAACATTTGCATGGTAGAAGATTGGGAATCTCCATCACCACATGGTCGTCTTATAGAGCAGTTTAGTCTAACAGGCTGATGATGGGATTGTTCGTAAAGTTGACCCGCTGAAGTTGAGCATTCACTTGATATAATTATGAAGAGAATGGACCACAAGGCTGCCATTGACTTTCCACTGATCTCCACCCTATGGGTCGTCTATCTAATACTGTCCTACTGTTAGATACTTGTATCGAGGCCACAACACTATAGACATACCTCTCACTACCACCACAAATTCTCTGCTCTTAAGACAGTCATGTCTAGAGGCTCACGGACAATAGGGGTCGTCTATCTAAAACTGTCCTACTGATCAGATACATCTATCGAGGCCACAACACTATGGACATACCTCTCACTAGCACCACAAATTCTCTGCTCTTAAGACCGTCATGTCTAGTGGCTCCCGGACAAAAGACTCTTCTCCCACTCTCTCTCCCTGCCGGTGCCCCTTAGCATTGGCTTCACCGATACAACCTGCCAGGGTCATACTTGCCATGATGTCTAATTTTGACATTTTCCTCAGCAAAATTATTTCCTCAACATTGTTTCTCCACCAACAAGGGATGATAGATGCATTACTTTTTTTTTTCTCGAAAACTTGCCCCCTATTTGGACAAAGTTATTTGTAGGAACAATGCTACACACACATTTTAATTGAAAAAAAAATTCCCAGACATAACCTACAGCTGCGCTAACCAGTCTCCAGCACATTCCATGTATAATGCACATCTGCCCCAGGCAGCTAATGACTGCTGCAGAACGCGCTCCGCTCAGACCGGCAAAAAGTCTTGCTCTCCCTAAATAACTCACCTTGTGCTTTCCATCTGGTGACGGAGATATCTGCACAGACAATACATAGATACCTCGCTCTCCCAGAAGAAACCCAGGCCTCCTCCTCTATTATTCTTCATAATAGCCTCAGCAAACGGCTTACAAAGCTGGAAAAATTGTTAGTCACGTCAGTGCCGGACCCGTAATGCTGTGCCGTAAAAGGATTTAAATGCCATAATTGCCTCTGGGATGCAAAAGCATTAGATTTCATAGAGTGCGTTTCTAAACACTGCCGGATTCTCATAAGGTCTGTACCGAGCGCGGCTGTCACCGCCGCACACTGTAGCTTTTGACTGAGACACAAATTATCATCCTTTATTTAAACAGAGCAAATATATTCGGCGGCACCGAACATTGAAGAACAATACACCCGAGACGCTGAACAAAGAACTTTATATGGAATCCACACAAAAAGGTGTTGGCTCCGATTGTGACAAGCCTGGAATATGAAATGTCAGATCCAAAAATGGAATAGGGTCACATCCCCTCGGAGGGAGGGGAGGGGGCACTTACTTAATTAGCAGTGACGGATTGCTTAACGATGGGTATATTCAAATTTTTCTATTTTCATTCATCTTAATCAAGATTCATCACAAATAATGAAAGTATGATATAATAGATCACGTAACGAATATACAGAATCTTTTAATTTCAATGAATAGAATTCCACAAAAGGAGTAAAGACTGACACAGCAGTAGAAGATGACAAGGGACAGATGCCATGGGCTGTAAGAATATTATAGCCCCTACAAGTCTGGAATCACTTCCAACTTCTTGGAGAATGGAGGATACGTCCCTTCTGCCAGCTCTCAATCTGTGGTTTCAGGACCTTTGGAGAACATTCAAAGGCCCTGAAATGGCTCTTATGTACACGTGATGAGAACAGGACCAGATGGATTTAACGAGTGAAGGTCCTTTTCCGTATAAAATTTGGTGGGTGGTTTGGGTGGCCATGGGCCGCCTAGAAGGGTTGGGTCCTGGGCTACCAGTCATACCGCCCATAATATCCACTACGGATAGTTATGACCCATTATCTTCTGTAGATAAGAAAACTAACAACGGAGAATATTAAAAAGGGACATTCCACACAAAAGTGTAAGTGTTAGTGCAAGACCTAAGGGAGCGGGGCATGACACAAGGGTTCACTGAACACAATTGTCTTGAACATTAACACACTGGAGTGTACCTTTAGCAGGCGTTATATAAGATGACAGCTCAGGGACTTCTATATTCAGTTACATTTTTGGATATCAAAGTCACAGCAGTGCCTCCACAGGGGAAGCCAAGCATTACACGGTACCCATTGAAATCAATGTGCCATGCTAAACATGTTGGGTCCTACATAGATGTCCACTAAAATTACTTATAATGTTATTCAGATAAAATATTTTATAGTACACATTGTCCTACAAAATTTAGGTTAACTTTAAAACATCTTAAAAGTGTTTTATGTTTTGATCATTTCTACCCTAAAGACCTGGCCTCATGTACACACATATATCATTCAAAGAAGAAACACACCCATAACACAGGGATGGATCCCCATAAGAGTCACAAGTATTAAGCTGACATGGTCCAGTTGGGTTGTTGGCTAAATTGCCCAGGGAAGACCAAAAGGCGATTCAGGTCAGCACTATAATTTACAGATTCCCAACAGATATGAAATCTCAGCTTGATCGAATCTGCCTCTTATTCTTAAGATAGAAGGGAATGGGATAAGTAAGAATCACATGGCAGAAGGGAGGGGAAAAATACAATTGAATATTCATTTTAGGTGGAGAAGTATTTCCGAGATCCATTATCATTTGTTCCATCCATGGTGGAGTCTGCCAAGATTACAGAGACTGCCAACATCAATGGCCAGAGGACCACCTTTCTCTCAGTGGTTTAGGTTTTAATTAGAGCAGTAGGGTTCATGCTTAACTGTTGCACCACCCATCAAAAGATAAATTGAGGTCTGGGGACATCCATCTTTGAGGTCCCTTCGATTTAGTATCTGCTGCTAAGACTTGCGTAAGGACACAATCCTAAAAGTGTGAATTCATGCCTTCTCTAGCTAATAAATAGCCATGCGAAAGAAGCCATAGCACCAAGATGGAACTGTAATGGCACAGAACTGGCAGAACCGAGTACACAGAATGGGGCAAATTTATCAAAGTGTCTAAAAGTAATATAGACAGGATTTATCTGGATCAAAAATCTGGCACAGGTAGGTCTAGTCTAACTTTGCACCTCCTAGTATTTCGTTCAGATGTAATTAAATCAGAATTTTTTTTATTTTGGCTCAATACAGGCCACACCCATTATCAAAGCCACACCCCTTTAGTCATAATGTCAATGAAATGAGTAAAAAAAACCCTTGATAAATGTGGTGGAAGGTGTTTGGTTGTTTTTTTTGGTGCAAACTATGACAATCATTAGATCTACCCCAACGCATATGATAAGGTGTATTCCTCAAGAAGGGACAACCACCATTATGATTAGGCCCGAAGAAAGTATGGGGACCTTACATCTTACCATGATACGAAGAACCAATGTTTTTGGCCATAGTGCAAGAAACCAGAACAATTTCTAGAAAATATGACAGAAAGGGTAAAGATAATTTGACTCTTATGATATCTCAACCTGGAGTTACAACGAAGGCTCAACATCCACCCAAAACAGGGACAAGGTCTCCAAATGCCAGACAGATGATACCAAACTATGATGTGGTCTTAAATTCTAGGACTCCATCACCAATCACTAGAGACCTGACCCTGTTTGGTCAATGACTACATGAAGCAAGTGTCCTATTGTCTTTAGGCCCATTGCCCACAAGCGAGTTTGTTCCCATGTGCCCATGAAGGATATACTGGACCAAACCTATAACTACTAAACATGCGGAGATATCTCTAGGTTCGGCAAATCCTACTTGCTCATAGGGTGAATTTATGGGAACAAACTCTTTCTAGGGGCAACAAGACTAAGGAAGACCAGGAACTAGAGACCTGTGAAGACCAAGCAACACTACTTTTGGCCTGGTCTTGTTTTTTTCTTTTACAGATGTAGATCTAATCCTCTAAAACCAAAATATTTTGGCCAATTGTGGATCTACACCATTAGTTATAGTCATCGATTGACTCAATAAGGATAACTGACTACAGTTTATTCTTTGTATTATATATCAATGAAATTGATGTGTAGTAACTGGGACATTATGTGATTTTGAGTAGGTAAAATCTAGGAATTTTGACACCGAGCTACTTGTACACTGTACAAGTAGAGGCCAACCATACTGTCACTAACAAGCATTCTCAATTCTCAGAGACTACCCCCAGGGCAAGGTTTTTCTTAGATTACAGGCCTTTTCACAAGGGTGTATAAAATTTGCAAGTCTATCACCTCTAATCCCTGCTTTGTGCCTAGATGAGGGTTTAGGGGCCATTCAGACTCCACCAGGAGACAGTTTTAGTTTTAAGGAACATGAAATGAGTACATTTACACTATTCCCATTAGCAACAGTCCAAAAAGTTACTATAGGTTCCCATAAGTAGTTTACATAAAAAGAGGGGGCGGCATGACATAATCATACTGGGCCATTAGGGTAGTTAATTTTTGCCCCCCATAATAAGATCCATTGTGAGATATTTATCAGAGGTCCCTGGGAGCAGAACTGTTTCAGCTGGCATGACAACCAATCAGAGCTCAGCTTTCAATTTCCCACAGCATTTTATTAAACAAACAAAAACCAAAAGCTGAGCTCTGATTGGTTGCCATGTAAAACTAGAACAGTTTTACCTCAGACACCTCTGATAAATCTCCGCAATGACCCCATTACCCATTTTAAATACAGAAATGGAGATGGGATCATTCAAAATTTGAGTCTTCTATATCCAAGGGGCCCATACAAAACACAAGGTGCAAGTTCTAGGCCACATACGTTCGTGACCCAAATACATTTCATAATGAACTCACATTATAATAAATCAATGCATCTTAAAGGTGCCAGCAGAAAAGATGACAATGTGCTTCCGGGGGAAACGTGGACCTCACATTGGTCTCATACTCCAGACTGAACAAATTTTGTTGGAACCAAGGTATGAGACCAATGTAAGGTCCATGTTCCTCAGGCCATATGTGGCCACCTTCTCTGCTTCCACCATTAAAATAAAGAAAGATATTTTAAAAATCCTTAAATCTTGTTGCCACGTAAATGTCTGATAGATGACCAGCACCTACGTTAATTAAAGGGGTCTTCAAGCCCAAAATAAAAGATCTATCCAATATCAAACCACATTCAGACATGAAGGAACAACTCTCTTTCATGCAAATAAGATTGGCCTATTTTATGGATCCTATAGTTATGGAATTAAAGGGATACACCATAAATTTCCCTATTGAAAAAAAAACCCTTTAACCGACAACGTTCACATAATTTCTGGAATTTTTGTTCATATAAATTGAGCAAGGCATTAAACTTTCTAAGTTAGTATCGCTCCGATACAGATGACAACCACCAGTCAAGGCTAGAAGAGGTTCCACAAAAACACATAAAATCCTGTGTGGTCACTTAAATAAACCCTAAATAACTGTGGACACTTTTCAGGGTCTATTAATACTTTTGTGACTACCCCATGGGCACTATAACCACATTCTGTTTACTTTTATGACAAAATTGCTTCTTAATTTCCGATATCTAAAACGAGAACATTTTTGGATTTCTCACCCCATACCTAATCTAATTTGTGCATATACAAATGATGAAATATTGCAATATTTTTAGGATCCGGGAAGAGAGTGAGAACATCCAGCAGCATCACTGGTGTCGAATTTTCCATACAGATGTTATTATACCATATAGAGGTTTTGATGGAGTTAAAGGGATATTCCAATAAAAGAGTGGGACCCGAAGTCACTACTTGATATCACTATTTATGGCGTTTGGCAAACACGTCAGAAAACCCCTTTTACGCTGTAGATTCCAGGCATATTATAAATCCCCCAAAGACAGAAGAGGGGGCACCTTCACCGTCCCATTCATTTACGCAGATTCGGAGTAGGACTGACTGCTGGACCCATTACATCCGAAAAACAGGGGTAGTCGCCTAACTTGCACAAGGAAGAGGGGAGGGGGGGGGGGGGACTTTACTGGCCACTATAGTCTATGTCATGGAAATTATTACCCCTCACCCTAAAGGAGCTGACACCGCTGCCCCGTAAATTAGCGTCCTGTCCTCAGGCCTTCTCCCAGGCACGGCTCCAGAGGGCACGTCTCTCCACCGCTCCTGTCTCTAGCCTGCAGCCGTAACTTTATCCCCAGGATGTGGCCTAAGTGCCCCTCACCTGCCCAGTCCCATCAAGACGCAGACAAACAACTGGTGCCACACGTGGAGGCTTCTCGCCACTCCTAGCACTGGAGGCTGCGGAGCACCCATGCCCCTCCACACGGCACCGATACAATGTATCACAATCATATACAATGTATCACATTCATATACAATCTGCTATATACATGTCCACACACACCGTATCATCCCTCAGCCTCGCCTGGCACCACCGGTACCAGCTTTACCTGCAATGTCCATGGCTGTGGATCTCCTGGGCCCAATCCTTGATCCTTTCCCTATGCAGGGAGAAGCCTTCTCAGGCTGCAAGGGGGAATCCAGTGCCTGCAACACAGCTACAGAAGGAGGGAGGAGGGAAGGGGGGAGGAGGAGGAGAGGCTGAGAGGAGGGGGAGGTTAGCAAAGCCTTCACAAAGGCTGATTCACATTAACCCATGCTGTGCCGCAGGGGCTGAGAGTCCACCCTCAACCCGAAGGGGGAACCACCGCCACAAGCCACATGACAGCCTGTGCCCGTCTACTCCTACCAACATGTGGCAACCTGTAACCTGGCACACAGCATGGGAATAAATCAGTGCTAAGGAATATTCGCATACCTCCGCCGCCGTAGCAGTACATCGCGACAGACTGAATGAAATATGATCTTATGTGTCTACGATTCATCAAAAAAGTCTCCAAAATGTTACCCATTAAATTATCTTACCCGTTGTTGCAAAACGTTGTGATAACTATATTTTGTTACCGGATCAGCGTGGTAGCGAAAAATCAATATATAGGTTTCAGCGTCATCCAATATTGCGACCCATTATCTGGAGGATCTGACCCAATAGCTTTAACCCCTTTCTGATTTCGCGTTTCCGTTTTCCAAACTTTTTTCTTTTTCTTTTACAAAAAGCCATATTTTGCACAACTAATTTCGACTCCCAAGTGTCAGTATTTTATACGCAATGTACTGGGAAGTTGGACAAAAATCCAAATTCGGTGAAATTGATGAGAAACGTTGTTGCGCCATTTTTTTTCCGGCTTTTGTTTTTACTGCTTTTACTTTGGGTCGGTACAATCCCAAAGATACCAAAATTTTATATAGTTTTTATTATGATTTCATACCTTTTCACTATATTTTAGCCCCACAATCTACTTATAAGAGATGAGTTTTCATTGATTCCAGTTTGGGAGCAGTACAATGTTTTGATCACTTTTTTATGGGTTGTCAAAACAGCGAAAAAGAGTCTAAAAAGTGTATTTCCGTTTCAGGGTTTACGGCATGGGATAATTTTTGTTATATTTTGATGGGGAATTGTGAGACCCAATCATGAGTAGGTGTATACTTAACGGAGGAAATTTGCGCTGGTATATCGCACACCGTATGATTAAACCCCGCCCCTCTTGCCACGCCTGATATATTGGGTCTCCTGATGCATCTACCTGGCAGCTATGCAGACGGACAAATCTACATGAGCGGACCCGGGGCATACCCCTGCCCAACAATTTGGCTTATTGATGGCGTATTGATGGTAAATAGTCACATTTCCACAGGAATTGCTCTATTCCGGGGCATGTAGGCCAGTTTTTTGGCTTACAAGCTCTCATGAATCCCTCACAACATATTAATTATTGTGTTTGTTTAGAGGGTTACAATCTCAACCAAGATGGCAGCACACATGTTAGCAGCAGGTGTGTACTGTATTATACAGCAGTCACCCACCCCAACGGAGAGAACAGGGGTGGATTAAGACTGCCATGGGCCCTGGGCTGTATGAATATTATAGCCTTGTATTCACTTCCTACATATGGTAATACAATAAGCTTCTCGGGGAATGGAGGATGCGGCCCTTGTACGTGCTTTAAATCTGTGGTTTCAGGTCCTTTGGAGGACCTTCAAAGGTCCTGAAATGGCCCTTGTTTACATGTATATTGACAGCAGAAACAGATGTACAAGGTTTTCATGAGTGAAGGTCCTTCCTCGGGTGGTCTGGGCCCCCTAGAAGGCTTCTGTTTCGGGCTACTCCCCAAACCGCCTATATTATAATCCTGTACTGGGATCAGCCCATGAGTCCCTAGGCCCCTATGATACCTGGTACCCCTACCAATCTGATGTTATACACAATAGTGGAAGGTGGGAAAAAAGCAGCTCCCTTCCTGGGGTATTGGACATCTGGTGGAACTACAGACACCAGTCTCATAAAGTTTTTCAAATTTTAAAGGGGTTGTCCGAGAGTTCCGAAAAAAACTATAGGTGGCCGGGAGAGGGCTGCTTAAAACAATAAAGATGTACTTACCTTCCGGTGCCCTCCGGTATCCAGCGCTGCTGTCGCTCCGGTCCGGAGCAGCGCTGGATTCAGCTTCCGGCCGGCCGTGGCCGGGTACGCCTATCCGTCCCTATACACAGCATTGTGTATGGGGGCCGGAAGGTTGTCGGGTCCGGCCGGAAGCTGAATGCAGCGCTGCTCCGGCGGCCATGTTTGTTTACATGGCGCCCGGAACGGAGCGACAGCAGCGCTGGATACCGGAGGGCACCAGAAGGTAAATACATCTTTATTGTTTTAAGCAGCCCGCTCCCGGCCACCTATAATTTTTTTTCAAAACTCGGACAACCCCTTTAATCCCCTAGTAATGTTTACACAATAGATCATTTTATTCCCTTAACTTTATAATTTTACTCAGTTTTATAGCTGTTTTAGCTCATTGTTGGTCAGTGTAAGATTCCAGAGTGTAAGTGGGGACTCTCTAAGCAGACACTTCATGATTCATCTGTGCTACTGTATGAGATGCTGTGTGTTGACAATGTGCTTAGATTATCAGGGTACAGGGTTTAGCTACACTTTTATTTAGCCTCTGAACATTCTACAAATATTTGACACATAGGAAAAGAGACAGATCAGAGTCATGAGATGGATATAAGACACAATTACACACTTAGCTTTGGTGTCTCATTTAATCAATAAAACACAAACTCACTGCTGTACTCCCCCCTAATCAGATCCAGAGCTTATCTTGCCTATATAGTTCCTGCTGTCTCCTCTGCAGTTGCTGCTGGGCAGAAGGTGCCTCATCCTGCAGAACCTTCCTTCTCCTGCTCATCCCCCTGCAGTACAAGAGAAGCTATTCATGCCAGAGGGATATGTCTGACCATAGTCAGGAGTTTATGGTCGTATCCAAGGACAATCAGGATTGATAGAAGACAGGTTGGAATTATATCTGTGAAATGCTGTATTTTTGTTAATAACATTGAATTAGAGAACATGTCATTTTGTTATCCTGAGTACATTTAAGAATTTTTTCTTTACATTTTTTTTTTTATTTCTTAGATATTTGCTGTGATGATAGTGTCAGATTAGAAACTTAGATTGTAATGTCCCTGGTTAGAATGTGATGAAGTCTCTATATAGTGAAGTTGGCTGTATACAAGCAATAAGGAATAACCCTGTTCTATTACACAGGTATTCTGCCCTTGCTTACCGAGGCACCAGACCATAATATCTCTTCATGTTTTACCCATGTGCATACCCCACACCATGTCCTTTAGCATAACCAGGGGCATTGTACGTTGGTATACCTAGTTTGTACAGTAGAGGAAAACATAATCTGCTGTGCCTACACCTCCCAATAAAGAGGATTAGAGTGACAAAATATTTTCCTTGTAATGGGCAGAAACAGTCTATACAATAGGATAAGTCACAAGGGGTGGGCATATTGGAATTCAACATGTATGATCCTTTTATTCAGTCTGGTGGCTGCTTATTCCTCTCTACCCTTTGAAAACACATGCACACTATTATGTCAAGGACAGAGAATGTAAATGACCATTAAGAATTTTATTGGGTAATTTCTCTTTTATAATAAGTTAAGCTAAAAAATGAAGGTGGAAGGGGGTATGGGGTACAGTACTTGTATAATGACTGCAAAAGGAAATTTACCATCAAAATCCATCAGGAAAAAACAGGCACACTTACTCATAGATGCCTTTTCAAAATCAAATTCTGCAATTATGCTAATGAGCCTGAAAGGCTACTTGAACTTTTTCCAGAGCCCCTCAATGTTGCAGCTTCACAGGCTGTTACACAGTGCAGGAACACTTCCCTCTTCCAACTGTGTGCTGAAACTTCATGTGCTGCAGTGAGATAACAGCAGGCAGAGGGAGGGGAGACAGTGTATCAGCCTGTGAATCTGCAGCATGGGGGTCCCCTGGGAGCCTTTCAGGCTCATTAACATGACATTAAAAGTTGATTTTAGAAAGTAGGAGGCCATAGCTAACAAATATAAGGAGATTACCACAGTCCTGATTCCTGGATCTATGAGTAATGTCCCTGGTTTACTTGTAACTGTACCCAAGCTATCTATTTCATATCTATGGGGCAGCATGGTGGCTCAGTGGTTAGCATTACAGCCTTGCAGTGCTGGGGTCCTGAGTTCAAGTATGTTCTCTCCAGGTTTGTGTGGGTTTCCTCCAGGTCCTCCGGTTTCCTCCGACACTCCAAAACATACTGGTAGGTTCATTAGATTGTGAGCCCCATTGGGTACAGGGACCGATTTGGCAAGTTCTGTGCAGAGCTGCGTAATCTGTGTGCGCTATATACATAAAGAAATTATTATCTATTTCATATCGATCTATCTCTCTATCTATCATTATGAAT
This sequence comes from Engystomops pustulosus, assembly GCA_019512145.1. Classification (NCBI taxonomy): domain Eukaryota; kingdom Metazoa; phylum Chordata; class Amphibia; order Anura; family Leptodactylidae; genus Engystomops; species Engystomops pustulosus. The sequence continues at coordinate 206,547,715 of CM033644.1, forward strand.
CTATCTGTTTGCCTGACTGTCTTTTCTCGCTGTTTGTATTAGTATGCTGGAGGTTGAAGATATAAATATTCCTTGGAGCTTTGACAGTTTTACACATTATGCATTAGTGTTTTGTGGCTGTAAGCCGGTGCAACACTTTATAGATCTCATCAGCATGGAGGGGAGGCTGTCCTGTGCGTTCAAAACCCAGCAAAGTCTTTACAAGGCAGTAACTCATTGTGATGTAGGTAGGAATCATTAATTAAAAAGAAAGTCACATGTAAACTATAAACTGGGTTTAGTGATAAAGTGATTCTCTAATTTTAAAAACTTTTCTAGGAATAGAAGGGAAAGTCACATTTCTTTCCCCAGAAAAAGAACAGGAGAGCTAGTAAGAGTCCTGCTTACCCCATTCACAAACATTGATTGACAGCTTTCCCTGTATAAGGCTACATTCACACGGCCATATGGGGGACATATATACAGGGGAAATATATACATCCGACATATATACACCGTGCGGCACCGTACCATTCCAAACCCGGGAGGAAGATAGGACATGTCACCGGAATACGGAGCTGTTATGGAGAGGGGCGGGGGTTAGCAGCACTCCTCCTCTCCCCACTCCCCGTGCTATGGTATGGCAGGCACACGTGTGTGTGAATATAGCCTAAGTATGTGTACAACAAAGGCTGTCAAGCACTGTGTGTGGACGGAGTAATCAGGACTCTCACTGTCAATCACTCTGTGTGGGCGGGGTAATCAGGACTCTCACTGTTGATCACTGTATGTGGGCGGGGTAATCAGGACTCTCACTGTCAATCTCTGTGTGTGGGTGAGGTAATCAGGACTCTCACTGTCAATCACTGTGTGTGGGCGGAGTAGTCAGGACTCTCACTGTCAATCACTGTGTGTGGGTGGAGTAATCAGGACTCTCACTGTCAATCACTGTGTGTGGGCCAGGGGAAGAAGGAAGCAGCGAAAGGCAATAAAAGAAACACCCCAGGGGGTATTCGTACCCTTGAAACCATATACTCCTTCTAAGCCCACCGTTTTCTCCCCTTCGCTAGCCCAACACCCCTCCCCTAAACACTATCCTGGCCTCCCCCTTGATCGTTCCCCCCACCATAAGCCTCCCGAGGACGCGATCAACATTGTACTGTAACCAAACCCTCAACAGCTAACCCAACAGCCATCGCCCTAATTTCACACCAATAAGTCAATCCCGAGCACCGCGTAGCGGATCACCCCCCCAACTTCCCTCTCCTTTGCTTAAAACATGATCCCCTCCATCCTGCTCTTTCACAACCCCTACTCAAAACTCAGATCCTCCAACTACACCTCATTACATCACCCATCAGCTACCAATCCAACAACCACTGGGAATCTACTGGAACCACTCACTCACGCGTACACCACATTAACCGAGATACGCCCCTCCCTAATTCTCACATTCCATAGAACCCTGTCCCACCACCCCACAAATATAACCACCCCAGAACTTAGGAGGGTTACGTCACTCATCATAACCGACTCCATCCCTCAATTCTAATTTCCATCTATTCTTAACACTTTCTTTTCCCCCAGCAATTTAATCGAACACTTCCTCTTACCTCTTCTAAAGCAACACCATTTCCTCACTCATTAACCAAAACCTTATTAACTTTAATACTCCCAAAAAATACTGGCAACAAGGGTAACACCAGGGTAATCAGGACTCTAACCTTTAATCACTGAGTGTGGGCAGATTAATCATTAATCAGGACTGTCACTGCCAATTACTGTGATTGGGTAGAGTAATCAGGATTCTACTCCAAAATCCTTTACCAATCCTATCTGATCTATCATACAGCTACCCGGTAGCCTTAGGTTCTAGGTATCAGACTGATGTTAACCCTTTTAGAGTCTTTTATCCAAATTAGGACAGAATACTACCTTCCAGTAATGGTTGGGGTTATAAAATGACACCCACTTGTACTGTACTTCTGCAGTGTAGAGTCTCACAGAATCAATCCAATCAAGCAACAGAACCGCCATTTTAGTTTCAGTGGTGCAGTAATTTTACTCACATAGTAAAATGGCAGCACTGGGACCATTCATTCCCTACCCTACCTTTGCATTCCTCAACAGTACATAGACTTCTGCAGATTGGTATCCACATGTTTGATCCAACAAATTATCTCCAGATAATCTCAAGGTATTTCCAAAATATGACATAAGAAATGCTAAAAAGATGTAGTTGCACAAGTCTAAGGTTAAATGGGTTTTCTAGGTTTGGGATATTGTTGATATCCATGAACTATACCCAAGATCGGTCATTTATATAAGGTGTGAGACACTGAAGGGGTTAACTGTGGATGGGCGGTATGTTTCCCCAAGGTTTTGCTATTATGCAAGGCCTTAGTGCTGAGGTTGTGTTGTCCAGCACCTTGGACACAGGTGGTGGGAACAGCCCAATTAGCCTCATAAAGCCGCTCAGCAGAGCTGAAAGGGTTGTCTCTCTCTGGAAGGAGGCTGGAGAGCACGCAGCCCTGACCTCTGTGCCTGGAACAGCAAAAGTGTTTTTGTTAGTGGTGAGTCAGAGAACCATTGTTTAGTTAGCACCCTGACGGGTAGGATATTATTTTGTTTTGAGGCCTGAATGTAAAGGCTGTTTTGTTTTTCCTGCTGAAATAAACACAGGCTAGACCTGTTTTGGACTGTACTTTGGTGTCACTGTCGTGAACTGCATCACAGCACCCCGCTACCACGGTCTCTACTGGGCCAAATCCTCCACAAAGGTCAGTGGGATCCAACACCTGTTCCAGCTGTTCATGGACGGATCTGGAAGGAGAGGGCTCCATCCACCATATAGTGGTCATGTAGGGTTACTGCAGCTCATTTACTTTTAAATTGAAGTCATTAATGTAAAAATAGATGAATAGATGGTAGAGTTAATGCAATTCCTACACCGTGTGAATGTAAATGTTTGTTTTAAGCAGTTGTGCAAGATTTTCCTCTTGGCTTACAAAAAACATAACTAATCTGTGGAATAGCCTGCCTCAGGCGCTGGTCACAGCAGGGACCGCAGAGAGCTTCAAGAAGGGTCTAGATGCCTTTTTACACCTAAATAACATTGATGGTTATGTTATATAGAATTGTTTTCCCTAAATCCCTTCCTCATCCAATCCCTTCCTTGGTTGAACTTGATGGACAAGTGTCCTTTTTCAACCGTATAAACTATGATACAATGATATAGGTCAGACATTAGTCTATCAGTCTATCTGCACTGTATTTCTCCACTGCTTCATATTACATAAAGGTAAGTTTTTCTTTGCGTTGGCATTGAGGCAGATGCATGTTGTGGTAACATCCTGTAGTCTGTAGTTATACCCGGTAACCGGTGTCTGTGGCGTGTAGTGTACAGTAATGAAGACCTTGAAGCGCACGCTCACTGCGATGCTATAATTACAAATCACACTGGTCCTTTGGAGAAGACGTATAAATAACTGAGCAGAATTATATATGTAGGAGCTTGCTGAGACAAGTCTTCTGCCGCTGCATTCCATAAGGGAAAAGGAAGCTCCGCCGCTTATAATGAGAGCTACAAGCATCTGGGCCTAGACATGCCACCCAGCTGCCAGACCACTGCTGTGGTAGGTACTTAATCAGGAGGCTGCTGCCAGCAATAGCATGCTGTAGTAAGGATGTTTAAAGGGGTTGTCCATAGTTTTATATTGTAGGGGCGGTCCATAGTTTTATATTGTACGGGTTGTCTAATATTGTATATTGTACGGATTGTCTATTATTTTATATTGTAGGGGTTGTCTATTATTTTATATTGTAGGGGTTGTCTATTATTTTATATTGTAGGGGTTGTCTATTATTTTATATTGTAGGGATTGTCTATTATTTTATATTGTAGGGTTTGTCCATAGTTTTATAATGTGGGGGTTGTCTATTATTTTATATTGTAGGGATTGTCTATTATTTTATATTGTAGGGGGTGTCTATATTTTATTACTGTAGGGGTTGTCTATTATTTTATATTGTAGGGTTTGTCCATAGTTTTATAATGTGGGGGTTGTCTATTATTTTATACTGAAGGGATTGTCTATTATTTTATATTGTAGGGGTTATCTATTATTTTATATTGTAGGGGTTGACATTTTTTTATATTCTAGGGGTTGTCTATTATTTTGTATTGTAAGTATTGTCCAAAGTTCTATATTGTAGGGGTTGTCTATTATTTTATATTGTAGGGGTTGCCTCTTATTTTATATTGTAGGGGTTGCCTATTATTTTATATTGTAGGGGTTGTCTAATATTGTATATTGTGGGGACTGTCTATCACTTTATATTGTTGGGGTTGTCCATAGTTTTATATTCTAGGGTCTGTCTATTATTTTATAATGTGAAGCTTGGGAAGAATCTTATATTTAAGGGACTGTGGACATTTTTTGCAGTTGTCTATAATTTTATATTGTACCCAACCAAAGAAAGCCAAGACAGCACTCAAATATATTGTCAGTAAAACTATGTTTATTTGATAACAAGTCTAAAACCACATAAAAAAGATGAACAACACACAGAAAATACAGGGCCCACATGAGGTCACAATGTATACTAGCAAAATATATATAGAGACTATATATGTGGAAACAGGGCCAAGCAAGAGGGCAGTATGAAAGTATATGTATACAGACCAAAGGAGCCGATCCCCGACACATGTTTCGCATAGGACACTTTGTCACCCACCAAATTTTAGACTTTGAAGGATCTTCACCCATGAAATCCTTGTACATCTGTTCCTGCTCTCAGTACACATGTATACAAGAGCCACCTCAGGACCTCCAAAAGTCCTAAAATGCAGGCTGATAGCAGGCAGAAGGGGACATCCTCCATTCCCCAAGAAGCACCATGACTTCCGGGCCATGACTTCCGGGCCATAATATTCATTGGGCTTTAGTAGGGCTGGTTGAGAATTTCCAAAGCCTCTGAATAATCTGCCTCATAGAAGAAAGACAATGCCGTAAGAAACATTTTTAGATCTAGGAGCCAAAGAGCACAGAGAAGAGGGCGATCTTGGGAGTCGCGGGTACATTGTCAGACCATATTTTATTGTACAGGTCAAAGATTGCATTACACAGGTTCCTGATCCGTGGTCACGGCCACAAATTATGTAGCTTAGAGCTTTGTGCCCCATTACATCTCCAACACATGTCAGGGACCATTGGAAACATCTTAAGAAAGATGTTAAGCAATAGCAGATTATAATATATTGTAAGTGGTTTCGGTGGCCACTTGGGGCCCAAGGTTTCTCAGGGGCTCATGGCCACCCAAAGCATCTAAGAAGTTTGATATTTTCCTATAGAGACAATATAGAGAGAGACCTCTAGCCCTTCTAAACATTTGCTGGCTCTGGGGTTTATGACATGTTTGCTGGTTCTTGGTTTTAAGAGCCAACCATATCCAATGATTTTGGTGCTCCCCCCCCCCCCCGCTCCTATAGCTTTTAAATTAGGTTGCCTACTGCACGACCTCTGAAGAGGCCCGATGGTATTAGACCCAGGCCCCAATGGAGAATCCTATGGAACTCTGGCCCAGTCTGGACACACCTAGATCCAGAAGCCATTCCAGGAGCTTTGAAGGTCTTCCAAAGGTCGTTAAACTACAGAACTGAAAGCTGACAGAAGAGACCCTCAATGCTGCCCAGGTCCAATGGCAATCCTAATCCACCCATAAGCATAAACCCTTCATATTCACATCTTTTGGGGGGGGGGGGGGTCACTGATTTCTAGGGTAACTTCTAGATGTTTTACCCAAACATTTATTGTTGGCATAATTTATCAGTAGGAATTAGATTACCACTTTAAATAAAGCCTTCAAAACTCCCTTCTCCATTTCCAACTTCTTTCTTCTCCAGTGCTGTGACTTACTGTATCGGTGATCACATTGTACTGCAGAGGGGGCCGTGATCTAACCGCACAATTTGTGGCCAGATCACAGCTCCCATTGAGGTTTATGGCAACCGGTCACAGTGTGGTGAGTACATGGAGTCTCACCACAACCAAGTCGGGTGGCCTGGCCTCAAAATATAGGACATGCCACGTGTCTTTCTATGTAGAGTGGTTGGGTGCGGACCGCTTAACCCCTCCTCCCGGCTGGTTGTTACACCGCCCCAGGGACCACACAGTCATCTGAATGTGGCCTAAGAGACACAACATCAGTGTTGCTCATAGTTAGAGTAGTAGTGCTTCCTCTAAAGATAGGCGTGAACCTAAACTCTCTGCTGCCTGAGGCGAGCAATGGAATGGTGTCCCCTCTGCCCCATCCAGTAGATATACACTGTATATTAGGTTTTTTTAAGAAAGTGAGTTCTCCAAGCAATGTCTCACGCCCAAGCTTACTTGAGGAGACATTATTTTTAAGTTTCAGGTCCTGCTTTGTAGCAGCTGACTGCTCCTTTGATGCTTCAGGCGGCTCAACTCGCCTCATGGCTGATGCACCCTTGCACACAGGTAACGTTGTAGTAGTGCATACACTGATTTCTATCCTGCCCCTCTAAACTGGTGGCTTCGGCTGCGGTCTACTACAAGAGTGTCATCTCCGTAATGGCCCAGTTCCGGAAAACGAAACATTTCCTGGAGTTAGACTTTAAGATGAAAGTTATTATATTAATTATTTCTTATAATTGCCTTTATTTTTCCATTACGTCTTGAACGTCTCTACTACTTTTAGTATTCTCTACTGTTCTATTACTTTTATGATTATGTGCGCGTGAAAAAAAAATCATACGCTCATTAATAATCATTTAGAAGAATTACAATCGTATCAAGACCAGGAAACCTCTGAAAAGTGACACAAATATAACGCGCCTTGAAGCGTCTGTGCAGCGGGAGGTCGTCTGTGTCTTAAGATTCCTGGGGTTTCTTAGAAGGGTTATGGGAGCAGAAGAGTGCGCACGAAAATGACTGTCATTACTTATGTTGTCAATTTGCATCTCAAATGAAGCTTTTAATATGTATTAGTACAGAACATCTCTCCAGCATCTCGTGTTTTATATGCTGTAAGGATCTTATTACTTTGGCCTTTTAATTGCTTTTTGTTTGAATGGCAAAGTTAATATTACAACATTACATCGGCATTAAAGGGGAACAACGCCTAAAGTCAGGTTTAGACTGGAATTTCAAAGGAAATCTACCATTTGATTTCATGCATTATGAAGCAAACACACGTTGAGAATGCTGTAGCTACACTGATGCATAAACATATCTTGTTGAATCCCTGAATTAAATGGTTTTGCTTAAAAAACAATTATAGAATTATGATAATGAAGCTCTGTTGCTCCTGTGGCTGCCCCGGTGCTTCTCCTTTTACCCTAATTATGCACTGCTTCAGAGAATGATGTAATCACTGTGTTGTCCTTGATAGGCAGAAGTAATCAATCACTGCACTATCCCCCAGCTGCTGTGTATGAGTCATCCAGCTCAGGTTGATAAGTCCTGTCTGGACAGTTCTGGAAGCTCTGTGTAGTGTGTTTAAGCACAGCAGCCAGTCTGCACCCAGCTTTCCCTGGTCCTGAATTATATATAGTTTTTTCACTCACCTCAGAGATTAAACAAGATATGTTCCTGCATCACTGTAGCTACAGCATTCTCAAGGTATGTTTGGTTCATAATGCATCATGCATCAAATGGTAGATTTCCTTTAATATTAATTTGTGTTACCTGTAAGCAGCCATTGCAGTCTCATAGAGTCCGTAGTGTCAGAAAAATATCTTCTTCCATGATCATTACTATTTCTCCAATATTTCCAATTTTAGGAATTCCCCACAGACCTCTTCATACAAATGTAAATTATATAATTATATAATAGGAACTGTAATTTTACTTAAGTGCGCCTTTAAATCAGCCTGACCTCCGATATTACGTTGTGTAATATGGCCCAGAAGACCATGCGATAAGAAGTCTGTTGAAATAATTGGAAACATTCTTGGTTTCGCTCATCCTTGTGGTGACGTTCTATGAGAAGATAAAAAGCTCATTTGAAAAAGGAAATAGAAAAGTAGCTCAGGGGTATCTGCGTATATAAAAGGTTTAGATGCAGTTCTGGCACATTGTAGAATAGGGGGAGCAGATTCATATAGAGAGTTTTTTCCTTCACTTAGGAGTCCAGTGGGCAGGCCTATTTAGTGACCTGTTCATGCAGATAGGACAATATGATAGGCAGGGGTGTAACTAGGAGAGGCTGGGCCCCATAGCAGATTTCTGCATAGGGCCCCCCTTCCACTTAAAAAAAGAAAAATTATATATATATATTTGTACAGACATGGTTCTACAATTACACACATTTATATACTGATTTCTCTTTCAAGCTCTACGTTGTACATGTACAGCGCAAAGCTACAATGGGTACATGAAGAGGGCGCACTGGGTGAGCCCTCATAATACATTGGTTGGGTTTGCTGCATATTACAGCAAACACCCTCTACTAATACTCTAGATAAGTGCTAACATTGCAGGCGGGTGTTCAGGCATACACGCAGGCAGGCGGGCGGGAGTTCAGGCAGTGGTTTGGCACTGCAGGTATTTGTTTGGATGGTAGGGGGGGGGGACAGGGGGGGACCGGTGGGTGGGTGCTGTGCCAGTGGACGAACAGCTGACGGGAGTTTGGCCAGCAGTTCTGGCAGATGTGCCCGGAGGAGTCCCGTCAAGTCGACTGTGCCGTTGGTTGGGGAGGAGGATGATTTTGGCTGTTCTGTATGGTGGGAGGAGGGTGCTCAGTCACCTGTGCTGGCGGACAAATGGGAGGCGGTACAGACACAAAGGGAGGGGCCCGTAGGTACGGCATCAGTGAATTATGACCCGGCCCTTTCCTTCACGGGCCCCGTAGAAGCAGCGGTAGTTACGCCACTGATGATAGGACACTTTGAACAATCAGCTCTATAATACGCCGCCTGTAAATAGGACATGGTGTACAATCTAATCAGCCTCTGCTGCTCTAGGACAATAGGTAAAACCAATTGTATAACATGCAGATAGGGCACTCTGCAAATTCTTCAATATAGGGTACTGTGTAAAATATGTTCAGCTCCTCCTGCTCTACAACATGCTGCCTACATATAGGACACTATGCACAAAATCTTCACTGATTCCTGCTCCATATCATGCTGGCTGCATATAGAACACCATGTACAAAATGTTCAGCTGCTCCTGATCATGCTGATAGGAGACTATGTACAATCTGCTCAGCTCTACCTACTATATAACATACTATGTTTAGATAGGATACTATGTACAACCTACTCAGCTCCTCCTGCTCTATACCATGCTGCCTGAACATAAGACACTATGCAGAGCTCCTCCTCCTCTATAACATGCAACCTACATACAGGATACAATATACAATCTGCTCAGTTCCTCCTGCTCTATAACATGCTTCCTGCAGATAGGACACAATATACAATCTGCTCAGCTTCTCCTGCTCTATAACATGTTGCCTGCAGATAGGGCACTATGTACAATCTACTTAGCTCCTCCTGCTCTATAAAATGCTGCCTGCAGATAGGACACTATGTACAATCTTCTCAGCTCCTCCTGCTTTATAACATGCTGCCTGCAGATAGGACACTATGTACAATCTTCTCAGCTCCTCCTGCTCTATAACATGCTTTCTACAGATAGGACACTATGGGGCAGATTTACTTACCCGGTCCATTCGCGATCCAGCGGCCCGTTCTCTGTGGAGGATTCAGGTTCTGCCAGGATTCACTAAGGTAGTTCCCCCGATGTCCACCAGGTGTCGCTGCTGCGCTGAATTCCGTCGGAGTGCACTGAAATTCACCAAGCCAGGACGGGTGCAGGTAAGCGTGTGTCAAGCGGCATCGCGTGCGCCAAAATCCTGGGGCAATTCAGGGAAAAACGGCGCAAATTGGAAATATTCGAGTAACGTGACGGAAAAACGTGATTCGGGCCCTTAGTAAATGACCCCCTATGTACAATCTACTCAGCTCCTCCTGCTCTATAACATGCTGCATGCAGATAGGACCCTATGTACAATCTGTGTAGCTCCTCCTGCTTTTCTATAACATTGCTGCCTGCTGATAGCGGAACTAGCTATGTACCATGCTCATGCTCCTCTGCCTTATAAAATGCTCCCATGCAGATAGGACAACTATGTACAATCTGCTCAGCTCCTACTGCTCTCTAAATTATAACATGCCCTATGCAGTGTAGTTATGACCCTATGACAATTTGATGTTAGTATCCTTACTGCTCTATAACATGCCTGCTGCAGATAGGAACACCTACACGTCAATGGTAGCTCCTCCTGCTCTATACAGCTGTGCCTGCAGATAGGAACTATGTACATATTATCTCCTCGCTCTCCTGTATATAAACATGCTGCCTGCCAGATAGGTATTTTTTGGTGTGATCTATGTATTCATCTTCTTAGATCCCTCCGGCCTGTCTATATCACATGAGCATGCAGATAGCGACACTATGTACAATCTTCTTAACTCCTCCTGCTCTATAACATGCTGCCTGCAGATAGGACACTATGTACAAGCTGCTTAGCTCTACCTACTCTATAACTCGCTGTGGATGGATGTGTACAATACTGTAAATTTCTGTTACTTTTCAATACAAATGGTTACCAGCCTCCATATCGTCCCACAAGTAAAACTACTGTTTTGTCGGGAACTTTCAGACAAAACTTTCAAGTTTTTCAATGATTTGTCATTTTTGAGAGAACACTGGAGCCTGTCTGGACGGCTGCTGTGTGATAACTGGATGTCCCTTGATGTGTTGTAATTCATCATAGTACAGGAAACGTTCGGTTTCGGGCATTTTTGTTTTCGACCTCTATCTGACATGTGACATATTGTTCATTGATTCTGACTCTTTTTTGATAAAGTTGATATAAAGTGATGGCCTCAGAGCAGGACTGGTACTTGAGCAAGTCGGCCATAGACTTTCTTAAAGGGCATGTTCACAGATGGAAAAAATTTTCACTAAACCTTTTGATTTTTAATAAAATAACTAAAATCTTGAGGTCATATAATAAAAACCTCCACATTTCAGCTGCTCTTGTGTTTCCTTTCCGCTTACCCTCCTTCTTAAGATTTTATTTCAATTCCCATATCTCATCATATCTCCCAAGAAAAACACAATTTCTCAGATTTCATTCTTTATCCTTTTCCTTCAGCATAAAAATAATAAACATATTCTGTTTCCGCTTTTTCCTGAGCTGCGCCCTGTTATCTGGTTTGTACGGTAACACAACAAAGCTTTCAGATGTTTTTAGGTGACTTAACCTCTTCCCGATGCAGACCTTTGGTGTTTTTGAGAGTGTTTTTAATGTTTTTTTTATTTTTTACTACTTCCAGAAATCATACTTAACATCTTTGCTGGCGTCATCTTCTGTCCGCAAAGTATGGTTGCCATTTAGTTTCACTAGTTGAATTGCCCCACACACATCTGTCTCCTGCAAACTCTGCTATGGTTCGCTAACAGTTAACCCGCTATGATTGACAAAATCCCCACTCTCATTGCTGCCTTGACTGATGTCAGAGATGGGATGTGACCCAATCACCTTCCAGACCGGGGCTTTTGTATCTCATATAATTTTCCTTGGATCAATGCTCTTTACCTTTTTCTGTAGTCTTTGAACTAGTAAGCTGCTGTGTTATTCTATCTTTTGCAGTTTGATATCTTGACTCTTTAAAGGAGGGGATTTATCAGAAGTGTCTAAGAGCAGCCAATCAGAGCCCAGCTTTAATTTTCCCAAAGCAATTTATACAATGAAACTAGAACAGTTTTGCTCTCAGACACTTTTGATAAATCACCCCTTTGGTTGTATTCTTGACTATTCATTTTGCCTAGTGATTTTGTACTTCATTGTCCTCTTGTTTTTTACCTCTCTGTTTGTATTGTTTTGTTTTTGTCTCCATGTTTGCACTTTGGTGCAAGTAGGGAATGTCGACTAGTTATCTATCCACCGCCTAGGGTAGGCAAGGCAAGTGGGCAGGGACAGCTGGGAAGGGGGTTTAGTCTCAGTGCCCATTGTCTCTGTCTCCAGACCATTCCCTGACCCTACATAGCACCATAAATGTATTAATCTCTTTGACAGAGCCATAAGGGGACTGGCTTGTTCTAGTCAATAATTCATACAATGTATTGGAAAGATGAAATGTGAAAAATGAAGTGAAATTAATAAATAAACGCAGTTGCAGCATTTTCTTCCATTTTCTTTTTTTTCAATACTTTGCAAAACAATTAATATTATTAACTTTGCTCTGTAGGCCCCTACTATTACAGTAATTCCTAACTGACATATTGATGAGTTGTTATGTTGTGTAAACTTTAAAAAAACATAATTTATTAAAAAATAGTATTATTATTTGTACTGTCATATTCTGATACCTTTGACTTTTTTATATTCATCCATCCACAGAGTTGTGCAAGTAATAACTTTCTGCTGGGCAGGATGTGATTTTTAATAATATGATTTTGGGGAATGGATGACATTTTGATCAAATTCTATTTCATTTTTTTTCTGAGAGGCAAAGCAGCAAAAATATCAATTTGTGCATTTTGATTCTTTTTCCCATGGAAGAATTGTTTGACTTATACTACCCCTATCCTGTATAAATGTCCATGGCACAGTACTACTCCTATCCTGTATATAAGGGGATGGCACAGTACTAATACTCCTATCCTGTATATAGGGGCACAGCACAGTACTACTACCCCTATCCTGTATATATGTCCATGGCACAGTACTACTCCTATCCTGTATATATTAGCACAGCACGAATACTCCTATCCTGTATATATGGGCACAGTACATCACTACTACTCCTCTCCTGTATATAAGGGGATGGCACAGCACTATTACTCCTATCCTGTATATAGGGGCACAGCACAGTACTACTACTTATATCCTGTATATAGGGGCACAGCACAGTACTAGTACTTCTATACCATATATAGGGGTACAGCCCAGTACTACTTCTCCTATCCTGTATATATGGACTCAGCACAGTACTACTACTCCAATCCTGTATATAGGGGCACAACACAGTACTACTACTCCTATCCTGTATATAGGGGCACAGCACAGTACTACTACTCCTATCCTGTATATAGTAGCACAGCACAATACTACTACGTGTATCCTGTATATATGGGCACAGCACAGTACTAGTACTTCTATCCCATATATAGGGGTACAGCCCAGTACTACTACTCCTATCCTGTATATATAGCACAGTACTACTGCTCAGATCCTGCATATAGGGGCACCATACTGCTACTCATATCCTGTATATAGAGGCACAGCACAGTACTTCTACTTCTATCCTGTATATAGGGGCCCAGCACAGTACTTCTATCCTGTATATAGGGGCCCAGCACAGTATTACTACCCCTATCCTGTATATATGGGCACAGCACCGTACCACTACTCCTATCCTGTATATATGGGCACAGCACAGTACTACTACTCCTATCCTGTATATATGGGCACAGCACCGTACCACTACTCCTATCCTGTATATATGGGCACATCACCGTACCACTACTCCTATCCTGTATATATGGGCACAGCACAGTACTACTACTCCTATCCTGTATATATGGGCACAGCACAGTACTTCTACTTCTATCCTGTATATAGAGGCCCAGCACAGTACTACTACTCCTATCCTGTATATATGGGCACCGCACAGTACTACTACTCCTATCCTGTATATATGGGTACAGCACAGTACTACTACCTATCCGTATCTATGGTCACAGCACAGTACTACTACTCCTATCCTGTATTTAGGGTCAGCACAGTACTACTACTCCTATCTGTATATATGGGCACAGCACAGTACTTCTACTTCTATCCTGTATATAGAGGCCCAGCACAGTACTACTACTCCTATCCTGTATATACTATATGAGCACAGCACAGTACTACTGCTCCTATCCTGTACCTATAGGCACATCACTGTACTACTACTCTTATTGTGTATATATTAGCACAGCACAGTATAACTACTCCTATCCTGCATATATAGGCACATGATCGGTGGGGTCTCAGCAGCCACACATGCTTCAAATAGGTTCATCGTTGTACCATAAGTTCCTTTGGTGGGCCTAGGCTCTAACATAGTCCTGGACCCAAGAGTTGCAGAAGAAGACAAGACTTAGGAGGCCACTAATGTCTATTTCCTAGACGATGATGAAGGGTGGGACCCTAGAATTGTTTAAAAATTTGAGTCAGACATCCACCAATCAGCAAGTTCTCTCCCATCACGTGGATAATGGATCATTTTAGAAGATGTGCCAAGTAGGAAATGTTCTCCATGAGCAGCTACAGATGTCACATTCCAATATCCGAAAATGTCACCATGACCTAAACACATAAGTATGTCTGCTCTAGGTGAATACACCCTTATTTACATTTTTACCTGTAGATTTTTAAGCATTTTTGTTTGATTTCTTTAATTCTTAAATTTCTACAAAGTTCTACAAGTTATCTTATTGCTCAACTCTGAAGATAATGCATTTCACGCACCAAATGTTCTTCCTCTATGTTTTTTTTTTTGTCCAAATATTTTAATACAGGGCAAACTAACTATTTTTCCCTGATTTTTTTTTTCTTCGAGTAATATGAGCAAGCTGTGTATTACAGCCGTGAGTGGGTTTAACTGGGTTGTATGTACAGGATAGGGGGTAGATGTATGATCAGTAGAGACCCCTATCTATCTGCAGAATGGGGGACAGTGGAAGTTTCAGAACACAAAAACAAAAGGAATACGGGCAGCGTTCAAATTCTCTTAACCCAAAGAATCTTCATTCTCGTGGCAACAGCAGACAGAAACATGGACGCCGGTGTCCCAAGGTGACAGACATTTTCGAGCGTATAGTCCTTTCTCAGACCATAGTGGGAGGGAGAAGGGCTCATGGACAGTATAACAGCCTGTGAATATGCACCATATTGGGGCTCTGGTAACACCCACAGGAGCCCTTCAGCGTAATTTTAAAAGTTGATTTTAGAAGGAGAACAAATATTCACAGACCCTGGTTTATCAACTTTGTTAGATAAGTACTATGTGCTACAATGCATCATTTAAATGATTTAAATTCCCCTTCATGTAAAATTATGTAAATTTATACTAATTATTTAAATGAGATGGTACAAGATAATCAAATTTTTAATAAAGGCTGTAAAATAAAACTAATTTTAAGAACAATAATAATCAGAATATAAAAATCATCATAATATAAAACTAACCCGACAACTAACAGCATGAGGTAGACCGAGTATTCGGAATTCAAAGATCTCTTCTTCTTCTTCTGATACTTCTCTTTCATTCAGCGTATAAGCTTTCAGACCAAATTACAATATTTTATACTGCGGAGAGGCTGCAGAAGATTAAGCAAAATGTAAATCATCTCCCTATTAAGCAAAGATATAAACACAAATTCTGGCTGAAGCCTCGTGTAACATTATTTACTAAAAGGAACAACGTAGGCAGAAAAGACAGAAATGAGAGTAGCCTGAACCTTCTGTAACTGTCAATGAGACTTCTGCTACTCTCAACAGGTATTTAGGCCATTCCTCATGAGCAAACTGCTCCGGTTGTCTGGGGTAAAAAGGGAACCTTTTCCAGACGGCTTTTTTCAGCTCCTTCCAAAGATACTCAATAGAATTTAGGCAGGGTCGGCTCCAGGTTCCAGTAGGCCCCTGGGCGACAGAACCTCGGTAGGCCACTTTGCAGTGAATGTGGCAGGATTAAAACAGTCTCCTGTACCCTAAAATATTCCCTAGTTTATCATCCCAAACAGTCCCTATGGAATAATTAGATACAGCCCCCCTCAACCCCTATGGATTAATTAGATATAGCCCCCTAAGCCCCTATGGATTAATTAGATACAACCCCCCACACCCCCTATCGATTGATTAGATACAGCCCTCCTTACCCCCATGGATTCCTTATGTACAGCCTTACGTGGCCATCCCAGGAGCCCTGGGCTCCGGCAATAGCCTGCATATGCCCAGTGCTTGCGCCTGGATTTAGGTCGGGGATCATAGAAGGCAACTTAAGAATAGTCCAATGTTTTCCTAGGCCCTTCTTGGGTGTTTTAGCTGTTTGTTTTGGGTCATTATCGTGTTGCATGACCCATGAACTAGACTGTGCCCAAACTTTCTGACACTGGGCAGCACATTTCCTTTCCAGTCTTGAGATTTTTTATTGTACCCCACAATGCCTTGCCTTGAGTGCCTTGCCAAAAAGTTCAAGCCTCAAACAGCCGATAGAGCATGGACGCCATCATTTTAGCTGTGAATCTAGTCGCCAAGACTGCCTCAGGTCTTTGTAAGGAAACCTGAAATTTAATTTAACCCACTCAAAATAAATACTTCATTAAAAACTATAACTCAAAAACATTGCCCTTAACTAAATGGTTCCTCTCCTAACATTTGATTTGATGGATTATGAACCAAACATACCTTGAGAATGCTGTAACTACACTGATGCAGAAACATATCTTGGTTAATCCCTGAGCTGAGTGGTTTTGCTGATAAAACAATTGTAAAATTATGATAATGAGCAAGGCGCTTTTCCTAGTACATTAGTTATGCACTGCACCAGAGGATAATGTAATCACTGGGTTGTGCCTGAAGACAGAATAATCAATTGCTGCACCATCCCCCAGCTGCTGTGCATGAGTGATCCAGCTCAGGTTGATTAGTCCTGTCTGGACTAAGCCCTGTGTGTAATACAAGCTCTGTGTAACTTGTTCAATCATCCAATCCAGCTTTCCCGAGGTCCTGAATGTTATAATGGTTTTTTAAAGCAAAACCACTCAGCTCAGGGATCAACCAAGATATGATCCTGCATCAGTGTAGCTACAGCATTTTCAAGGTATGTTTGCTTCATAATGCATCAAATAGTATTGATTTGATGTAGTAGATTTCCTTTAAGCAAACTTGTTAAATGTTACTTGCAGACAAGGTTTAAAAATCTTTCCGAAGGTTTCCAAAGACCCACCATGACATTTACATTGGTCTCTTTTATAGTTGTAAGGTCCATAAGTATCAGTAACAGTAAAGTAATATCCTGTTCAGATCAGTGATTGGGGGGCTACATTGTAACAGAGAAGGGTTTGGGGGCTTCTATTCCATCTTGGCCCTCTACTATTTATTCATCATTCCTAGACAACGCCTCGCATGAGGAAAGTAATCCGTTTGGTTGACAGCCTGAAATAAAGCGCAGAATATACAAAGTTATTTTTCACTGGGAAAGTCAAATGCAAACATTCCAGGGATAAGTTTTCTTTCGCCGCATTATGACAAATGATAACAAGTAAGGATTTCTTAACAATAAAATTAAAAAGAATGAAAAAAAGAAAAATGTCGAATGAAAAAGAAGCCCTGACTTAAAGGGGTAGTCCACTTTACCGTATGTTTTTGTAATGTGTGTGTAAGTGTGGAGGGGGCAGGATATGAAGTAATTTACCAATATACATCTATTAATAGTTCTGCTTTACTTTCTTGATATGTAAAGTGAAGCCTCCTGTCTTTTACCTCATCAGTCATTCATGAATATAAGATTAAGGTCCTGGCAGGGTGAAAGTTGTATATTGGACCTCCTAATGCTCAACTCCGCTCCTTAGTGTGAAGAGCTGCCACTCAGCACCACTATACTTCTCTCCGCAGTTGAGTTTCCTCGCCTCTAGCTGGAATTGATATTTTGTCATTAAGAAGGACAGGGGGAAGATAAGAACTGTACTGATTCTTCATCTCATTCTTTCCTGGTTTCTTTCTCAGGTAATAATATAATAATAAATCCTTTATTTATACAGGGCACACAGATTGTGAAGCGCTGCACAGAGCTTGCCAAATCAGTCCCTGTCCCCAATGGGGCTCACATATGTTTTTAAAGTGGGGGAGGAAACCAAGAGAACAGACCACAAGGCTGGCATTGCCTTTCCACCAATCTCCACCTCAAGGGTCGTATATCAAATGCTGTCCTACTGTTAGATACTTCTATGGAGGCCACAACACTATGGACATACCTCTCACTACCACCACAAATTCTCTGCTCTTAAGACCGTCATGTCTAGTGGCTCCCGGACAATAGGGGTCGTCTATCTAATACTGTCCTACTGATAGATACATCTATCGAGGCCACAACACTATGGACATACCTCTCACTACCACCACAAATTCTCTGCTCTTAAGACTGCCCTGTCTGACAAAAGGGAGACTCTTCTCCCACTATCTCTCCCTGCCGGTGGCCCCTAGCACCTGTCCCACCGACACAACCTGCCAGTGTCATACTTGCCATGACGGCTAATTTTAACATTTTTCACAGCAAGTTAGTTGCCCCATTAATGTGTTAGTCAACGTGGTCTTCAGGGGCCCCATACAGTTGAGGTTCACTGGCTCCAGGCTTCAGTAAGCCCCTGAGCGACAGAGCCTCAGTGGGCCCCTTTGCAGTGAACTCATCATTAAAAATTCAGAAACTAAAATTCCTCTGGCTCCCTAAAATATTCCCTTGTTTATCATCCCAAAAAGCCCACTCATGCTAATTTTATATACAGCCCCCTCACCCCCTATGAATTTGTTAGATACAGCCCCCTCGTCCCCATGGATTACTTATGTACAACCTTATGAGGGTCCCCTAGAAGCTCTTGGCCCCGGCACTTGCCAAGGAATGCAACGGCTGGCGACAGCCATGACTGTCAGCATTCATAACAAGTTGCAGGGTTGTAGTATAAAATACAGCACATTAGATAATGGCCCAATACTAGTGGCTGCCTGAGGAGCGTGCAAGGGCGACAGATTCATCAAAACTGGCGCACAGTCTCCATTAATCTGGCGCCCCCTGCACTGCTCCAGCAGAATGCACCATCTTTTTTTTGGTGGTTTTTTCTTTGTTAATGCTGCAGAATTGTGGCACATGTCAGTAATAAATGTGGTGCAAACTCCGATTTAGCGAACACGCCCCTTTTGGTGCTCGGTTTTTCTGTCTTGTAGGGCACAGTGCAGCCGCGACACAAAACTGGCGCAGACACTTTATAAATACATGTGCGAGTGGTTTGGACGAAAACTGGTGCAAACGCTTTAAAATAATTGTGGCCCATTGTCTGTATTCACCTAGATTTTTGGCTACAGACATCAGAGAATAAGCTGTTTTTCCAAGCCCCTTTCATCTTGTGTATTCCTGTAGTTGTAGTGCCCTGTCGCTGATGTCATCACATGAAGGAAGACCTGGACCCATCTTATGTACATTACATGAAGAATGTGGCAGGTGTCCCCGGTGTCGTATGAAAGCTTTGTGTCTCTTAACTTTGTTCAGACTTTTGAAGTTTGAGCTTTTAAGTCCAATCAATGGTGCACAATGCGCTATTGGGAATTTGAGAGCTGCACCTGTGACATCAAGTGGGGAACGTAGACTAGATGTTTGTATAGTGAAGATTGTAGCTCTGACCTTTTATGTAGAGTGATTAACCATCTAGGTTTTTTCTTAAAAAGAACCAGTCTGAGGCGTCTTATCATCCATTTTGAAGCATCATAAATTTAGTGGGGCAGATGTAATGAAAAGTGACAGTACAAAATAAGACTAGACAGTTGCACCTACTTGTTTTGCGAAAAATGCATTGAATCTTAAAACCTCAAAATTTTTTATCACAACTGAACACGGAAATTGATTTCTGGTCTTCTTTGATATGTTACTCCACCGTCCATCTCATCGGAAAAACTTGACCCAATATGGGGGCTTTCAATATGGCGTCCATGTTCAGGACCTAACCTAAACCATAAGCTCCTCACCCGTTACTTCCTGAAGTATCAGATGTATTATTTTCCCTTTGGTTTCTGAAATGGACTTGGACTTTTGACTCACCCTGTAGGTTTGTTCAGGTTCATGCCACCATCTTAAAGGGAACCTGTCATAAGAAATTGGCCTAATAAACAACTACCAGTATGGTTTCAAACAGTTGAACAACTCCCGGATTGTGTTTCTTTCATGGCCAAGCTTGGTGCCATCATGCAAGTCAAAGACTTGGAGAGTTTAACATGGATGTCAAGCTCTCCCTGCCTCTAAACACCTCCTTCCATGTGATTGACATAATGAGGCACATTTACTTACCCGGTCCTGTCGCGATCCCCAATCCGGACTGTTTGACGAGGATGAAGTCCGGCGCGATTCACCAAGATTGTGCGCCTGAGAGCCTGCATGTGTCTCTTTCCCGCTCAGGTCTGCCGGAGTTCACCATCTTCTTCCTGGTGTAGGTGAGTGCATGTGCAACATCCCCCACCGGGGCCTAGCCTTTTCTTTGGGGCCTGGAGACAGCCTGGGCCCGCAGTACCTGAGTGGCTGGCAATTGCGGCCTAAGCACGCTTGTGTCACGGTGCTTGGTATGGGGAACCGGGGGGCTGTCCTACAGCCTGGCACGTCTCCAGCAGGGTGGTGTTGGCAAGAAATGATGAGGGAGAGGCTGCTATAGCGGATCTCCCTGGGGCAACCCTTTGGGTGTCTAGAGTATGAGTCTCTGTGTGATGGACAGGGTGCCCGTGATGGTGACAGCCGGAGTAGCAGGGACCAGACGGAGGCAGAGGTTGAACAGAAACACTTACAGTTCTTTATTGGACCGACAGGACTTCAGCAACGTGCCTTTAACAGAGTGATGGAGTACTGAGATGCTTTTGGAGGAAGCCACAGGAGGGATTCTCACCAGCCTGGATGCAGGGCAGGCTGGGGAGTAGCTGTGTCCTAATAGGAAGCTTCAGCTCGTCCTGGAGTGCTTCAGGTATCACCTGGAAGGTAGGAGATATACCCCTTTCCTCACTATACAGCTAATCTATCAGCTCCACTCTTCAGAGACAGGGGCTAAGCTCTTCCTACTCTTAATGGTATGCTGGCTGACTAGATCTCTAGCTGGTGTCCTGCAGACCCTCAGGTCTGACTGGAACTGGTCTCTTCTCCCTCCTGGGAGAGACTGCCCTAGTTCTGGAAGTTTCTTGACAGGGTCTTGTAACTCCCCTGGTCAGGTGGTGGCTGCTCCTCCAATTACATCTCAGCTTACAGAGGACAGGATGTAACACAGATCATTGGATACTAGACTTTTACATCATACACAGATTAACTTCTGCCTTGCCAGGCAGGATTAACCACTGCAATGTCCCCTTTGTGATGTGGTGACATGCTGTGGGGCTTATTCGCAAGCACTCCTTCGCCATTGCATCGGCGAGGGTGTTGCATACCCCCGGGGCAATTGAAAGAGCCGCCCTCGGCTCGACTACGGATTGTTGGGGGGGGGGAGAGGTAGATAAGGGCACTTCTGAGAAGTGCAGGCTATATGATATGTAGGGACAAATCGCCCATGGTCCTGGAGACAGGCACCTGGGTTGGTGTCGGACTAAGACAAAAACATGTAAGTGCTTGACAGTTGGTCGCTGACGCCATTAAACCGAACTGTACAGTAGGAAAGGTGTGGTGTCATGTCCTGTAATCCACTCCTTGCACCAAGGCCTGTATATTTGTTATGTAAACACTTCTTCCCTGGCGGCAATTATATAGTGTGTATATCTGCATTGCGTTAGCATATGCGACACGAGTACCTCCTGACTGACATCCTTACCCATAGTATGAGTGGCATCCAGGTGCTAACTCTGTAACACCCCCGGTCCCCGAAGGACCCGCAGTTTACGGACTACCCCCATGTGCAAACCTCGGTTTGGGGATTAAGGTAGCGGTCAGTGTTTCACAGAAAGACGGTCCGACACAGCCACACTACAACCTGTAAAGCCTATGAAAGGGTTAATGCAGACTACTGGCATATATTTTGACAGTGTGCAAACAGGTTAACTCACATTGGCTTAGGAGCTCAATGGGTACACATCTTGAACGTTACAAACGTTACAGGAGGTAGGCTACTCAGGGTAGCAGGATAAAATGTCTCTTTACCTGAAAAGGAAAAGGCATAAAAGTGCAAGCAGAATGTCCATACCTAAAAAGGAAGGCATTAAGTGCAATATAAAAATAAGTCAATAAAGTAGCAACTTTTCCCTGGAGTTGGCAAAAGTCTCACAGAAGGTCTTTAATGGCAAAGTCCATCTTCTGGGCACAGCCCTTGATGTGGGGAAAAGTGCAATAAAGAAGCAAAGGGTCTCCTCTATGTGTAGAGGGACAGAGTCCTTTGGTAGGAATCTCTGCTGTGGCAGAGGAAGGGTGCTATCATAGCACATAATAGTGGAAAATCTCTTCACTGAGATAAATAAGGGTAAGAGTCTCAGGACAGTTTCTGGCTCTTTAGGGAAAATGGAAATAAATATACATATGTACAATAAGCACAGTACCTGAAGGCGGCTTTCAGCCCATCAGGGGTTAATCTTGCTGCTCAAGACCAATGGCTGCAGGCATGAGAGCAGGAATTGCAGCATGGACATCATCAGCCTGGATGCAGAAAGCAGTGTTGAGATCTGTCACCTGAAGACATCTGGTGGTAGACACTGGAACTGCTGACATGAAGCACCCAGAAGCTGGAGCTGGAACAGCAGGGAGGTCACCTACGGCGGCGGGCATCTCAGCAAAGGAAGGAAGCAGGCACTTCTCTGGCTGACCTTCTGTAGCTGGGGGCGCTGTGGAGCGCATGATGATGACCGCAGGAGCTGTAACTTCTTCATTGCTGACAACTGAAGGATTGTTGTTCCTGGACTGACCTGTAGCTCTTGGGGGCGCTGTTGCGCTGGCGGTGGTAACCTCTGTAGCTGGCAGGGCGTTCTCACCGGACAGCCTGGGCCTCTTAGCAGGTGGTCCTGGATGCTCCGCAGGACGGTCAGCAATGGCTACAGGAGTGTTGGGCTCTTCTGAGATAGCTTCCAGGGCAATGGGAGCCCAGGGGAATAGCAGAGGTTTCTCTCCCGCTTGGGCTGGCTCCGGCAGGTTCCCCAAAACAAAACGAAAACCCTCCGGTGCATATGGAACCTGTACACCGATAGTGGAGAGGGTCCTCTGCAGGGGTGGAACCGGAGTCCCAGCCGGGGAAGATGGCTGCTGAGGAGGGTCTGCCATTTTGGACCTATTGCAGAGAAGTCCGGCAGCTAGCAAACTCGATGCGTGTAGAGGGGCACTCTCCATCCCAGACCGGAGGTAAGTGTCCGCAAAGGAGGCCCGAGTTGTACCGCGATGCAGCCGGTGCGCAGCAAAAGGTCTCCGGACGGGATGTGCTGCCACAATGATTAGAGTCTCAAAGGCCTCAAGGAACTCCGGTTCCTCACTGGGAGGTGAAGGCCTCGGTCTCGCTACAATGGTGGCTGCGTCTTCACTCCACGAGGCGGTCAGCGGTTCACTTCCTGCGCTGAGGTGGAGCGGGAAACTTTCGCGCCAGAGGGCGGGGCTTAAGTCCTTCCCGCCAGGAGCTGTGGCGGGCTGAATTTTCTGCTGCACCACAGCACGCTGAGGCAGGATTCGCGCCATACACGCAGGGGGCGGAGCTTAGCGATGCCTCTGGGTTTTCCCGCCAGTGAAGGTTTTGGCGGGCTGGAATTACTTGCTGCGCCACAGTCTCTGAGGTAAAATAGTTCAGGCGC
Organism: Engystomops pustulosus; assembly: GCA_019512145.1. Taxonomy (NCBI): domain Eukaryota; kingdom Metazoa; phylum Chordata; class Amphibia; order Anura; family Leptodactylidae; genus Engystomops; species Engystomops pustulosus. The sequence continues at coordinate 206,571,274 of CM033644.1, forward strand.
GGCAGCGCCGGATGTAGCAGAGCTGACAAAGTTCTTTGCAGGGTTTAACCTCTTGAGTGCTGGAGCGGAGCTCGACAGCACGTGGCAGCAGTAATACAGTTCAATGTAGAAATATAACACAAAGTCACTTGGGCCTATACCCGAATGGCAGTAGGGTTAGGCAGTACAATCGTTTCTTAATAAAGTACAGTCTTTAGTGCCAGGATAAGGCACAGAAGTATATATCCTGTGATCGTGACGCCACTTGCAACATCCCCCACCGGGGCCTAGCCTTTTCTTGGGGCCTGGAGACACGTGCAGGGGCTATCTATATACTAAATGGGCATGTGCTGGGGGTACCTATATACATATGCTGGGGCCCCTGCATGAGTGGGCACGTGCAGGGGCTATCTATATACTGAGTGGGCATGTGCAGGGGCTGACTATATACTTTGGGGCACGTGCTGTGGATATCTATATAATGAGTGGGCACGTGCAGGGGCTATCTATATACTGAGTGGGCATGTGCAGGGGCTATGTATATACTGAGTGGGCACGTGCTGTGGATATCTATATACTGAGTGGGCACGTGCAGGGGCTATCTATATACTAAATGGGCATGTGCTGGGGGTACTGCAACATCCCCCACCGGGGCCTAGCCTTTTCTTGGGGCCTGGAGACAGCCTGGGCCCGCAGTACCTGAGTGGCTGGCGGTTGCGGCCTAAGCACGCTTGTGTCACGGTGCTTGGTATGGGGAACCGGAGGGCTGTCCTACAGCCTGGCAGGTCTCCAGCAGGGTGGTGTTGGCAAGAAATGATGAGGGAGAGGCTGCTATAGCGGATCTCCCTGGGGCAACCCTTTGGTGTCTAGAGTATGAGTCTCTGTGTGGTGGACAGGGTGCCCGTGATGGTGACAGCCGGAGTAGCAGGGACCAGACGGAGGCAGAGGTTGAACAGAAACACTTACAGTTCTTTATTGGAACCGACAGGAACTTCAGCAACGTGCCTTTAACAGAGTGATGGAGTACTGAGATGCTTTTGGAGGAAGCCACAGGAGGGATTCTCACCAGCCTGGATGCAGGGGCAGGCTGGGAGGTAGCTGTGTCCTAATAGGAAGCTTCAGCTCGTCCTGGAGTGCTTCAGGTATCACCCTTGAGGGTAGGATGATACCCCTTTCCTCACTATACTAGCTAATCTATTAGCTCCACTCTTCAGAGGCAGGGGCTAGGCTCTTCCTACTCTTATCTGGTATGCTGGCTGACTAGATCTCTAGCTGGTGTCCTGCAGACCCTCAGGTCTGACCAGGACTGGTCTCTTCTCCCTTCTGGGAGAGACTGCTCTCCTCTCTCTCCTGAGAGAGACTCCTCTAGAACATTCCTGGCCAGGGGTTTTATTATCTCCCCTTGGTCAGGTGGTGGCAGCTCCTCCAATCACATCTCAGCTTACAGAGGACAGGATATAATACAAGACATTGGATGATAGGTTTATACACATCTTGCATCATACACAAAGTTAACTTTTGCCTTGCCAGGCAGGATTAACCACTGCAATGTCCCCTGTGTGATGTGATGACATGCTGTGGGGCTTATTCGCAAGCACTCCTTCGTCATTGCATCGGCGAGGGTGTTGCAGTACCTATATACATATGCTGGGGCCCCTGCATGAGTGGGCACGTGCAGGGGCTATCTATATACCGAGTGGCACATGCAGTAGAGTAAGGTCCTGTCTAGATTATTTTGGTAAAAAAAAAATTGTGTTACAATTTTATGTATCAATGTGGGAATGGACGCCGGTGGGGCCCACAAAAATTTTCCAGTCAGGGGCCCCAAAATTCCTAGAGGCGGCCCTGAGTCTTGAGCCCCACTAATATACAAGTTTACTCTAAATATCAGAGCAGGGAGTCAAGAGCTCTGTCCACAGTGTGCACCCTCTTCTGTTTTATGCTCCCATTCACGATGGCCCGTGCTGTTTGCTGAATACACGTACATACGGCCGCAAATTATCGCCTGCATTTCTGTAGCGTCCTCCATGTCCAGGGCAATACGAGCTACGGCGGCAGATGCTACGGATGCGCCACACATGTTTGGTCCCGATTGGGGCCTGCCACACGCGCAAAATGTAGGAAGCAGGCTCGCTCTACTATTTTTCTGCGAACATGTAGCGCGGCCATGCTGGCCCGCTCATTCCGCTTCGGATATTAGAGAGCGAGGACTGTGGCCACCTCCTCCTCTGTCACAGCTGCACCCTCACGTTCGTTCATACCGTGTTTGATGTACCCTAAGAGGGGAGCATTGTACCGCCGCAACCAAGCCCATCGGTATCATGCCCCAGTGTATGGATCAAACCCCCTCCCCGAACAAGATAGATATGGGTATATATTTGAATAGGAAAGTAACCAACCAATACACATCTTTTGGACCAGGAGGTCGGTGCCGTGACCATCACTCGTGGTATGTGTGAATTGCAAGCACTCCCCTCCGTAGTCGCAGCAGGCGTCGTCCTCAGTGTAGAAGTGACCAATGAGGACATCCAATAGGTACGATCCTAGGAGGATGCGCGCGCCCCAGCTGTGACTGACATACTTTCATAAACTGGCATGGGGTCCCAAATGCCCAATTCGCTACTCTGAATGCCCCCTTGAAGACCCATGTTCTGTACACACAGAGTAAAGTAGGCATGAAGATCAGTTCTACTGAGCTCCGAGAATAATCCTCCCCACACAGTCTCTCTAATTTAGGAGAGGCTCCAACGAACCCTGATGCTCTCCCTATATGAACATTGTCTAGGAGTTACTATGGTCTCTGTACCTAAATCGCCTCCATAACTCAACGTTCTGGCCTGACCTTCGACCGAGTGCACTGCTCGTTCTCATAATCATAGCCATTTGTTCTCAGCCACAACTCCGTGTCCACGCAATGATGGATGTAATGATGGGTCAGTGTTATCTATATAGAGGACATTGTACAGGAAGGGGGAGGGGATAAGCTGTGACATCATCTATTGTCAGTAGTGATGTAATGATGGGTCAGTGTTATCTATATAGAGGACATTGTACAGGGAGGGGAGAATATAAGCTGTGACATCATCTATTGTCAGTAGTGATGTAATGATGGGTCAGTGTTATCTATATACAGGTCATTGTACAGGGAGGAGGAGATAAGCTGTGACATCATCTATTGTCAGTAGTGATGTAATGGATAAGCTGTGACATCATCTATTGTCAGTAGTGATGTAATGATGGGTCAGTGTTATCTATATAGAGCACATTGTACAGGGAGGGGGAGGAGATAAGCGGTGACATCATCTATTGTCAGTAGTGATGTAATGATGGGTCGGAGTTATCTATATAGAGGTCATTGTACAGGAAGTAGGAGATAAGCTGTGACATCATCTATTGTCAGTAGTGATGTAATGATGCAGCATTATCTATGTGTGCACCGTATATTAGCATTATGTGTGCACCGTATAGCGGTATTATTTATTCATTACCTCTATATTTCTGTTTTCGGCATTATTTTGTGTTACATTGTAGCACAGTACAATCCCCTGTGTGTGCGGCTGCTCTTAGCGACACCTCGGAGCCTCAGCTGTACATTAACCTACATTACTTGTAGTGATATAATGATGGAGCAAATATTTACAGCGCGCGGCGCTTTGTCCGGGCCGTGACATCTGGCAGATAACATGGAAGGGATAATGATGGGTTGTGATTATTAGACCCACAGAACATTCCAGGGCTGGATACAGGATAGAAGCTTCCGACATTCTGCCGTAGTGAGGGGAGCGCGGAGGATGGGAGTAATCATTAACCCACAGAACAAAGGAGTCGGATCTCTCCGTTCTCCATCTTCTGCTTCTTTTATTGTAACCCCATTATGTGCAGATACATCCGTTACCCCACACACTTACCCTCCACTTACCGTATGTTTTACATCCCGCGCTATTAACACTGAAGTATAATCTCCAGGGATTCCCTGCAGCGGAGCCGGGGGAAGTCTGCTGAAAAAGATTTTCATTAGAAAAGTATCTAGTATCTTTTTAGTATCTGTAGTCCTGGGTGTAAATTCCAGGGGGGCCGACAGAGCGTCTGTAAGGCGCACCAACAAATATGCTCTATATGATACTACTGATAATACTGTACACTGCAGATACATTTTTTCCATTATTACAGAAGTGATATCAGGATTTATATTATTGATTTGATGTAACATTGCTGGGTAGATTGTACTGTGACATCACTGTGTATTACCCCTGTACTGTGACATCATTGTGTGTATTATCCCTGTACTGTGACGTCACTGTGTGTATTATCCCTGTACTGTGACATCACTGTGTGTACTATCTCTGTACTGTGACATCACTGTGTGTATTACCCCTGTACTGTGACATCATTGTGTGTATTATCCCTGTACTGTGACATCACTGTGTGTATTATCCCTGTACTGTGACGTCACTGTGTGTAGTATCCCTGTACTGTGACATCACTGTGTGTATTATCCCTGTACTGTGACATCACTGTGTGTATTATCTCTGTAACCCAACTACTAAAGTTTCACATACTCCGTAGATGCTTCACAATGTCACACGTCGCTGCATTAGTAATAGTATGAGCCCAGACAGTTGACGCCCCGGGGGTTGTGTAGGGGAAAACATGTTCTGTTACACGTCGCTGACATTTGGCTTGTTAGAATGTCATCTGGAAAAGTCTTACAAAACTATTTTGATACATAAAATAATCTGTGTGACGGAATAAAATTCAGTGTTTCTATATATTATATGTGTGATAATATGGAGACGTCTGTAATTGTAGAAAAGCTTCATCTAAAACTAATTTGCATTTTATTGCATGATATAAGTATTGGATCCCCTGCCGCCCAGTAACAATTCTGGCTCAGACCTGTCCATTTTTTTTTAAGAAGCTGCTCCTACTCTGTACACATTACACGTAACTCCTCCTACTCTGTACTTATAACCTGTAGCTCCTCCTACTCTATATACATTACACGTAGCTCCTCCTACTCTGTACTTATAACCTGTAGCTCCTCCTACTCTATATACATTACCTGTAGCTCCTCCTACTTTATACACATTACCTGTAGCTCCTCCTACTCTGTACACATTACCTGTAGTTCCTCCTACTCTACACTTATTACCTGTAGCTCCTCCTATTCTACACTTATTACATCTTGAAAAGCACATGAGTGATATTTGGGCCATAAACATTTCATTACACCATTTAAAATTTGTATCTTCTTTTATTAAACAACACTATTTAAAATACCAATGTAACAGTATGACTATTAAAGTACAAAAAAGATTGTCCTCGAAAATTCCACTTATACATCCACGCAACACTATTCAGCAACTGGGTAATATAAATCCACATATATTTGACATGTATAGGTTAATGGAGAATACTTTAAAGTGCATGTGCAAAAATAACAGTAGTCCAACCCAACATGTGATTATACCATCATAGTAAAGTGCTGAGTGCCTTTCCTATAAATATAAAGACAGAGTCAGCTTACCCATGCTGTGTGTAGCGGGGTAAGCTCTACACTTATTACCTGTAGCTCCTCCTTCTAAGCAATTATTACCTGTAGCTCCTCTTACTCTGCACTTATTACCTGTAGCTCCTCCTTCTCTGCACTTGTTATCCGTAGCTCCTCCTTCTCTGTGCTTATTACCCATAGCTCCTCCTACTCTGCACTTATTATCTATAGCTCCTCCTACTCTGCACTTATTACCAGCATTAATTGCACCTGTTTCAACTCATTAACTGTATGAAAAACCCCTGTTCACGCGCTCAATCATCACACAGCAGCCTCTCCATTATGGACAAGACCAAAGAGCCGTCTAAGGACAGGAGGGACACAATTGTAGACCTGTACGAGGCTGGGATGGGCTATGGGACAATAGTCACATTACATCCTGTACTGTGACATCACTGTGTGTATTATCCCTGTACTGTGACATCACTGTGTGTATTATCCCCTGTACTGTGACATCACTGTGTATATTATCTCTGTACTGTGACATCCCTGTGTGTATTATCCCTGTACTGTGACATCACTGTGTATATTATCCCTTTACTGTGACATCACTGTGTGTATTATCCCTGTACTGTGACATCACTGTGTGTATTATCTCTGTAATGTGACATCACTGTGTGTATTATCCCTGTACTGTGACATCACTGTGTGTATTATCCCTTTACTGTGACATCACTATGTGTATTATCCCTGTACTGTGACATCACTGTGTGTCTTATCTCTGTACTGTGACATCACTGTGTGTATTATACCTGTACTGTGACATCACTGTGTGTATTATCCCTGTACTGTGACATCACTGTGTGTATTATCCATGTACAGTGACATCACTGTGTGTATTATCATGTACAGTGACATCACTGTGTGTATTATCCCTGTACTGTGACATCACTGTGTGTATTATCCCTGTACTGTGACATTGCTGTGTGTATTATCTGTGTACTGTGACATCGCTGTGTGTATTATCCCTGCACTGTGACATCACTGTGTGTATTATTCCTGTACTGTGACATCACTGTGTGTATTATCCCTGTACTGTGACATCACTGTGTGTATTATCCCTGTACTGTGACATCACTGTGTGTATTAACACTTGTAGAAATTCCACTGCACTCCTGTTTCAGTATTTGATGGTGCCAAAATAGGGTCCCAAACCCGTATGCAAGTAAGGATATGGAAGATGGCACTCAATCAGATTTTGAAAATAAATGCTTTTATTCTTGTACCAATCCATTTTAATACATATAAATGACGTTTTGGTCAAAAAGACCTTCCTCAGATGCGGATTGTACTGTATAGCGATCCTAAGCCTGGAAGATAGAAGTGGTATCTGCTGCTTCAGACCTTGGCTGTCTTTTATATACTATATGTAAGTTGTTTTGGGGACCAAATGCTAAGTTTTGCAATGGGGCCCGATAATTATACCTCTTCTTTAAAGCCGCTTTTTTCTATGGAGCCTTTTGTATTGGTGAGTACAATCTGCTGTTCATTCCTATACATGCTATGGATATTATTGGCGTATGCACAGGAGCTTTCCTTCCATGCACCTTACATGACAATGCAGCTATGTGAACAGTGCCTTAGCCTGCCCATGTGTTGATGTCCACACTCAGGATAATGACAATATACACTCACCGGCCACTTTATTAGGTACACCATGCTAGTAACGGGTTGGACCCCCTTTTGCCTTCAGAACTTCCCCAATTCTTTGTGGCATAGATCCAACAAGGTGCTGGAAGCTCCTCAGAGATTTTGGTCCATATTGACTGATGGCATCACACAGTTTCCGCAGATCTGTCGGCTGCACTCCATGATGCGAATCCCGTTCCACCACATCCCAAAATGCTCTATTGGATTGAGATCTGGTGACTGTGGAGGCCATTTGAGTACAGTGACCTCATTGTCATGTTCAAGAAACCAGTCTGGATGATTCCAGCTTTATGACATGGCGCATTACCTGCTGAAAGTAGCCATCAGATGTTTGGGTACATTGTGCTCATAGAGGGATGGACATGGTCAGCAACAATACTCGGTAGGCTGTGGCGTTGCAACGATGCTCAATTGGTACCAAGGGGCCCAAAGAGTGCCAAGAAAATATTCCCACACCATGACACCACCACCACCAGCCTGAACCGTTGATACAAGGCAGGATGGATCCATGCTTCATGTTGTTTGATGCAAATTCTGACCCCATCCGAATGTCGCAGCAGAAATCGAGACTCATCAGACCAGGCAACGTTTTTCCAATCTTCTACTGTCCAATTTCGATGAGCTTGTGTGCAAATTGTAGCTCATTTCCTGTTCTTAGCTGAAAGGAGTGGCACCCGGTGTGGTCTTCTGCTGTGTAGCCCATCTGCCTCAGTTCGACGTACTGTGCGTTCAGAGATGCTCTTCTGCCTACCTTGGTTGTAACGGGTGGCGATTTGAGTCACTGTTGCCTTTCTATCAGCCGGACCAGTTCTGCCCATTCTCCTATGACCTCTGGCATCAACAAGCATTTCCGCCCACAGACTGCCCTCACTGATGTTTTCTTTTTCGGCCCATTCTCTGTAAACCCTAGAGATGGTTGTGCGTGAAAATCCCAGTAGATCAGCAGTTTCTGAAATACTCAACCAGCCCTTCTGGCACCAACAACCATGCAGGGGGGGGGGGGGGTGGGGGGGAGGGGGGGGGGGGGGGTGGGGGGGGGTGGGGGGGGGGGGGGGGTTGTGGGGTGGTGGTGGGTGTGTGTGGTTGGTGTTGGTGGTTGTTGGGTTGTGGGGGTTTGTGGAGGGTGTGTTTTTTTTTGGGGGGTCTTTTATTGTTTTTTTATTTTTTGGTTTTTTTTTTTTATTTTTTGCTTTTTTTTTTTTTTTTTTTTTATTTTTTTTGTTGGTTTTGGGGTGTGTGGGGGTGTAGGTGTTGTTTGGGGGCGGGGGGGTGGTGTTGGGGAGGGGGGGTGGGGGGGGGTGGGGGTGGGGTGTGGTGGTGTTGGGTTGTGGTCTGGTGCGTGGTTTGTTGGGGGGGAGGTTTGTGGTCTGGTGGGTGGTGGGGGGTGGGGGCGGGGGGTTTGGGTGGGGGTTGTTGTGGGTTTTGTGTCGTGTGGGGTTCTGGTGGGGGGGGGGGGGGGGGGGGGGGGGGGGGGCGGGGGGGAGGGTGGGGGGGGAGGGGAGGTGGGGGGGGGGGGGGGGGGGGTTTCAAGGCCCTCACATCACCTTTCCTTCCCCTACCTGCGGCTCCTTTTGCACTGCAGCGCGATTGGCTCTTTGACCATGTCTACATGCCTAAATGCACTGAGTTGCCGCCATGTGATTGGCTGTTAGACCTGAAAGTGTCACTCGCCGTATTTGGCCATGTGTACCTAGTAACGTGTCCGGTGTAGTGTACATTAATTGTATAAGCCACTGGGAATCAACTGATGGCAAACTAAGTTATCAATTCCTAAAATAACAGGTTTCATTCATATTCAAATCTTACATTTATAAATTGATAGGAATTCCCTGGAGATGCTTGCTGTTCCAAACAATGGTACCATGCAGTATTTAGGAGCATGCAAATCACAGTGCAAGACAGTATTGATAAAAGACCTCATTGCCCTCATGTAGAGGCCGTTATTAACTACTTTTTGGCACTTAAGGGTTTGGGTAGCTCATTCCATAAGGTTCCTCCTCTTGCCCGCTGCTAGAATTCTCTACATTCCCCACCGCTGATAGACAGATGAACATCCCTCTTTTATTGCCCCCGGATCTGAAGTGAATCTTGAAGGGGTCAAAAATATGGCGGTACACCATGCTAGTAACGGGTTGGACCCCCTTTTGCCTTCAGAACTTCCCCAATTCTTTGTGGCATAGATCCAACAAGGTGCTGGAAGCTCCTCAGAGATTTTGGTCCATATTGACATGATGGCATCACACAGTTGCCGCAGATCTGTCGGCTGCACATCCATGATGCGAATCTCCCGTTCCACCACATCCCAAAG